>JAMPIV010002392.1:0-481222 GCA_024509875.1 Oreohelix idahoensis
ACATATTGATGACTATTCTCGGCTGAACGAACGACAGTCCATCTTTTTTCCAATAGTCATTTTCCTCTTTTAAGACATGGTCTTCACATTTACACCAATAATCTTTGTCTATCTGCGAGAGGGCGGCATATGTTTGTTCTTTCATATTGCATAGTTTGGGAGTTTTATTTTCAGCTGCCACCTGTCCCTTAACTTTTGCCCACACGAGTTCACTTGGGTTTAAATGTGAATGATAAGGAGGAAGTCTCAAACACATATGACCATGCTGTTGAATCAGCTTGTCTATATGGAATATCTTGGTCTTTTGTGATTTCTTAACAAGGGACAGTAATTCAGGTTTCAGAAACCCCTCGTTAAATGGAATGTCTTCTTTTCTAAGCCAAATCTTTATAGCAGCTTTTGTACTCGAAGATGTCGGGATTTTGTCTTCTTCTGCCACGGCGTTGTGGTACGATGCGTTGTCCATTATCAGACAGGATGGTCTGTCTAGGGACGGAAGAAGAGTATTTTCAATCCACTCTCTAAATATGTTACCGTTCATCTCGGTATGATAGTCCCGGTTGTCCGTATAATTGGAAGTGAAAATAAGTTCAGCATTTTTCACTAGCCCATTATGTCTGCTGCCTGCATGTGCCATTATCAGACGTTGTCCTTTTCCACTGGGTACACATCTTTTAATCATTCCATCTGATAACTGCCATTCCTTTTCACTTGTGTGGTGAGCATTGATCCACGTTTCATCCACATACACAATATCATAATCTTGATTACGCATTTCCTGTACTTCACGTAAATATTTACTTCTCATAGATACTAAGTGCGGCTTTTCGCAGATGACGTTTCTTCCACTAGCGTACTTCCTAAACGTAAAGCCAATGCTTCTAACAGTTTTCCATAATGTTGATTTCGACACATCAATGTCATTGTGTGTTCTCAGCCGAATTTTCAGTTTTCTTAGTGTCACAGTTTCTATGGAATTGAACATTCTACAAATCTCTCTTCTAATCACATCGCTGTCAAAACTATCTACTGTACTTCCTTTCTTCCTTGCGTCCTGGTATTGATTGAACTGAAAATTCCATTAGCTTTGAGTAATTGATGAAATGAGCGTTTACTTAAACCCAAAGCGTGAATAGTTCTCTTTTCATGATTTGATAGACTCCGATGCAGTTTACCACGCTTAGCTTCTCTGCATAAATATTTATACATCTTCACTGCCATTGTATGCAGTGTAAGAAACTTGACTTTCATACCCATTGTATTACAGACCTAGAATACCGCAAGATACGCCTATGCACTGAAATACACAATCAGTAGAACCGAACGCACCGGAAGGATCAATGTAATGTTCAAAAAAATGCGATAGTGAGCTGAAACACGGGAAAATCACGTAAACTTGCGTTCAAGATGTTAAATCGAAATAGCGCACAAATATGAAGGGGTAAGCCCTCTCAAAACACGGTTGGACTAGGAGGTGGTCGATTTTGTATACTTTAAATAAAGAAAATTTAAAACCATAAGTTTCTTAACGAGGAAAAAAATGTTCCCCTCGGGACATAGCGATCATTAGGTCATATGCAAAGTTCCAACAATTACGATCAAGTAGTTGCAGAGATATTGAATATTAAACAGCGGCAAACTTTGTGAAACGCACTATACTTTATAATTCGTTAGCTGGGTGGAAATGTTTGTAAAAAAATATATTGATAAAATGCAATAAAAAACATTTCAAATGTTATAACATGCATATAATGTACATGATGAACTTATATTATTTGTAAGTACATAAATTTTGATTTATTTAGACTTTGATTTCATCGCTATGGGACGCCATTGAGACAATGTTTCATTGTGTGACCGATTCTTCCAGCGGAGAGTCTTATAGCAGGACTTTTGATTCCACTTTCTTCTTTTGATTTTCGTTGATTGTTGAATTTCTTGTATTTATTAATTCTTTTTGGTTTTGTAGTTTCTTTGCTTTATTATTGCTCTACATCTGTGTTTATATATATTACGTATTTGTTGTCTATAATCTATATTTCTTGTCCTTGTTGCCTGTTTGTAACTGTGGCTGACGAAGGTTAAAACCCGAATCGTCCATTGTTTCCTGTGCACTGTTTATTTGTAAAACTGATTCAATACTGTTTTATTTGTTTATATATACTTATATTATTTGGTAGGCTGACTGGAAATAATTAATGCATAAAATTAAAAGCTTCTATTTAATTTATTATTTGTTTTCATAATTATGTTGTTGTCCTTCCAACAACAACAAAATGCTACCTCCCGAACCCCTTTTACAAAACTGTGACAAGGCATAAATAAATCAGATTTCGCACGTGACCAGTGTTTGTGATTGTCTTCGGTTGTTTCTTCTCTCTCTCTCTCTCTCTCTCTCTCTCTCTCTCTCTCTCTCTCTCTCTCTCTCTCTCTCTCTCTCTCTCTCTCTCTCTCTCTCTCTCTCTCGCACAATATCCTGTCACAGAATGCTCCAACATATCTGTGGCCAATGTTCAAATACAGTGAAAGACGCAGTCAACGCCTTAACAAAATACAAGTGCCCAAGCCTAGGCTTGACTTATTCAAGAAAAGCTTAGCTTACTCTGCTGCTCATCTCTGGAACTATCTTCCACATTATCTGAAAGATAACAACCTCAGTCCCTATTCATACAATCGTAAACTTTTCGATTACTTTATGAGTTCTGATTATCTGCCCCCCTAATGTGATTATTTTTCCGAACAAATGGTATAATATTGAATGTAGGTTTAATGATGATGATAGTGTTTTTCAACATATTTTGTTTCATGGTGATACTTAGTTTGTATTTTTCAACATACTTTATTTCATGTTTATAATTAGATACTGTGAATGTGAGTATGCTATTATTTTACCTTTATAACGTTGAATTCCTTGAATTGATGGGTAAAATGTATGTGAGAATAAATGAAATCAGTATAAAAGATGAGAGAAAGGAAGGGCAGAATGTCAGACGGGCCTGCGTGCCCAATTCTCAACCCTTTGAAAATAAAGTTCGTTCGTTCGTTCGTTCGTTCGTTCTCTGTGATGTAGTTCATCATCAAGCTTTTGTAGTTCTTCAGTTCAACACGGTTTGTAATTCTGTCTTGCCTCTCTGATAATAGACTCGGTGGCTGCTAACTGGGAATGATTTGTAATGTTTACAGAACTACAGATGATCTAACTGGGATAAATGTGCAATTTTGAAGACCTACAAACGAGCCAACTGGGACATATCTGTAACGTTCAAAGACCTACAGATGAGCGGACTGGGATATATTTGTAATGCTGACAGAGCTGTAGACGGGCTAACTGGGATAGATTAGTAATACTGATAGAACTGCAGATGGACTGACTGGAGCAGAATTACAACGCTGTCACATAAGTTTTTTGAGATTTTTAATATATGTCATAGTGGTATGAGAAGGATTGTTGAAACCATTACCTAAAACAATAAATAATTTGACAACAAATACGATTTCAAGCAAGAAGAAAATATACATCAAACCCCAACTCCGACAACTGACTACAGAGATTACAGTTAATTAATATGAAACACAGAGATTACAGTTAATTAATATGAAACAAATATGAAGGTATGTTATCAGGCACTCGTAGGAAATAAAGAAGTAGAACACTAGACAACAGAAAAACAACAGACATGAGTGGCTTACGCAGGATTTGAACCCTGGACCTTCCGTGCGACAACCCCGCCTAGCCATGCAAGCGAATCACACTATCCTCCCTGCCATCTACGCATCACCAAAAAATGATGTTTCGGTGACACGGCATTAGTACGAACCGCAATACACGACACCGGAAGTCCACCATGGGCAGTTCAGCCTATTAATGACGCAATCACTTCTGTTGTTTCCCTATCATGCAGTATAGGCCAGTCCAACAAGACAAGGAACTTAATACTGTGTCCAGTAAATGATAGTAGACTTAGAACAGTGAGAACAGGACAGAGGGTAGGTTTTGTATTGTATAAACATTTATTACACATAAGGAAGGGAAACCCGAGGCCTGTAAACAGTAAATTAATATGAAACAAATATAAAGGTATGTTATCAGGCACTCGTAGGAAATAAAGAAGTAGAACACTAGACAACAGAAAAACAACAGACATGAGTGGCTTACCCGGGATTTGAACCCTGGACCTTCCGTGCGACGACCCCGCCTAGCCATGCAAGAGATTACAGTTATATAACTACGGGTAGACAAATAAAGCAGACATTCCACCAAGAACGAACCAAAATCGTAGAACAAGACAGACAGTTTATCATTGACATATCAAATAAAACAACATAGTGAAACAATAAACAATCCAAAGGAATAATTAATTATTGCAATTTTAGACACCATACGTCAAATCATCATTGACAAAGTCATAAATCAGCTGGAGTTAAGGAAGACCACACTATGGGTGGACACAAGAGGAAACGAAAAACACACATGGATCTTCATTTCAGCTAGTAATACTTTTAAACGACACGTTGGCACACTATCAATAATAGATATAGAGGTAAAATCATTACACTTAAAAAATATAAGTATATGGATTGAACAAGCAGAAACACTGGAATAAACCTTACGACGTGACGGTCAGACAGGCAGCTAGCGGTCCTTCACAGAAATAGACCTTTTCATTGCTAATATAAAAGTCCCTCCCCCCATAAAAAAGGACAGAAATAACAGTACAGCAAAATGTAATAAACATGCGCACAATATGCCCCGCTTATAACCGAGATATCACACTTCTTGTCAGGTTTTGACCGGATGTCGAATCTCAGAAATAAATGAAACAAAAAGAAAAAAAAAAAAAACTTAACCATGTTATACTTTAAGCAGCAGAGACAGAGAAGTTAGGGGAAAGCATCCTATTTACTTTCAAAGGGAAACAATTTAATTATTAACAAAAATCAAAATAAATAACATATTTTCATTATTCTTTTAACTTTATGAATTTACTAGACAAAATTCTAAAAGGCATAAACAATTCTCGTATTTCTGTTAGTATATTTTTTATATTGTTACAATTTTATTGTGTATCTTATGTTTAGAGTTAAAAGACTTTAAAAAATTTGCAGTTTGATGCACACGTTAAAGTAATGAACTTTTATGTGCTCTGCCACTTTCAATGGTAGTTAACTAATACCAACAATTGTTACATTCGCAGATGTGCGCGCCGAAAAGTTTCATCGGCGCCAAATAGCACACTTCAACAACCTTTTAAACACATTTTCTTACTTAGTATTTTCTCTTCTTCTTCTATGATGGCAAGAGAACAGTTGGGCGACCACAGCTGAGATTCAAAGATGTGTGCAAGAGAGATATGAGGGCACTGGACATGGATCCAGCAACATGGGAGGATGAAGCTGCCGATCACACTAAGTGGCGATGCTATTTACGGCGCCACCTCAGACTGGGCGAAGAGAGGCTCAGTCAACAAGCAGATGAGGGAAGAAAACGTCGAAAGGAGCACCAGGAAAATAAGCAGCTGAGGGCTGTCACCTCAGGGGCGCATTCCCATAGTCAGTTATGACTGAAGGGGCTATTATTATTATTTTCTCTTCTACCCTGGGGGCCGAAGTGACTAAGAAGTATGGCGTCCGACTCTAATTATAAAGGTAAAGGGTTCGGTTGCCAGTCTAAGGAATATTTATGATGGAATTTTTTCAGAACCACTGGGTCCTAATCATGTCATACTCCCGATGATCCCCTGGGTAGTGTGATTGGATGCCTAGCCTTCTCGGATTATGCCGAACAAATAGTAGGTTCCGAGTGCAAGTTGCACACGTTAAAAATTCATTGGCAATTGGAAATCATAAAGAGTAGGCCTTACGGCCCTTGCCGTAGCAGAATTTACATAATTAGGAAAACCTATCCCATAAATTTTTTTTTATAGAATGTATGATCCCTAAATACACACATTTGGGATTCTCGCCTGTGCTTTGGAGTTCGTGCACTGTGCTGATATCATCCATGAGATCTAAGGGAGGAGATCGGAGCTCTGATGGAGTTGTCCGTGTGCAGTGAAGATTGTCCTTAAAACCAAACGACAGATTATTTGTTTCTCTGGAACTGGAGGAATGGTCTACCTAGCTCTACAAACTCCACGCCAAGTCACAGTTAATTTAATAAATAGACGTAAAATTTAATGTCATAGACTAACGTACAGGAATGATGAGATGTTAAGTCCTGTAGAGCTGGGGCTCCCAGCCTATGGTGTGCCTACCACATGGGGATACGAGAAGCATCTCACATGGTTACACATAATATTTAGTCAATAACTATAGGATGGGCCAAACGTCTGGAAATATAGGATGGGCCAAACGTCTGGAAATATAGGATGGGCCAAACGTCTATAAATATAGGATGGGCCAAACGTCTGGAAATATAGGATGGGCCAAACGTCTGGAAATATAGGATGGGCCAAACGTCTGGAAATATAGGATGGGCCAAACGTCTGGAAATATAGGATGGGCCAAACGTCTGGAAATATAGGATGGGCCAAACGTCTGGAAATATAGGATGGGCAAACGTCTGGAAATATAGGATGGGCCAAACGTCTGGAAATATAGGATGGGCCAAACGTCTGGAAATATAGGATGGGCCAAACGTCTGGAAATATAGGATGGGTCAAACGTCTGGAAATATAGGATGGGCCAAACGTCTGGAAATATAGGATGGGCCAAACGTCTGGAAATATAGGATGGGCCAAACGTCTGGAAATATAGGATGGGCCAAACGTCTGGAAATATAGGATGGGCCAAACGTCTGGAAATATAGGATGGGCCAAACGTCTGGAAATATAGGATGGGCCAAACGTCTGGAAATATAGGATGGGCCAAACGTCTGGAAATATAGGATGGGCCAAACGTCTGGAAATATAGGATGGGCCAAACGTCTGGAAATATAGGATGGGCCAAACGTCTGGAAATATAGGATGGGCCAAACGTCTGGAAATATAGGATGGGCCAAACGTCTGGAAATATAGGATGGGCCAAACGTCTGGAAATATAGGATGGGCCAAACGTCTGAAAATATAGGATGGGCCAAACGTCTGGAAATATAGGATGGGTCAAACGTCTGGAAATATAGGATGGGCCAAACGTCTGGAAATATAGGATGGGCCAAACGTCTGGAAATATAGGATGGGCCAAACGTCTGGAAATATAGGATGGGCCAAACGTCTGGAAATATAGGATGGGCCAAACGTCTGGAAATATAGGATGGGCCAAACGTCTGGAAATATAGGCAATTTGCCTTATCTAAATTTATTCACCTTTCTAACTTATTTAATAATATTTGTCTGTGCCAATATGGATTCAACATTTGTAGCAGACTAACACACAAAGATTGTTCTCGTGTACACAAGACAGGGATCCTCACATAGACAAGAAACAGTCGAATTCTCTATGAATCCAGACTTTTGGGACACTTACTTGCTTAGTCATTCCCCTTCTACCATGAGGTGTAGAGGTTTGGAAGAGAGAGCGCCAGACTATCCTATCGGCTGTCTTCCTCCTGGCCTGGTTCCATTCTAGTCCTCGGTCCTTCAAAGATTGTCTAATGTTGTCTTCCCAGCGGACTCTGGGTCGTACTGGGGGTCTGGATCCCTGGCTCTTTGTTTCCCATGCTTGTCGTGGTAACCGATCTTCTCCCATTTTGCAGACATGGCCAAACCATCTTAATTGGGACTGTTGGGGGTGGCATTTTAGGCCTTGACGTATCTTCTGGGTGTCTCTTCTTGTTACTTCAACCACCTTCCTCAGATACCTCATTTCTGAGGTTTGGATATGGCTTGTGTGGGTTGTAGTCAATGCCCATGACTCGCAACCATATGTCAAGACTGGGACATAGGTGAAGCGGTATACAGCCATCTTCGTTTTCTTACCAACCTCTCTCTTGCTGAGGAATCCTCGATTTATGGCCTGAAAAAGTCTCCCAGCTGCTGCTTTTCGAGTGGCCAACTCTTCTTTGATGCCTCTCTTTCGGTCTATAATAGCTCCGAGATATTTAAAGTGGTCGACCTGCTCCAGGACCTGTTTTCCCAGCTTAATCTGATGTCTTCTTTCTTCTCGTGATATCACCATGGATTTTGTTTTAGAGCTACTTATGACCATCCCTCTCTTCTCCAGCTCTTCCTTCCATACTTGCAGGTTGGATTGGAGATGTGCCTCTGATTTAGCAATCAGGGCAACATCATCAGCAAATGCCAGCTCCGAAATACAGACCTGTCTCATCTTCCAGTACCCCACTGAATACTTTCTTGTTCTCTCCTTACATGACTTGATAACATCGTCCATGAGGAGTATGAAAAGATAAGGTGACAGGATATCACCCTGTCTTACACCAGTGGTGGTCCTGAACTCTTCTGACTTATGGTTTGCTGTCCTCACATAATTCCTGCAAGACTTGTAGAAGCTATGTATAGCATGAATCAGAGGTGCTGGAATGTTCTTCCTTGCCAAACAGTCCCAAAGTTTGCTCCAGGGGACCGTTTGCTCAAAATCCGCACTGGACTTCATTCAATTGTGGCTCAGCAAGGCGTCGGAGTCTCTGCTCTAGGATTCTAGAGTAGATTTTGCCAGGGACACTGAGAAGGGATATGCCTCTATGGTTTCCACATTGTCGATTGTCACCCTTTTTGATAATTGGTGTTATGATGGCAATCTCCCAATCCTTTGGTATGGTCTTGTTGCACCATGCTTCCTGTAGGACCCTTAAGAGTAATAGGTCGCCTGATTCTCCCGTGTACTTAACCATTTCTGGTGTTATACCATCATGCCCTGCTGCTTTGCCCATCTTGATTTTCTCCAGTGCTGCCTTCAGTTCTTCCATCTTTATGTCATCTTCATCACCATTTGTTTCATCTTCTGTGCTAGTGGTTATCATTTCTGATGCTTCACCATGCTCACCATCAAGGAGTTCTGAGAAATATTCTTTCCATCTTTCCATTACTTCCTTCGGGGCAGTAAGCAATTTGCCTTGCTTGTCCTTTATAAATTTGAGAGGGCATTGTTTTTCCTTCCTCGTGTTCTGTAGGGTCTTATAGAACAATTTCTGGTTTTCTTGCGCATCTTTTTCTAGCTTTTCTCCAAATTCTTCCCAGGACTTCTGTTTTGCTGCTAGTATCTTGATCTTTGCTTCTGTTCTGAGCATCACATATTCTCTATATTTCTCTATTTGTCCTGCTGTGTTTTTAGCTCCTAAGTATTGTTTCCATGCCATTTTCTTCTCTCTTATTTTCTCTTTGACTTCCTCTGTCCACCAAGGTGTCCTCTTTCTCTTGTTCCCAATTCGGACTTCACTTCATGCTTCTGCAGCAGCTGTCTTTATGATGTCCTTGAATTACGCCACAGGGTTTCCCCAGTCATCAGGTTGTTCTTCTGTGTTTCTCACTGCTGTAGCAATAAGCCCCTAATATCTGGTCTTAATTTCTGGCTCTCTCAGCTTGTATGTCTTAATGCTCATTTCTTCAGTTCGTCTACTTGGTTTCTTGCGTGATGCTGGGCAGTTCCTAGGCTGAACAACTCTTTCAGTTGTTCTTTTGATTGTAGGCAGGTAGTGATCACTTCCAATCTCTTTTGGGACACACTGTAAATAATTCAACTAAAATATTCCAAAAGTTGTAGTGTTAGTGAGAAACAAAGTTGTCGAATGGAAGAGAAAATAATTCAACTAAAATATTCCAAAAGTAGTCGCGTTAGAGAGAAACAAAGTTGTGGAATGGAAGAGTAAATAATTCAACTAAAATATTCCAAAAGTAGTAGCGTTAGTGAGAAACAAATTTGTGGAATGTGTGGTAGATTATGATTAAGTGATTCCATATATCTTTTTCTTTATCTTCATTGTTTTCTTCTATCTTCAATGTGACCTACGCCTGTAGGAATTTAACCCTCCCACATTCAAACCCCTGTCTTTCTTGTAATTTAGCAAGCAGTTTATGGCTGTTAGCATTTAATTGCATTCTCTTTGATGCAGGTTTTCAAGCAGACCTGGTCCAGCTCACCTGTAATTATCTCGGTAGCGATCATAAAAATCGCTGTAATGAGATCAGTCAGAGATGGAAAGGAGAGACAATTTGTCTATTACCTTTGCCTGGTTTCGTTCGTTGTAAGTTAATTTACAAGATGCGAACCGCCATATCAAAGGCTCTCGTTATAATTCATTTACGACCACTTCTGCAGATCTTGAGAGTGAGGCGATAAGATATGTAGATTCTATTTCATCTAGATCTTAATATAGACCTGGCTTCGGCATTGGTGCGATAAAAGTTGTTTGATTCGCAGAATGAGATAGAATTTATGTAGATTTTCAAAAGGTGCCAACATCTGGCAAGAGTTTGCTAGTTACAACTTTCCCTTTGATTCTTTGTCTGTTTCAGATATTATACACTAGAATTTTAAACTCAAATTAATTCAGTACTGCCACAGCTTTAGAGAGACAGCTAGCGCGAGTTCTAGAATCACTGTAATAGTAGAGTCTTAGTTTCGCGTGGAGGAAATATTAGAAGTTTGTGTGAAGTATCTGGGTCAAGCCCAAAACCTACCAGCGGTTTCTGTTTACGTATATAGCAGAGACTAACTAGACGAAAAGAAATATTTTTTATTGAAATTTATATTGTACCTGGCATTGAGTTCCAGAGTTCTTTTCCAATAATCACAGTTTTACAGTCGGCCCGTGGTGACGACTAAATCAAACATTTAACATAATCAAACCTGTGACATTACTTGTATAACAACCACTGTGTTGAGCAGAAGATACATCCTGAACAGAGTTATTTACCTGCAACTCGAGGTAACAATCGATTATTTCAAGCTACTGTACCCTTGTGAACATTAGACATCTTAAATTATTTTACTACCTGGACAAAAATTGAAGTGACATTTATCAGCATCCTACGTACCATAGTGAAGCGAGAGTTTCCCAAGATTTTAATGTATTAGCATTGGAGAAGCTGGGGCTTGTTTTGCCTAAACACACCATTGGATGGGCTGTATGTTCCTTAAACAATTGTTCCCGATGTGGTGAGAGTGCCTATTAGGTAAGAACGCATGTCTTTGTGATCACAAGTTTGTCAGAGCGAGAAAATGCAGGGATGATATAGTTCTTTGATTCTATAATCCAAATATCCATTGATTGTTTTTTTCTTCTTAAAGATTACATATGCTATCTATTTCAGAGTAGATTACAGGAAAAAAACCTCTGTTATTTACGGTAGAGAGAAATCCTAGACAATAGTGTATAAATCTGTGACTCTTACAACGGGATCTTAGTTCAACAGAGGGGGAAAGACTTACACCTATGGGTCAACTCTGTCATTGATTCCTTAACCTGTGTTTATTTGTGTATTGATTTGATAGTCTGAATTTATTTACTGGGTTGTGAAATTCTTTATGATAAATAAAAGTTACATAAACTTATTCAATTGTGTCGGTCAGCTCATCCAAAAATATTTATATTCCACTGTTATAGTTTTCACGTGTGTAGTCTAACTGTCGTCACTTATGTGTGTGTGTGTTGGTGAGTGGTTGATATAAAGTACATCTATATAACTGAGCAATCTGTCTGACGAATACTTTCTGTTGTAGAGATAGGCAGAGCGAGAGAATTTCTCGAGTCTCAGGGACAGAATTACCTAGTTTCCACCATCTCACTCGTAAAAATATATTTCTATTATTATCTCCCACTGAGCTATCACATGTTCTATTTCTATTCAGAAGGGACCTACTCAAGTCTTAATTCCCCTATCACTAATCTACGACAAATGTGGACTCTTCCGAGTTTTTAGTATTTTTAAAAATAACTATCCCCTGGACTAACGATCTGTTTATGGGCTTGCTGACCACACAAATAGTAAATAGTTTTTCCACAGCAGTATTTAGTATTATACATTTTGAGTTCCAGGTTGATTTTTGTCGGAAGATATGTTATGTATTGAATTTGTAAAACTTAACCGCTGGTAGAGTTTGTGATTGTGTAACAATCACAGGGTTTTGAAGCAGAAGGTGTTTGAACTAAGTTAAGGAGTGCGTTCGGACTTTTTTTTTCTCGTCCAGTTAATTGCCTCCCTTACCCGATCTGACTTCAGGGGTGAACTTGTAGCGGATTTAAAATTTGAGTGAGTTTTTTTTCTGGTAGATTTTTTGTAATAATTGTTTTGTTTCCACTGTAGCAACTTATTTTTGTTAGTGATTAATCTCAACTACCATTTATTTGGCATAGTCGCTTGCATTTAGAGCCTTTAGAGCCATTAATAGCAGCGATAGTTAGATAACTGATATTATAGGAGGAGTTATCCAAGTTAAATATATCATCTTTTTGTTAGTATTTTCTCGTAAGTGGTAGGGAACCAGTGTATCCTTTTAATTACTTCCTTCTAGATTAACACCCAGTCAGTTCTTTACAATGGCAGAGCGGGCAAAGCTTAGGCAGATGCTCAGAGAGGAAGCAAGAGAAGAGGGATTGGACGGAGAGGAAGCGAAAGCTTTTGTCAGGGACGAACTTGACAGATATGATGCGGAGAAGAAAGACGAAGAAGCTATTAGGAAAGAAGCAGAAGCTAGAGAGAAAGAAGATAGAGCGGAGATGAAGGAAAGAGAAGAGCGTCAATTACAGCAGAAGAAGATTGAAGCAGCCGAAGCTTTAGAGCAGAAGAAAATTGATGCAGAAATGGAAGCTCGCAGGGCGCAGCATGAGGAAAGAGAGAAGGAACGACAGCATGAGGAAAGAGAGAAGGAGAAGGAGGAATGAGAGAAAGAGAGACAACATGAGTTTGCTCTTATAGCTCTAGAAGTCCAAAGTCGTGGTGCTGCCTCTACTTCCAGCAATGGAGAGTCTTCTCCACATTCTTCGTTAACTGATAAATCTAACACTCAATCTCTTCAACTCACCGCTATGTCTTTAGCTCTAGAATCTTTCCCTTGTCCTAATGAGAAGATTGACACATGGCTAGAAATATTTGACAAAATGGCAACTCTGTACGGTTTAGAGAGGTCGAGTTAGTATATGAAGCTTTCTCAGGCTTTAAAAATTAGTTCTTACGATGTATATGCAAAATTGGAAAGCAGCAAACAAGACAACTACGACGTGTTGAAGAAAGCTTTGCTTGAACGGTTTGAAATGAACGTTCCCATATTTTTGCAACTGTTTCGCAGCAGATGAAAGGAGAGCTCTGAAACTTTTCAACAGTTCTCTTCTCGTCTAAAGGGATACTTGACAAAGTGTCTGGAGCTGTCACAGCTCGCTTCTACCTATGAAGGGCTTGAGTAGTTCGTTATATGCGAACAGATAAAGAACACGCTGTCAGGTGACACCCGGAGATTTTTAGCTGAGCAGGGTGCAGAAAAGCTTGAAGATATTTAGGAAAAGTCTGAGCGGTATCATAATGCGCTGGCCGAACTGCCGGCCACAAAACGTAAACCGACAGAAGAGCGTTTTCGAAAGAATAACCTAGACCAATCTTCTCACGCTTCTCACCAAAATAACCACAGAGAAACTGGACCCCAAAACCCCCCTCCTGAAAAATCTAAGTTCTACAAAAACAAATACCCCACCAATAACAAACAGTCTGATCAACCCAACCGTTCTACATGGCGGCGCGTTCAGAAAGGACAAGGTGACAAAGGGAAACCCCTGAGCACGTGACAGATGATCAGAGCGAGCACACCGAGCCTAAACACATCGGATACTTGCTAACAGTCTCGCAAGGTGGAATTAATGTCAGTGATTCTCAACCTGTGGGGGATAGACTCTCAACGCGAGGTAGTTATTTTGAACAGTTCTCCAACTATTGTTTTATTTGAGACGGGGCTTTCTTATTATTGCGTTGTTGCCAGGCACTTGGTCAAACCCCGTCAAGAGACAGGAGAAACCGTCCAACTTTGTGGAGTTTCTAAGAGTGATGCACCTACAGCGCTTCCCATCGCATTGGTTAAGATCCACTCTGATTTTGTCAGAGGTGTGATCAAAGCGGCTGTTATGGATGACCCGATCTACCCAGTCATACTTGGCGGTAGATATGTGTGTTTATTGGGAAAACGGAAGAGCCAATTGTGGCAGCAGTAACTACAAGAGAGCAAACCAAGAAGGAACGGGAGCCTGCCCCAAATTTGTTACTTAAGGAACTTAAAGAGGCGCAACAAAAGGACCCTACTTTGGCACCCTGCTTTAGGAAACTACATTTGGCTAAGGACCCTAGACAATGTAATATAATATGATACATTAATAATACGAACCACACATTGTAATAATATGCGAATCTTCACATGTACGATATCCTGTAAATAAACATGGCTACAAACTGAACATGCTTTTACTGAGTGCCTTCTGAAACATGTGTGTGTGCTTGTGTAGATGACGAGGTAATGCTTATATACATACATCATAACATTACATGGTGGCAGCGGTCGATACCGGACTGACGCAAAACAGCTACACGATAACACGTGAGTACAGTATTCGGCTAATTTTCGTCATCGAGGTCAGCCATGGCGGCGAAACAATATCGCAACGCACCGCAAATGAGATTCGCCGGTCAAGATGATAAGAGTGAAGCTTTCTTGTTATGGCGCCAACGCATAGATCTATATTCCAAGACCACTGGTCTGGAAGGACAAACCCTAACTCCATATATCCTAGAAGCATTGGACGATGAAGGTTTGAAAATTTACAACAGTTTTGCTACCGCCATGCCTGTGGAGTCGGCGACAGACCCCGCAGCCATATTGGACGAATTTGAAAAACGTCTGATAATAAAGCACACGAACTTTAGAGCGGCAAGATTAGAACTTCACCACCTGCGACAGAAACCTGGTGAAAGTCTAGATGATTTTTTCACTCGCATCAAGGAGAAAACAAGTGTATGCAAATTTAACAAAGAAGAAGAAAAAGAGCGAATTATCGAACAGATCCTTCTCAGCACACCAATGCCAGAGTTCCAGAAATGGATACTGAGCCAGAGTGATACACTAACTTTACAACAACTTCTGGATGAAGGCAGGAAACACGAGGCACAAGCACTAAACATTAAACAAATTCAGCAAGGTACAGTAACAGCCCAGGTAGATGCAGTAAAAAGCTATAAACCCAAACAAAACAAAGCAACTGGTTCGAAGCAACAAGAAAAACACAACACAAGCAGAGGTGCTATGTGTAAATGTTGTGGCCTAAACCACATACAAAACCACTGTCCAGCTAAAGACTCTACATGTCATTACTGCAGAAAGAGGGGCCACTGGATAAAATTATGTTTCAAGAGGAAACAAGACAGTGCTCAACACAAACTTCACAGCAGAAAGTCGTCAAAACAAACACACTCTATGATGACTGAGGACCTTGACTCCAGTGAAGAAAGTGATCCTTCCACTTTTGATACTGTGAAGATACTAACTTTCAGTAATGAACCAAAGAGAACGCAGGCTTTCTGCAAGGTACAATTCCGAATACCAGGAATTAAAATGCACAAAGAAAGAAACATTCGGTTCAAGATAGACACAGGTGCCCAAGGTAACACTCTACCCTTAAGAATATTCAGACAGATCATGCCTGACAAGGTGGATGAGCAAGGATTTCCCACAAGGGATGTAAAACGTAGGAGTGGCAGGACAAAGCTAAGAGCTTACAATGGAACAAGTATAGACTGTTTTGGAGCAGTAACACTTGAATGTTCATACAGAGGCTCTGAATGGACATTGTCAACATTTTACTTGGTAGATGTTGAAGGACCTGCAATTTTGAGTTTGCCAATGTGCGAAAAGCTGAGTGTGGTAACTATTAACAACATTAAAGAGGATATAGGTCTTGCAGATGCTCTCAGCAGACTACCAAACCCCAACAAGACAGCAGATCTTACCCCAAACATCAAAGTTGATTTTGTCAAGTTTAGCGATAATCGGCTTGAACACATCAGAGAAGACACAATGAGAGATCCTATCCTTAACTCTCTCAAAGAACTGATATACCATGGATGGCCAAGCTCTATCAGGGAAGTTCCAACACACATCCGTCCATACTACTCGATGAGGGACGAGTTAAGCATCGAAGATGGTCTGATCCTTAAAGGAGATCGCATTGTTGTACCAGAAACACAACGCGATATCATCCTTAAACAGCTCCATAAGTCACCTTGGTATTGTGAAGACACAACTGAGAGCAAAGAAAGATGTTTACTGGCCACAGATAAACAAGGACATAGAAACACTATGTAAAAACTGTTCAATTTGCCAAGAACATGCAAATAGGCAGTGCAGAGAACCTCTCATACCATCAGACATACCATTGAGGCCTTGGAGCATTATAGGAACTGATATTTTCTCAATCGACAATAATGACTATCTTATTATTGCTGATTACTACAGCAAATTTCCCATCATTGAGAAACTTCCACAACCCTCACCATCAGCTGTTATTGCAGACATTACAAAGAAGTATTGCAGCATGTTTGGCATCCCAGATGAAATTAGATCAGACAACGGTCCACATTTCTCAGGTCAAGCATACAGAAACTTCACTAAGGACTGGAAGATCAAACACACAACATCATCACCTAGATACCCTAAATCTAATGGTTTCATTGAGAGACAGATACAAACTATCAAGTCAATCATGAAGAAAACAAGAACAGAGGATGTACACCTAGCACTCTTGAGATGGAGAACAACACCGGTAGACAGTAAGATCGACAGTCCAGCAGAACTTATGTTTGATAGAAGAATTAAAGACCTTCTACCATCTAAGTTCCACTTCCGTCCACAACATAGAGACAGCACATATGATCAACTTCAGCATCGTCAGCAAGTTCAGAAATCCAACTATGACAAATGTGCTAAAGACTTACCACCATTATATCCTGGTCAGCATGTGACTACCTACAACCACAACAATGACACATGGTCAAAAGCAACAATCATTTCCAGAAACCCTGAACCCAGGAGCTATACTTTAAGACCAGACAGCAGCAGCAACCTCCTGAGGCGAAACAGAGTGGACATAAGAGAAATCCCACAGAATACAACAGAACAGAGAATTCCCATGCTTTCAACAGACAATGCAGTAACTCCAGACCTTGGTGCCCCACAAAACCAACAAGCGCCAAGGCCGAAATCACAACCAACTCAAGCTAAACCAGGGACTTCCGCAGAACCACCAGCACTTTACACCACTCGTTCTGGCCGTACAGTGACACCTCCCAGCCGATACAGACAGTGACATATATATATACTCACACTGAGCATTACACATACTTATCCTTTCTCACATGAAACATTTCGTTGGAAATGTTTGCACACATTTTTTTTTTCAAAAAAGGGGGGATGTAATATAATATGATACATTAATAATACGAACCACACATTGTAATAATATGCGAATCTTCACATGTACGATATCCTGTAAATAAACATGGCTACAAACTGAACATGCTTTTACTGAGTGCCTTCTGAAACATGTGTGTGCTTGTGTAGATGACGAGGTAATGCTTATATACATACATCATAACATTACAGACAACACTGGGACATTTTTTCTAAAGATGGCGTACTTTATTGCAGAACAGGCAAGCCTGAACAAGTTTACAACCAGCTCCTAGTACCGAAACAATACAGAAGCTAAATCTTAGAAATGGGGCACTCTCTTCCCTTTAGCGGACATATGGGACAGAACGCCACAAATCAGCGTATATCTACTCATTATTGGTGGCCAGGAATAAATACTGATATTATCAGGTATGTGAAATCAAGTGCCCAGTGCCAACGTGTGCCACCCAAGCAACGGACACCGGCAGTTTCCATGGGTGAAATGTCAATAATGGGAACACCGTTTGAACGGGGAGTGATCGACATTTTAGGACCCTTAGAAAGGACTGAAAGAAAGAACAGGTTCGTTCTGACCTTAGTCGACACATGCACTTTATGGGCAGAAGCTATACCGCTTACATGCGCGGATGCCACGCATGTCGCAGAAGCCCTCGTGCAGATTTTTACACGGTTGGGATTCCCTCAACTAGTGTTGACGGATAACGGATCTCCATACCGAAACCTGTTAATGGATGAGATCGTTAAGATCTTGAGGAACCAGAACATCTACATAAAGCCTTATAATCCGGCCGGAAGTGGGTTAGTAGAACGTGTCAACGGAAACCTCAACATTATGTTAAGTAAACTGGGACAAGTGAAACCTGAAGATTGGGATCTTTGTATTCCTGCAGCTCTATTTGGCTACAGGGAATCCCCACATACTTCAACAGGATTTCCCCCAGAGCCTCTTTTATTCGGCAGACCTATCAAGGGGCCACTTGAAGTCTTACTTCAGTCGCTGACAGACCAGAAGGCTGATGAGACAGTTGTCTCAGCAAGTAAATATGTGTCGGATTTAAAGGAAAGGTTACAGCTAGGATGGGATCTAGCAACGACCAACTTTAAGCGAGCACAAGCAAAGCACGCAAACCGATACAGTAAATCCGCGAAAGGAAGAGAATTGCAAGCAGGAGAGAAAGTTTTGTTGTTACTCCCCAACGGGAACAACAAACAACGTATCGGATGGCAAGGGCCGTTTACCGTCCTTAAAAAGATTTCAAAGGCTAACTACCAGATCTCTCTTAAAGGAAAGGAGAAGGTCTACCATGTAAATCTGTTAAAGAAATACTTGGAAAGACCAGTGCCGTCCTCCGAACATCTCTTGGCGATAGCCAAAATTGACGAAGATGACGATAGTGGCAGGGAATTTCCGCTGCACACACAGGAAATCTTTCAACAACGTCAAACTCGGCGACGCTCTTTCAAGCGCAAAAGGAATGCATTCCAAAGAAAGAGACAACGTGGAGCAGACTTCATGAGAAGGAATTGGACAGAGACGGAAGGGGAAGATCAGAGTGAAGATATCATTCACCCGGACACCACTGATATAGGAAATCATTTTCCATAAAGTGGACATGGAATGGTTCCAGATCTTAAGCGGGGACGTCTGTGGTAGATTATGATTACGTGATTTCAAATATCTTTTTCTTTAACTTCATTGTTTTCTTCTATCTTCCCTGTCACCTACGCCTGTAGGAATTTAACCCTCCCATATTCAAACCCCTGTCTTTCTTGTAATTTAGCCATCAGTTTATGGCTGTTAGCATTTAACTGCATTCTCTTTGATGCAGGTGTGACCGTCCCAGTGTTTCCTATTTACTTGTAGAACTGGGCACGGCACAATATAGGGTTATGTGACAGTGTGCGGTTATCCTGTCTTGTTTTGATGACTAGAGAGTGAGTTGTTTGACTGGCCTATTCGCCAGAGGTATTGCTTGGCTCACTTATATATTGGGGACCAGGTTCGTATTATTTGTGAGTCCTCCCAAATGCTGATGTTGTGTTTAGTGTTAAGAGTCTTTTAGGTAGGATAAGAGTGGAGCATACTCTTTAACATGGTCAAACGTGTTAAAATCATCAACGGCTTGTACTTCTCAAAGATTCATTTATTATTTTGAAAAATGGAACAATTCAATTCAAATTCCAATAAAAATGCAATACATCATATGTACAGACATGCATGCCAGCGTCATTTAATTTCAGATCAGTCAATGCGGCATTATGGATTCAAAGTTCATGGTTTTGCTTTTCATTTTCTCCTCTTTCCTTGATTCTATCTCGAGGGTTGGTGCTTCTTATGCTACTAGGGGTTTTCTTTTGCTTTATCTATATTTCCACATTTTCTCTTGTTTGCAGGGAGATGTATCATGTTTCTTCTTTTTCTTCAATCTTCGAACATGCACTTGCTCACATATGTAGCCAAATACCTTGGCATTCGAAAGCATGAAAATTGGTTCATACTTACAAATTTGTCAGAAATAACATGATCTTAAAAACACATGATCGTCCTAGAATTTACAGTTTTTTAGCAACCTTTTGTTGATTACTCAACCAAGAAAGGGACACATCTTTCTACATCGCTCTTCAAATCAGAACTAAATCATGGCGTCCATTTTCGCTGGGAAAAAGCCTCTGAGCTCTATCATTGGGCAAAAGAATCACGTGACTAATTTTTGACCTATCGAACGCCACTCTTAGCCTCAATAAAATATTATGCTACCGAGTTAACTTTTATTATTTATTTATTTTTTTTTCTATAACCAGCGGCACTCGAGCTTTCTAGCCCTTTTTGGCCCAATGACATGTCATTGCGAGGCTGGGGGGTCAGTGGACTTTACTTCCAACCCGGTCAGGAGCTTCGCTCCTTCCCATCCACACGGGATTTATGTGCAGGAGCCGTTCAGATTATTCAGTCAAATTTCCGGTCGTAAACATTTCTTCAAACGCCGACGCCCGGGTTTGAACCATGAACACCTGGTCGCCAGTACAACGTTGTAGCCATTACACCAGCGCGGCTCCCAGTTAACTTTTATAATCTGTTTCTAGGAAGGTGATCATTTATATGCCAATTTATTTTTTATTCGGGTTGGGTTAAAATATAGTCTGTTTCCGAAGAAATAACGGTGTACACGGCCACATATAGATCCCGGGGCCCTGCAAATGTATCCCGCAGGGAGACATTTGAGTACTATTAATATCCAAAAACTAATCCACAAAAATTTCTGAGTCAAAAAAATTTTTTTTTTAATTTTCAGTGCAAAAAAAATTTTCAAACATTTTCAAGGTCCAAAATGTTCCATAATATTTCACCTAAGTCTTAAACTGGGGCTACATCCGAGAGTGTGCAGGACAACAATGTTGTTAATCATTCAGCTTCATGTTGTTCGTTTGACTTTGAAACTGCTTCACAGTGTCCAAATTGCCAAACTTTATTCCAGCCTAATGTGACTTCCTTGTTAAAATGTGGTCATCCGCTACCAGCATTTACTGCTTCATCAGCACATGATGGCACAGGGGCACTACAGCTTCATAGAGGCTTATTGAATGGCACTCAAGTTACAGTACTCCATGATTCTGGTTGCACGACTGTCGGAGTGAGACAGTCATTAGTACATCCGTCTCATGCAACGGGTGACTTTGTTAAATGTGTAACTTTTGGCGGGACAGTTGAATTTTATCCCACAGCCGTGGTGGATATTCACTCACCATTTTTTACAGGCAAGGTTAAAGTGTGTTTGTTAAGAAGTCCAATAGCGGATGTCACACTTGGCCGGATACACGGCAGCAATGATTGCTCACCCGAACAAATTGATCAATGGGAACGTCAAAATTTATCAACTGCTGCTGCAGTTACTACACGTGCCCAGGCCAAGGCACCAAATGAAAATGATGATACCGATCCTGGAACTCAGGACAATTTTTACGTTTACTCTGATATAGACAAACAGACCTTTATCAGACTTCAAAGAGAAGACAACTCTTTGAAGAAATTCTTTAGATTGGTCAAAGATAATGATTACGTTGATGATAGTTTGTCTTCAAAACAGTGGTACACACTTAAAAATGATGTATTGGTTAGGAATTTTAAAGATTCATCTTTAATCAGACATGAGGTGATGGTTCCCCAAAAACTTCGTACGTACATTCTAAAACACGCACACGATTCTCACTGTGCTGGCCATATGGGCTACTCTAGGACGCGTTCCAGAGTTTTGTCTTCTTTCTTTTGGCCGGGAATTTCCAGAGACACCTCCATATATTGTCGCTCTTGCGTTATTTGTCAAGAAGTAAAATCAAGAGGAGCCTATAATACGGCCCCGATTCAGGCGTGTGATATACCTGTACGCCCCTTTGAGAAAATGGCCGTAGATATTATCGGTCCTTTACCTGTTATGTCCGCTAGAGGACACAGGTATGTGCTTACATGTATCGTCATGTGCACTCGATGGCCCGAGGCCATACCTCTTAAGAACATCACCACTAATGACGTTGCTGATGCCCTTTTCTTGATTTTTTCTAGACTTGGTTTTCCTCGAAAACTTCTTTCAGATCGAGGTACTCAATTTGTATCTGACACTATGACTGCTGTTATGAAACGCCTCAATATCGACAGGTCTCTCAGTAGTGTTTACCATGCGATGAGCAATGGCATGGTGGAACGTCTTAACCGGATGTTAAAGCAGTTATTATGCAAGGTTACAGTGAAATATCCTCAAGATTGGGACAGGGTTTTACCCGCCGTACTGTTCGCATACCGTGAGGTAGCGAATGAACAGACCGGTTTCTCGCCTTTTGAGCTTGTGTTTGGAGCTCAACCTCGAGGTCCCATGTCACTTATTAAGGACCTACTCATAGACTCAGAGATGACTCAGGACATCCAGTCATCGTATGAATTCGTCGTTCACCTCCGGCGTAACATTATAGATGCATGCCAACTGGCTACAGCTTCTTCTGAGGCTGCTAAAGCAAGATCACGCCAGTTCCAAAATCGCAATAGACGATTACGTCAACTATTACCTGGCGATGAAGCTTTTGTATTGCTTCCAAGGAAAGAAAATAGACTTTTAATTGCTTGGAATGGTCCATATAAAGTGTTGTCACGCATTTCTGATGTTGACTATATCTTAGAGATAAAAGGGAAAAGGAAGACCTTTCACATAAACATGCTTAAGGAATTCCACACTAGACCGGAACATCTTCAAGCCATCTTTCAAGCAGTTGATGAGCACCCTAGGCCTGCTACTCACTACTCTGCATTATCGGTAATTCAGGAAGAAGAATCGTCTTTTCCGGATGTTCCCATGAACTTACCTGTCTTTCCTCTTCAATCGACTGAGACATGGAAGGATGTCGATATTTGTCCAGCTTTGTCTTCTGAACAACATTCCCAAGTCTCTAGTCTTCTACAATCTTTTCCAGATGTCCTCACAGACATCCCAGGTCGTATATCAGTCATTTCGCATGACATCATCCTTACAGATGATCGACCAATTCGTCTACGCCCCTATCCTGTCCCTATTCACTACCAGCACCAGGTTGAAGAAGAATTAAAACAAATGCTTAATTTAGGAATTATAGAACCTTCCAACGCCCCTTACTCATCACCTATGGTCATCGTTCGTAAGAAAGACAAGAATATCAAATTATGTGTAGATTACCGGAAGCTGAATAACATCACAGTCTTCGATGCTGAACCCTTACCCCTACTTGATAATCTTTTTGTCTCGTCTCGCCAAGGCCCTTTTCTTTACTAAAATTGACCTTACCAAGGGATACTGGCAAGTTCCCTTGACTGATAGAGCTAAACCACTCACTGCCTTTGCTACACAACGGGGTCTTTATCAGTGGAATGTGATGCCTTTCGGACTTATGAACGCCCCGGCTACGTTTGTCCGTATGATGAGAAAAATTCTCGCTCATCGGTCCGATATAATCACATACATAGATGACATCTGTCTATTCAGTTCCACTTGGGATGAACACTTCTTAGGTTTACATTCTCTTCTGGACACTTTACGTCTCTATCACCTAACAGCCAAGCCCTCAAAGATCTTTATTGCCTTTGAGGAAATTTCATTCTTGGGACATAAGGTGGGTCACGGTTGTCTTCAGACCGTGCCACAGAATGTTTCCAAAATTCTAAAATTGTCTGTGCCCACTACTAAGAAGCAAGTTCGTAGTCTTCTCAGCTTAATTCAATATTACAGTAAATTTATACCCAACTTGTCTTCCATCACTGCAGACCTCTCTGCCTTGCTAAAAAAAAGGCTTACCGAACCACGTGCACTGGACACCAGAGTGCCAGGCTGCGTTAAATTATATTCAAAATATTTTTTCTGTGTCACCTATTTTGAGGTTACCAGATACAAATCTGACTTATTATCTCCGCACAGATGCTAGTTCAAAAGGTATCGACGCATCACTGATGCAAGAATTTAAGGGAAGATTACATCCAACCCTCTGCATATCCAGAAAGCTCAATGATGCAGAAAGGAAGTACCCAGTTATAGAAAGGGAGCTGCTGGCTGTTATCTGGGCGGTAGTCAAGCTGGAGCGATATTTTTTGGGCGCCCCTTTCATCATACAGTCAGACCAGAAATCCCTTTCCTCATTGAAGAAAGCGAATCACAAGAACCCAAAGCTAGCCCGGTTCGCCATCCTGTTTCAACCTTTTCAGTATGAAATCGAGGCAATACCAGGGTCTGCAAATGTGGTCGCAGATGCTTTATCGAGATGCCCACAGCTCGAACCTGAAAATTCATATTCATTTAGTTAATTGACTTTATATAATACATGTGTGAAGCCATGGTGTTTATCCACTACTAGTCACTATGACAAAGGACGATGAAGACACGAACACTAAGTTCAAACCATTCATATTAACATTTGTGATTTACATGACTTTGAGATAATCATTATTCACTTTAACTAGTGGTACAATGAACAGTATTATACTACTTGCAGACATGAACAATTTCCAACTACGACATCATGTTATTATTCTGGAATGCACATTCACATTAATTAAGATTGCTATATTAATGCTACAAATCTAGTCCTGACACGGATAGTTTGGAGTATGATTATATTATTGCAAGTTTGTTTTGGACATTACTTGTCTTGCCACAACGTACAAAAGGTACTTAGAGCAGAATAATTAAGTAATGGAATAATTGTGTTAATTAGTTATACTTGCGTTCTTCTACTATTTTTTTTTTCCTCTCTTCTTTCTCTTTTTGTGAAATATTCATGTACTTTAGTTACATTAATGTCATATCGCATTGTTTCATATCTTATTTGATTTGTCATGTGTGAATTGCGTTTAAGCTTAATTTTAGGATTTTTGACAGCATTGTTAGTTGGAGATAACCTTCTATTTCTTGTTACATTTTATTATTATTATTCATGCATTTTTAAATTTTTGATTTCGATTTTTTGTTTTTATTTTATTTTATATATCTCATACCATTTTCATATATGCATGCTATTTCTTTGATATGGTTATTATAAACTCACAGTGATCATACATTTATGTATTTTTTTGTTGTTGCATCATTGGAATATCGACTGTATATGACTTTTACTTATGAACATATGACAGTTTATGACTGATGACAAATTCGTCTAGCAGGTTATTTGATAATAAGTTACATTAGGCAGACTGACTGCGACTAGATTATTTTCGATATGGCTTAATATTTGTGATATGATCAATTTTGGCCGAGATTTCCGCATAGGAAATATTTGAATTGAAAAAAAAAGCAAATAAATTTGTTTTTTTCCACACCGCGAAGGGGGTGATATGTTAAGGATAGATTTGAGATGCAGATAAAACAGTGTGACATGTTACTACACGCTAGCACATTTCCATTTTTATGTGAGGAATTGTGTTCGCCTGTAGTCAAATTAATGTTTGCACGAAGCGTCCACCCGTGGTGAGCGATGCGTTCACCCGTGTTGAGCGACGGTCAACTAGTGACGTTTCGGTCACATGTCGTGGGGTTCAGTGTGTAAATTAATTGGGCTTCCGTCTTTGTGTTTGCGTCCGAGAGAGATGTAATTTTTTCGAGCTCCGGGATAATGGAGCGTGATTTATAAATATATATTGTGGCATTGTTGATTTTCGGAGGCCGCCACGTTATGTGTAAGATGGTTCATAAAAACTTATCTAGAAGTTCATACCATAAATTATTACAAGTAACTTTGAGATCATGAGGCAACTAATATTTTGTTTGGCCTGATTTCTTCTGCCGCATTACTTTGGTTTTTCGTGGATTGCCCGAACCTTTAGTACAACGGCCAGGATTGAGTGGAGATGAGAGGATTGTATTATTATCATATTATTGCCACTTAAAGATGCCTAACGTTTGAACCTTATTGACGGACCAGAGATAATCTACTACGCTTATCCATTGCCATGTACTTTTGATGTTTGATGGACCATTGTGAAGTGACTTTGTTTATTAAATGTCAACCATGTTTTTCCCGTGGACCTGTTCACCTACCGGCTTTGTTATGTGTACTGACCATAATGTCCTGAATGAACACCTGCTATCATTCGCGTATACATGCATGATCCTCTAATTTATCCCACCGTAACAGATGATCTAATTCTTAATGCTTCGCAATTATTCTTGTGCTGTTCCTGATTCAAGATTACTCTATGTCCATGACCTATTTATTTCCTACTATATGTGGACCCATTCAATAATACAATATCAAAACTTCTCATAACTATAATTCGACATTTATATATGTTATCACAACTGAACAAAAGAAAATTATTTTGTACGTATTTACAAAAATCGACACGAAATCTGCCTTCGAGGTCGAAGGTTTGTCAGATTTATTTTTGTGTCTGTAACATCTGCTCTACGACAGATGAGCAGTCTATAATTCTTAACCTTAAACATTTTCGGTCATTCAATACACAATGTGGGACATTTTTGGCGGGGGTATCGAATGTCAACTATCATATGTCATTAATCATATGTCAAACTGTGAATGATTGTGGTGAAGTGGGATGTTATAAATACTTATAGGGAACTTAGTGTACTGACTGAGATCAGCTGTGAAGGTATCTATATCTATTAAGAGTAGTGTATTATAGATAACCTTACTTGCTACCACATATCTATATATCTCAGTCAGAATTATTCTGGAATAGTGTGATGCTACGTTATGTGTCTAGGGTATGAGTATGGTGAAGTGTAAGTCACAACAACAGACAGATAAACAATTTAATTTAATCCACTACTCTTGACAACACTGTGACACTCACATACATATAACACTCTACAAAGATATCTTAGAAGAGTCACTGATAAACTTTCAAATAACAATATGTATTCATTACTGGCATGAATGAATATGTGTCCTGATTCAACTACAAGGGAACCAGGAATCACAATCAATTTAAATTACAAGTTATGTACAGAATGTATTTAATATGAATATTGTAGTGACATATATTATTACAAATGTTCTATGTGTGTCAGTTGTGTAGTAGTAAAATGAGGTAATACTGGTTTTGTTTTGTTCAAGCTCTGTTGGTATTTGTCATCATGACTTCAATAGTTTGTCTTTAGGGACTAGTATTGGAGATGTTCACAGTTCCTGATTTTAAGACAAGTAAATTCCCCTCTTAATGTTAATTTTAAAAAGTCAGTTCAAGATGAGGGGACATAATGTTGAGCTCAGCTGGCCAATTCGCTTATCTGGCGTGATGGCGGCAGGAAAGGACTCCTCTGCTCGAATTCTCCTCTGGGCTCAGGAGACACCTCACTGATAGCTAAAAAGACCAAGGAGTATGCTGTCCGACTCTGGATTCAGCAAAGCTCTGACCAGGTGCTGCTCAGTACCATCAAGACCACTGTCCCTGAAATCAAGAAGGATGTACCTTCTACTTCATAACTAATTTATATTTTCTTTTTACACTGATCACAATACATCACAAACATTGCGTTCAGAGCGTTAGGCCAACAGTCAGCTTCATCTGAAATACTTTATTCCAGTATTACCCTTCCTAATGGTTACTACGCCTCTGCACTTCCAGCATTATTTCTTTCTAGTCAATCATCCAGGTGTCAGTGTACTGTTTGGCCATTCCATGCCGTTTTACTTCTCTCCGACACCCTCTGTTCAGGCTGGAGCATTTTAGGCTTTACCTCACGTTTGCCACTGAACTACACATATATATACAGGCATAAATCAACAATTCACATTCAATTTTCATTAAAAGATATTAAATGGTTCAAGCTTACCACAATTCATACGAATAACACAGATACGTTGATTAGCAATGAATTCTGGCACAAACTGGCACAAATTTCCATCTGCTTATCTTCCAGGCTTTTATTGAGCAAAATTTAAGCTGGCTTCAACGCACTGATGCTTTATCAAGATCATTTAAACAAGTGGTCTCGAACTAACGCTCCCAAGTGTGTATATCAGCGAGACTGGCCAATGAGCCACGTTTCGACAAGTGTTTGAAAAAATGTTATCTTTTCCCGTCTCCCCTAACAACCAAGATAGTATTTATAGCCCGACCAATCGTGGTTAGGCTTTCATATTTACCTAATAATTTATATATGTGGATTAGAATATTTCATGACACCTCCCCTCTTAAAACAGACATTATATGTCAGTCCTTTATTCTATATACACATAGAGAAATTTATTATTATTTCTGGGGTTTACGGTGATTCTCATCACACGGATGGCGGCTTAAAAAATCCGCTCCCAAATTGGTTTGTGGTCTCGGGGCTTTCTGTAGTTTCTCTAAATTCTTTGGGTCAGGGGTCATGTTTCCCTGATAAACTGTGTGTCCCAAAAATTCCAATTCTTTACATCCAACGCAACATTTTGTTGGACGGGCTGTTAAATTTGCCTCCCTAAGTCGATCAAACAGCATGTTCAGAGAGTCAATGTGTTCCTCAAATGTTTCTGTTGCTATAAGGATATCATCCATAAAATTTGTTATACAGGGATTATTCAGAGGATCCAATAATTTTCTCATCATTCTAGAGAAGACACTAGGCGCATTCTTCAATCCAAATGGCAATCTATTAAACTCATAGTGTCCTTCTGAGGTACTAAAAGCTAGGTATGGTCTAACCTCAGGCTTTACTGGAATCTGATAGTATCCTTTACTCAGATCCACTTTTGAGAAATATTTAGCTTTATTTAGCCTGGCAAACAGCTGATTTGTATCCGGCAATGGATCCACCTGTCCTTCTGTAATAGCATTCAGTCTCCTGTAATCTATACAGAGTCTATGTTCTCCAGAGGGCTTCCTTAAAAGTACAACACCGGAACTATACGAAGACTCACTGTGCGAAATAATTCCTTCCTTCAACAGATAGTCTATCTCTTCCTTCAAAGCTTTCTCCTTAGCAAACGGAATCGAATATGGTTTCATACAGACAGGTGTGGGGTCTATGAGTTTCATATCATATTCCAATAGGTTTGTATGCCCTGGTCGGTCTGTTAACACCTCTGCATGATTCTTTAGAACCTGTTGCACTCTCTCTTTCTGAGTTTTCGTTAAATGTGTACTGATTTTCACCTGTGCTGCTGTCTCACAGGGGTGTAATGGATATTCAAATGATGAAAGTGGTTCCTTTTTCATCTCCATGGCGATGGACAAGGTCAACAAGTGTGTCTCTTCCTGATGTTCTCTTTCCAAATATTTCTTCAGGAGATTCACATGATAGATTTTTTCTTTCCCCTTCTTATCTATCTTATAATTTGTTCTAGACACCTTCTCTAGAACTGTATATGGACCCTGCCATCCAATTTGTAACTTATTCTGACTCCCGGGTAAAAGAAGCAGTACCTTCTCTCCCACAGCCAAATTTCTGTCTTTCGCCTTCCTGTTATAATAGGCAGCATGTTTCTTCCTGGCTTGTTTCAAATTTTCATTGGCAAGTTTCCAGCCAGTTTTTCAACCGAGTGGTCAGCTCATTCACATATTGGTATGAAGATGTAATGTTTTCCTCTGCCTTTTCATCAGTCCACGTTCTTAACAAAGCTACATATGGACCTTTAATTGTGTGGACCTATTTGTCCATGCACCGGTATGGTCTCTTCCACTCGAAGCTTTATAGTGATGATTTTTCCTCCCAGAATTATCATTCACAAAACGACCGCTACCAATTTTTCTCTTGGGGCTGTCTCCCCTCTTAAAATTCTTGATGAGAGATTTCCTCTCTACATCTTCTTCCTCCAGTTTGTTTAAGTCCGATTGAGGGATTGTCGGCTTATCCTGGGGTAAGACATCTTTTTGCACTCTCCGCATAGTGGCCATTGTAAAACAGTTAAGTGAAGCTTGTCCGTGAAAAGGGGCTTCCCATTTCATTTGGTCCACTTTATCAAATCTATTTTTCCTTTTATGATCAGGCCTAATTTTGCCTCGGGGCGTGTCCAGGTCCTGATCCATGTTCCCACTTGTGGGTGTTCCCTCATGTGCTATGCTACACCTTTCTACAAAATTCTCAATGTCCCATCTTGCTTTGGGCCAATAATAATTGTGAGCCACCTTTTGAATGATGGTACCTATTTTCTCATGGTCCCCATCTGGTTTCACATGTAGGCTCCTTATTAAGTCTGTCCTATATCTCTTTGGAAGAACCAGCTGTCCGTGACCATTGGATCTAGCTCCAGTCTTCCTATACATCAACTTGTTTTTCATGTAAAAATCTCCCTTGCCTGGAGTTGTATGACAAGTTGACAATTTTCTGAAACAAGGCTTGAGTGTTTTGTCCCCAGCCTGTGCCTTCCTCATCTCATCTGGAGTGGTATCTAACATAATATCCTCCTCCTGTCTTGAGGTCGACCTGACCTGAAGGGTTGCCATATACACAGGTTTCCTTCTGCAACGGTCAGTGTCATGATTGTCCATCTGACAATTCTTACACCACCTTTTTCCTTGGTTGAAAGATTTTCTTTCATTATATTTCCTTTCATCGAATTGTGGGAATTTATTTTTATTGTCATACCGTGGCCTATCAAATTGGTGCTTACCTTTATTTTGATCCCTAGGATCAAATTTATTAAAGTTCTGTGGTGCCCTAAAGTTATCCACCTGTTTCTTTTTATTACCTGTTACCTCTGCTTGAGCTGCTTGATACCTTTCAGCAACATTTAGCAACTCACCCAGCCTCTCTGCACCTTGTTCCATGAGAAACTTTCTCAGGTCTGGAGCCATGGACTCTCTTAGTTGCTCTATAAGGACCATTTCCTTAAGATCTTGGGTTTTCCCCAGAGAAGTCCATTTCTCCAAGTATGTCTCTATTCGTGCAGAGAACTGGTGATAGGTTTCACCTGACAGTAGTTTAGCATTCCTAAATTTTTTCCTGTAAAACTCTGCATTCTTTTCATACCTTAACAAAAGAGCCTGCTTTAGCATGTCATAATTTTCTTGATCACCTCTGCTCATTTTTGCAAAAACTTCATAAGCTGCCCCACGAAGTCCCTGAGATAACTTTAAGCTCCACCTTTCTCTCTCTAACCCATACGTGGTAGCTAATAGTTCGTACCTATTTATATAGCTCTCAATATCATCGTCTTTCTCAACAAAATGATCTAAATGAAAGTTCATAGCTGAGGTCGAGGCTCCCTGAGTAACCGTAGCATCAGAGGCAAAGGGACTGGCACCATTTTCAGGAGCATGGCCTTGAAACTCAAACTCCCTTAGTCGTAACTCATGTTCCCTTTGTAATCTCTTCTCCTCCTTTTCTGCTTCCCTCTCTGCAGCTAATCTCTTCTCTTCTCTTTCTGCAGCTAATTTCTTCTCTTCCTTTCTGCAGCTTGTCTTCTTTCCTCGGCTTCCAATGCTTTAGCCTCTTTGTCAGCCTCAATCTGCAACCTCTTAGTCTCAGCCTCAGCTTGCAACCTCTTAGTCTCAGCCTCAGCTTCAAATTGTAACTTCTTAATTTCCCTGTCAGCCTCTAACCTTCTTTCGGCTTCTTTTTCTAATCTTCTTTCTTCGCGTTCAATAAATTTGTCACATTCCGTTGTGACATAGGCAACCATAACTTGCCCATCTAATCCTAACTCTTTTGCAGTCTGAACCGCAGCAGATCGAAATTTGGCCAGGTCCGCCATTGTCTATCAGGTAAATTTTTATAATGTCTACCCAACAATTCAATTTCTAACTATATATCTAATGGACAACACAGGCACCGTGAGCTCAACCTTATTTAATTCCACCCAAGGATACCTTTTAATTCTTATATTCCCTGAAGTGAATTACCCCCAATATTTTTAATAGTTAAAGATTCAAAATCCCAAGAGCGAGACCCCAATATATGTGGTGAAGTGGGATGTTATAAATACTTATAGGGAACTTAGTGTACTGACTGAGATCAGCTGTGAAGGTATCTATATCTATTAAGAGTAGTGTATTATAGATAACCTTACTTGCTACCACATATCTATATATCTCAGTCAGAATTATTCTGGAATAGTGTGATGCTACGTTATGTGTCTAGGGTATGAGTATGGTGAAGTGTAAGTCACAACAACAGACAGATAAACAATTTAATTTAATCCACTACTCTTGACAACACTGTGACACTCACATACATATAACACTCTACAAAGATATCTTAGAAGAGTCACTGATAAACTTTCAAATAACAATATGTATTCATTACTGGCATGAATGAATATGTGTCCTGATTCAACTACAAGGGAACCAGGAATCACAATCAATTTAAATTACAAGTTATGTACAGAATGTATTTAATATGAATATTGTAGTGACATATATTATTACAAATGTTCTATGTGTGTCAGTTGTGTAGTAGTAAAATGAGGTAATACTGGTTTTGTTTTGTTCAAGCTCTGTTGGTATTTGTCATCATGACTTCAATAGTTTGTCTTTAGGGACTAGTATTGGAGATGTTCACAGTTCCTGATTTTAAGACAAGTAAATTCCCCTCTTAATGTTAATTTTAAAAAGTCAGTTCAAGATGAGGGGACATAATGTTGAGCTCAGCTGGCCAATTCGCTTATCTGGCGTGATGGCGGCAGGAAAGGACTCCTCTGCTCGAATTCTCCTCTGGGCTCAGGAGACACCTCACTGATAGCTAAAAAGACCAAGGAGTATGCTGTCCGACTCTGGATTCAGCAAAGCTCTGACCAGGTGCTGCTCAGTACCATCAAGACCACTGTCCCTGAAATCAAGAAGGATGTACCTTCTACTTCATAACTAATTTATATTTTCTTTTTACACTGATCACAATACATCACAAACATTGCGTTCAGAGCGTTAGGCCAACAGTCAGCTTCATCTGAAATACTTTATTCCAGTATTACCCTTCCTAATGGTTACTACGCCTCTGCACTTCCAGCATTATTTCTTTCTAGTCAATCATCCAGGTGTCAGTGTACTGTTTGGCCATTCCATGCCGTTTTACTTCTCTCCGACACCCTCTGTTCAGGCTGGAGCATTTTAGGCTTTACCTCACGTTTGCCACTGAACTACACATATATATACAGGCATAAATCAACAATTCACATTCAATTTTCATTAAAAGATATTAAATGGTTCAAGCTTACCACAATTCATACGAATAACACAGATACGTTGATTAGCAATGAATTCTGGCACAAACTGGCACAAATTTCCATCTGCTTATCTTCCAGGCTTTTATTGAGCAAAATTTAAGCTGGCTTCAACGCACTGATGCTTTATCAAGATCATTTAAACAAGTGGTCTCGAACTAACGCTCCCAAGTGTGTATATCAGCGAGACTGGCCAATGAGCCACGTTTCGACAAGTGTTTGCCAGTATGTTCTGGGTGCTTCGATGACTTCTAGTATTTGAGGATGACCAAGTTATTATATTCGTATTCAGTTTATAGAGTCAAAGTCCCTCGGGTTCTTATCACTTTTGTAGGATTCCGTAATACTGTTCGTTGGTATCGATAATGTCTGCTTAACCCTTGTGATTCATTATGTGCTGAATGTGTTTCATATTAAATTCGACCCTTGACTGACCTGTATTAGTCTCTTGTCTTATTAATTATATTGGCAGTGTGAGATGCAGCGTGTTAAGACATTAATCATCACTGGTCATGATCAGTTGAGGATGAATAGCATTTAACTCAACTCCGAATACGATAGTTGATAACACTGTGATTTTGACGACTCAAAATATTTAATTAGTTATTTCATACCATGAGCAGACACCAACTACATGGGAACAAAAGTCACATCACATTCATGTACGATCTGTAAGAGTTCTCATTATTTCATAAGCACATTTTCACAATCTCTATCTAGAGTCCTGGTTAGAGGTCAGTTCCTTTTTAACGGCCAATGTCCTTTGGCATAAATTCAGAGGCTAACTAGACTTAACTATCCTGCTAGTCAGCAATACACTTATTATGCTAGGCTTACGTCTACTGCTAGTCGTTTAATATCCGTTACACTAGGCTTACGCTTGCCGCTAGCTGTACAATATCCATCTATACTAGTCTTACGCTATTGCTAGTAACAAAATGTTCCTTTGGCATACCACGCCAGGCTAATCTGCCATAATTATGCAAACTGCGTTATTCCTACTACGACTTACGTTTGGTTCAAGAAATACACTGCTCAAATGGCTTCCCAGCCACACAATTAAAAAGTGGACTACGCCACACACTTTCCAGTGGTTATACCACACAATATAAGTGGCAATGGCCACACTTCTAAAACACACTGCCGTTCGGGTCAAAACCCACAAGTCGAATGTCCTTACAAAGACACACGCGTCATGCATAGAGATATGCATACTACGTCGTTAATATATATTCAATTGCGATGTTCCACGGTGCAGCAATCCGAGTTGGCCAAACTCAAATGCTTGCACACATGCAACAATCATCGACATCGGTCGCGGAGATATAATCATTTGAGGAATGCGCCATGCTGCATACATGAAGCAATCCTCAACATCATCCCCCTCACTTCCAAACGTGACACTTGTGGCACGGATGATAGTGATGGAGAAGACGCCCGTCTCCCAAACATATCAATATTAGTACTACCTACTTATAAGTATGATAATCATTAAGTAGACACATTAAATTTTATGACATTAATAATAGCACTTGTCAACATGGTGACTAAAGAGTTAATTCAATTTCTTCTCAAAGACGTTGCGCGATAAAAGATCTGCCAAGTTATTGTCTGAGCCAGCAATAGGCAGAATTGTAAATGAAAATTCTTGAATTAACAAATACCATCGGTGTATTCTAGCGTTACGCATTGTTCTAGCTGTTATGTAAGTAAGAGGACTATGGTCTGTCATAATGTAAAAGTGCGTGCCGATGAGATATCTTGACAGCTTCTCCAGGCACCAGACCATAGACAGGAGCTCACGTTCACCTGTCGCATACTTCTGTTCAGCTGGAGTCAGTTTCCTCGACACATAGAAACATGGATGGAGTGTTTCCTTGTAACATTGCAGCAAACAACCACCCATGGAGTAGCTCGAGACATCTGATTGGAGTATGAATGGAATACGTATATTCGGTAATAACAAAATAGGTGCATTGCTAAATAATTTCTTAATTGTTACCAAAGCGCTTTCGCAATCTTTGTCCCAACGTACCTTATTAGGACTACCTTTGGTCAACAGTGCGGACAAAGGTGTAGATAGTTGTGCGAAATGCGGGATGAACTTATGGTAATAGTTTATTAGGCCTAAAAGGCTTCTAACTTGTTTCTTAGTAGAAGGGGTAGAAATCTCAAGAATTCTTTTGACTGTATTGTCGTCAGGATACAGTTTGTGGTTACCTATTCGGTGACCAAGAAAAGAAATTTCCTGACAACCTATTTGGACCTTTGAAGGTCGCACAGTCAAACCATGCATACGTAACGTATGTAGAAGGGAAGTTAAACCATCAATATGGTCTTCCCACGAGTCATGAAATAGGCAGATGTCATCGATGTACGTGATGACATCTTTACGATCGCCAAGAAGGCGGCGCATCATGCGCACAAACGTCGCTGGCGCATTTACCAACCCAAAACACATATAATTCCATTGGTAGAGCCCAAAAGGAGTTGTGAAAGCTGTGTAAGGTTTGGCATTTTCGGCAAGAGGAATTTGCCAGTAGCCTTTAGAGAGATCTAGTTTGCTAAAGAAGGTAGCATTAGATAATTCTGACAAAAGATCATCTAAAAGTGGCATAGGCTCACCGTCTGTGATTGTAATTTTGTTCAATCGCCTAAAATCAATACAAATGCGTAAAGAATCATCCTTCTTTTTAACAATCACCATTGGGAATGCATATGGTGATTCCGAAGGAGATATCACACCTAAACGTATCATCTCCTTTAACTCTTTCTCTACCCTATCTTTGTGGTGTAAAGATATAGGATAGGGTCTGAGTTTGATAGGTTTATAATCAGTAAGAGTAATATCATGGGATATAAGCGATGTCTGACCTGGAAGGTCGGTGAGAACATCATTGAAAGAAATGAGAATATCCCGAACTTGATCTTGTTGTGACGAAGATAGTGACGAAGAAATAGTCACGTCTTTCCAAGATTCCGATGATTGCAAAGAAGGTAGTTGAAATTGTAAAGGGATAGACGAAGTAGTATCTTCTTCATGAACAACTGCAAAAGAAGCAGTATGATGTGAAGAATCATCAATAGAGTTAATAACAGGAATTAATTCCTGTGGTCTTTCAACTGCTAATTTTAGCATGTTGACGTGGAAGGTTTTGATTTTACCTCTAACGTTCACTGAGTAGTCAACATCTGTGACTTGTTTGATAACATCAAATGGACCTTGCCATGATATCAGTAATTTGTTATCGTTATGAGGTAGCAACAACCAAACTTTTTCCCCTGGTTTAAATGATCTTAATATTCTCTTTTGATTATGTAATAATCGTGATCGTTGAGTGGCTGATTTAATACTCTGGGATGCATAAGTGCACGCATCGATGATTCGTTGTCGGAGATCAATCACTAACTCGTAGCTGTTTCGAGTGGCTGTATCAATTGACGCTCCAATCAACAAATCTTTGAGTATCATCATTGGTCCGCGCGGATTCGAACCATAAACCAATTCGAACGGAGACCACCCCGTGCTCTCGTGGGGCACTTCACGAAAAGCGAAGAGGGCCGCCGGCAGAAGCCGATCCCATTCACGAGGGCATTCTTCAGTTATCTTAGATAACATCTGTTTTAGAGTGCTATTGTAGCGCTCGCACACACCGTTTGATTGAGGCCTATACGCACTACAAAACGAGTGGTGAACAGATAGCATGGATTCTAAATCCCTCATAATGTTGGAAGTAAATTGTGATCCTTGATCTGACAAAATCTCTTCCGGAAAACCGATTCGACAAAATATCGAAAATAATGCATCAGACACAGATGCAGTTGTGATGGTTTTCAACGGTATGGCCTCTGGCCAACGCGTGCAAAGATCTACGCAAGTTAAAATATAACGAAATCCATTATTTGAAACAATTGATAACGGACCCACTATATCTACTGCTATCTTTTTGAAAGGTCTCTCAGGCACGTCCGTAATCTGTAAGGGTGCCGTATGGAACCTGCCCTTACGTGCTATACCTTGGCATGTTGTACATGATTTGCAGTATAACTTTGTATCCTTATTAACCCCAGGCCAATAAAATTGTGACGTAACACGAAACAATGTTCTTTTGATCCCCATATGCCCTGCCATAGGGGAGTCATGACCTGTTTGTAGGACCAATGGTCTGTATTCTTTAGGTACTATCACTTGATGTATAATTGTTTTGCCATCATCATAATATCTAGTGAGTATTGATTTCTTTATCTTGAACCATTGTTTAGCCCCTCTTGTGTATTTAATAGTTTTTTGTTCTGCTCGGCTAAACAATCCTTGTAAAGTTGGGTCACTCTTCTGTTTTTCTGCAAAAACAGAAGGTGAAACAGTGCCAACTTGAGACATAATTGTATCTATTATAGGAAGAGGTGGTGTAGCCATATCCGTAGCTAACTGTTGTGCTCTTGTTACAACAGCATTTGCCACCTGTGGGTGAGATTCAACCCACATTGCAATCTCCTCAGGAGTGCAATCTTTAACTCCTGGTATGTTTCCTATTATAATTTCAGTTATGGGTGCTCTCAAGCCGCAGGCATAGACAGTGCCTGTGTAAAAAGGAGTATCAATGTATACTCGTGCCACAGGGAAAGTTTCTATATTCCCACCAAATGTGACACACTTAACTGATTTGCCTGTAAAAGCAGAGGGCTCGATAAGCGAGTGCTTAATGCCTATCGTTGAAGACCCTGTGTCCCGTAAAACTCTTACTACCTTACCATCCAATATTCCGGGATGAAATGTAAGATAACCGACATTTACACATGCCGACATTGTTGGCATACAATGACCACAATCAAGTGTAATTGTAGATTTTAATCTGTTTTTCGACTGACACTCTCATAACATGTATCATTCATTACCATACATGCGTTCGCATGATCATTATCATCATTACCTTTTTCCTTTTTAACACTGCAACTATTTGCATGTCTGTGTTTATTTTTGTCTCTAGACGGAGATCTGGCATTACCTTTGTTATTATTGACTGACTTTTTATTGCTATAATAAAAATCAGTAGAGTCATCCTTCCTGGCATCTCTACCATAAGATGATCTCTGCTTATAGTATCCTTTTTGATGTGAACCATCATAATCCCTGCCTCTGTGATACCCACGATCATGAGGTGAATATCCTCTATAACCTCGTCGATATGAATTCGAAGGAGAGCGATGACGACGGAAGTTATAAAAACCTCTGTCGGATTGATAATAATCTGAACGACAACGTCCATCAAAGCTCTTCGATCGAGGTCTGTGATCATGTTGTACCGCGCATACAGGCATAGGATCTCGAATAGTCGATCTATGAAGATCTTTATTCTGATGTGCGGTTTGATACTGTCTTCCGAGTTTTTCATACTCATCAATAGAATTAGGATGTCTTTCCTGTAAAAATGCTTCTAATTCAGTGCTGCATGCGGATAAAACTTTATCTCGCAGCATGAGATCTATAACACCTTCATATGTTTTATTTATACCTGATAAATCAATCCATCTGCTAAGGAAATGTTTAATAGATGCAATGAATTCACCAAAATCTGCATCCTTGCTTGGTTTAGCAGCATGAAAGCGATCTCTGAATCCAGACTCAGTTAACTGGAAACGTCTTAGTAATACCTCTTTTACGACATCGAAATCGCTTCTGCTCTTCTCATCAAGACTCATGAAACATTTAAGTGAGTCACCAGTCAAAAAATCAAGTAAAAGACTGCTCCATCTTTCTTTGGGTATGTTCAGAGCTGTGACCTTGATGATGAATCTAGATATGAAAGAGTCAACACAATCGCGAGTCTGGTCAAAATGTGGCATTTTTAACTTAGGATAAAAAATATTTGTAGCAGCCGCAGTCTTAGTCTGTTCAGACTGCACTTTAGCTAATTCTAAAGCTTTTTCTTTTTCTGCATGAAGTTTTAATGTTTCCATTTCCATGGCATTTTTATGTGCTTGATCCAGTTGCATAAGTTCCATTCTCCTTAATTCCATTTCTTTATCTCGTTGTGCCATTCTTTCCTTTTCAAATTCTCTGTCTTTTTCTTGTTGAGCTAATTCTTTATCACGTTGAGCTATTTCCTTATCTTTCTGCTCTCTGTCTTTTTCTTGTTGAGCTATAGTCAGTCGTTCTAATTCCAATTTCATGGATATTTCTTTTTCCTTCAATTCCCTTTCTTGGGTTAATTCAAATCTCCTAAGCTCATCAGCTCGTTTAGTCATTTCGCGCTGTTCCATTCTTTCCAGACGCGATAAATATTCATCATATTTTGTATCTGCAAAACTTTGTAGTTCCGCCCCTGATTTTCCATAACTTTTTCCAATATCAATGAATTCCTGTAGTGTAGACATGATAATAGGTTTCTGAGTACCTTCAATAGTCTATAATATACACTAGGATTATAGAACTCGATATAATATGTACATGAATATTAATCAATAACAAACAAGTTACAAGAACATGTGACAAAGACAGTGAAAACAATCAAATGAGTGACAATGAAATGATTTTTCAATTATACAACAACACTTTACACTTATAAAGTAAATAAAGGAGACTTATAAACAGTAATGAGTAAAAGAAAGAAAAGGATTTACATTACAAAAATATAACAAGACAAGTCGTCTTAGACAAACGTGTAGACAAAGAAGTTTTAGATCACACACGACAACGATTGTCAACAGTACTGAAAGTAGGTTATGTAAATAAAGAGGACGTAACTCAATTGACGAAACTGCTAATCACACAAAATATGGTTATAATACTAACTGAAGAAACATTTATTCCCTGACTCAAAAGAAAAAATATAATCAGTCAGATCCTCAGTTAGTAAAATAAGCATGCAAATCTAATAGAAGTTAACATTCACTGAAGCTTTCCTGGGAAAATTCCAGTCAATATTAAACAATACGAATATACGAATATACGAAAAACATGAATGGGGAAACACAGATGATAGTAAAAAAGTAAGTCAAGTGATGATGAACTGTAGACCAAAGATAATACAAGGACAATATGATAATGTTCAAGCGCTCTAGTAAAATCAAGAACTTATCTGTTTAGTTGTCCCTCTGAGAAATACATGAATGCATGTAATTCTAATCCTAGTTCCGCAACTTGTCTTCAACAGCTGAGGTCCATTGATGGTAGACCTTGACCTTCGCAGTAGGGAACCGTTTGAAAGTCTTGCTTCGGTCTTCGAACGTAGTTTCTTCAAACGATCTGCGTCGCAGCTTCAGATGAATTTGATCAAGAGATACATTCTCCACTGGTTCAGGTTCTTGAGTGGAAGATTACCGTTCTATCTGCGTGAATCAGTCTCTTTGATGGAAGAAAAATTTCAGATTCTCAAGCAATGTTGTCTGCTAGAGTTGACGGCATCGATGTAGTGACGTCACTTTCTGTCCTGCGCATTTCAGTTGCCGGTTAGGCTTGAAAGAATGATTTTGCCTTCATAACGTTCATCATCAGTTTGACTTTATTCGATACTTGAAGGGGGGAATCCAGTATTCACGAAATCCAGACACTTTCTGACACCAGAATGTTACGGGCTTCTCGGGATCCCAGTATGTTCTGGGTGCTTCGATGACTTCTAGTATTTGAGGATGACCAAGTTATTATATTCGTATTCAGTTTATAGAGTCAAAGTCCCTCGGGTTCTTATCACTTTTGTAGGATTCCGTAATACTGTTCGTTGGTATCGATAATGTCTGCTTAACCCTTGTGATTCATTATGTGCTGAATGTGTTTCATATTAAATTCGACCCTTGACTGACCTGTATTAGTCTCTTGTCTTATTAATTATATTGGCAGTGTGAGATGCAGCGTGTTAAGACATTAATCATCACTGGTCATGATCAGTTGAGGATGAATAGCATTTAACTCAACTCCGAATACGATAGTTGATAACACTGTGATTTTGACGACTCAAAATATTTAATTAGTTATTTCATACCATGAGCAGACACCAACTACATGGGAACAAAAGTCACATCACATTCATGTACGATCTGTAAGAGTTCTCATTATTTCATAAGCACATGTTCACAATCTCTATCTAGAGTCCTGGTTAGAGGTCAGTTCCTTTTTAACGGCCAATGTCCTTTGGCATAAATTCAGAGGCTAACTAGACTTAACTATCCTGCTAGTCAGCAATACACTTATTATGCTAGGCTTACGTCTACTGCTAGTCGTTTAATATCCGTTACACTAGGCTTACGCTTGCCGCTAGCTGTACAATATCCATCTATACTAGTCTTACGCTATTGCTAGTAACAAAATGTTCCTTTGGCATACCACGCCAGGCTAATCTGCCATAATTATGCAAACTGCGTTATTCCTACTACGACTTACGTTTGGTTCAAGAAATACACTGCTCAAATGGCTTCCCAGCCACACAATTAAAAAGTGGACTACGCCACACACTTTCCAGTGGTTATACCACACAATATAAGTGGCAATGGCCACACTTCTAAAACACTTCGGGTCAAAAACACGAATGTCCTTGCCACGCGTTGCGGGCATACTACGTCGTTAATATATATTCAAATGTTCCACGGTGCAGCAATCCGAGTTGGCCAAACTCAAATGCTTGCACACATGCAACAATCATCGACATCGGTCGCGGAGATATAATCATTTGAGGAATGCGCCATGCTGCATACATGAAGCAATCCTCAACATGTGTCCTGAACACGAATTTTCCTTGGGAAGTGCATTCTTTTAAGTACATGTATTCTTCAGGGGTGAACAAAGTTTAGTGTGTCAAAATGTGTCAGTCCTTCTTGACTATTGGTCACATCATGTCATTCGGTAAGACAGAAATCTTAAGGTACCATACACATCTCATATATATTGCTTAACATTGTTATTCATTGCAAACAATCATACAATATAGGCATGTGCTAATAATTCAGGGGGGATGTCATCTCCTGCACGGAGGTATCTCTGCTCTATATTCTTCTGAGTGCAGCAATATTCTTCTATTATTTTCCATTATTTTTCCCCTTCAGCATTTTCTTTTGGTGTGTCCTGAACACCTGTAGTTCATGTATGACTATCTAGTCATTCTTCCATAATTTTTTTCATATTCCCTTGTCGTGTGTGTCCGTACACTTATGTTTCCAGTATTCAGACAACATCTTCATCTGACATCTTCTAGTTATTTAATCTGTCTGAGATTAACCACCATATTTGACCTCTGTCTCCGTAGCCACGGTAAAGACAGCAATATTCCAAATTTCGGCCGACACCAGTACCATTCGTGCGAAAGCTCTACGGAGATTCAAACATCCTCAAACTGACTACAGCTTTCTTTGAAAACATTCAAGTGGACATCTGAGAGCGTTTGAAGAAGAAGAATTTACCTTATCTGTTATATAAATTTGCTTTTTTTTTCTTTTTTTTTTTTTTCTGGAAATGCTGTTTATAATTATGTTGTTGTACACATTGTATGTTTTTATTCTAACCTTGGCAGGAGATGCTTGACATGCCGTGTCCAACCCCAGGTTGCTGGGGACTCATATCAGATGTGTACATTTGCAGACCTGACCAAGAGAAGTCCTTAAAGGTGATCAATCATCTTGTGGTGTTTCTTAGTCAAATTATTTTTTTTTTAGTTTTGTGACACTGTTGTGGTGTGTCAGAAATATTGTTTGTGTAGCATTTCTGCGTGATTTGGTATTACTTACTTAGTCGTTCCCCTTCTACCGTGAGGTGTAGAGGTTTGGAAGAGAGAGCGCCAGACCTATCGGCTGTCTTCCTCCTGGCCTGGTTCCATTCTAGTCCTCGGTCCTTCAAAGATTGTCTAATGTTGTCCTCCCAGCGGACTCTGGGTCGTCCTGGGGGGTCTTGATCCCTGGCTCTTTGTTTCCCATGCTTGTCATGGTAGCCGATCATCTCCCATTCTGCAGACATGGCCAAACTGATGCAAGAATTTAAGGGAAGATTACATCCAACCCTCTGCATATCCAGAAAGCTCAATGATGCAGAAAGGAAGTACCCAGTTATAGAAAGGGAGCTGCTGGCTGTTATCTGGGCGGTAGTCAAGCTGGAGCGATATTTTTTGGGCGCCCCTTTCATCATAGTCAGACCAGAAATCCCTTTCCTCATTGAAGAAAGCGAATCACAAGAACCCAAAGCTAGCCCGGTTCGCCATCCTGTTTCAACCTTTTCAGTATGAAATCGAGGCAATACCAGGGTCTGCAAATGTGGTCGCAGATGCTTTATTGAGATGCCCACAGCTCGAACCTGAAAATTCATATTCATTTAGTTAATTGACTTTATATAATACATGTGTGAAGCCATGGTGTTTATCCACTACTAGTCACTATGACAAAGGACGATGAAGACACGAACACTAAGTTCAAACCATTCATATTAACATTTGTGATTTACATGACTTTGAGATAATCATTATTCACTTTAACTAGTGGTACAATGAACAGTATTATACTACTTGCAGACATGAACAATTTCCAACTACGACATCATGTTATTATTCTGGAATGCACATTCACATTAATTAAGATTGCTATATTAATGCTACAAATCTAGTCCTGACACGGATAGTTTGGAGTATGATTATATTATTGCAAGTTTGTTTTGGACATTACTTGTCTTGCCACAACGTACAAAAGGTACTTAGAGCAGAATAATTAAGTAATGGAATAATTGTGTTAATTAGTTATCCTTGCGTTCTTGTACTATTTTTTTTTCCTCTCTTCTTTCTCTTTTTGTGAAATATTCATGTACTTTAGTTACATTAATGTCATATCGCATTGTTTCATATCTTATTTGATTTGTCATGTGTGAATTGCGTTTAAGCTTAATTTTAGGATTTTTGACAGCATTGTTAGTTGGAGATAACCTTCTATTTCTTGTTACATTTTATTATTATTATTCATGCATTTTTAAATTTTTGATTTCGATTTTTTTGTTTTTATTTTATTTTATATATCTCATACCATTTTCATATATGCATGCTATTTCTTTGATATGGTTATTATAAACTCACAGTGATCATACATTTATGTATTTTTTTGTTGTTGCATCATTGGAATATCGACTGTATATGACTTTTACTTATGGACATATGACAGTTTATGACTGATGACAAATTCGTCTAGCAGGTTATTTGATAATAAGTTACATTAGGCAGACTGACTGCGACTAGATTATTTTCGATATGGCTTAATATTTGTGATATGATCAATTTTGGCCGAGATTTCCGCATAGGAAATATTTGAATTGAAAAAAAAGCAAATAAATTTGTTTTTTTTCCACACCGCGAAATGGGTGATATGTTAAGGATAGATTTGAGATGCAGATAAAATAGTGTGACATGTTACTACACGCTAGCACATTTCCATTTTTATGTGAGGAATTGTTTATGTAGTCAAATTAATGTTTGCACGAAGCGTCCACCCGTGGTGAGCGTTGCGCCGTGTTGAGCGACGGTCAACTAGTGACGTTTCGGTCACATGTCGTGGGGTTCAGTGTGTAAATTAATTGGGCTTCCGTCTTTGTGTTTGCGTCCGAGAGAGATGTAATTTTTTCGAGCTCCGGGATAATGGAGCGTGATTTATAAATATATATTGTGGCATTGTTGATTTTCGGAGGCCGCCACGTTATGTGTAAGATGGTTCATAAAAACTTATCTAGAAGTTCATACCATAAATTATTACAAGTAACTTTGAGATCATGAGGCAACTAATATTTTGTTTGGCCTGATTTCTTCTGCCGCATTACTTTGGTTTTTCGTGGATTGCCCGAACCTTTAGTACAACGGCCAGGATTGAGTGGAGATGAGAGGATTGTATTATTATCATATTATTGCCACTTAAAGATGCCTAACGTTTGAACCTTATTGACGGACCAGAGATAATCTACTACGCTTATCCATTGCCATGTACTTTTGATGTTTGATGGACCATTGTGAAGTGACTTTGTTTATTAAATGTCAACCATGTTTTTCCCGTGGACCTGTTCACCTACCGGCTTTGTTATGTGTACTGACCATAATGTCCTGAATGAACACCTGCTATCATTCGCGTATACATGCATGATCCTCTAATTTATCCCACCGTAACAGATGATCTAATCCTTAATGCTTCGCAATTATTCTTGTGCTGTTCCTGATTCAAGATTACTCTATGTCCATGACCTATTTATTTCCTACTATATGTGGACCCATTCAATAATACAATATCAAAACTTCTCATAACTATAATTCGACATTTATATATGTTTATCACAACTGAACAAAAGAAAATTATTTTGTACGTATTTACAAAAATCGACACGAAATCTGCCTTCGAGGTCGAAGGTTTGTCAGATTTATTTTTGTGTCTGTAACATCTGCTCTACGACAGATGAGCAGTCTATAATTCTTAACCTTAAACATTTTCGGTCATTCAATACACAATGTGGGACATTTTTGGTCTCTGCTGGGGTAAATATCCTTCTTGAGCTTTATATTTTCTCCTTTTTGTTCTCATAATATATCTATCGTGTGTGTCCTGAACATGAATTGTCCTTGGGAAGTGCATTCTTTTAAGTTCATGTATTCTTCAGGGGTGAACAAAGTTTAGTGTGTCAAAATGTGTCAGTCCTTCTTGACTATTGGTCACATCATGTCATTCGGTAAGACAGAAATCTTAAGGTACCATACACATCTCATATATATTATACTTAACATCTGGTTATTCATTGTAGAACAATGCTCATACAATATAGGCATGTGCTAATAATTCAGGGGGGATGTCATCTCCTGCACGGAGGTATCTCTGCTCTATATTCTTCTGGGTACAGCAATATTCTTCTATTATTTTCCATTATTTTTCCCCTTTAGCATTTTCTTTTGGTGTGTCCTGAACACCTGTAGTTCATGTATGACTATCTAGTCATTCTTCCATAATTTTTTTCATATTCCCTTGTCGTGTGTGTCCGTACACTTATGTTTCCAGTATTCAGACAACATCTTCATCTGACATCTTCTAGTTATTTAATCTGTCTGAGATTAACCACCATATTTGTCCTCTGTCTCCGTAGCCACGGTAAAGACAGCAATATTCCAAATCCGACAGTATTTTCAATGGGATTTATAATTACTTATGGTTCACCTTCGTTCTATGTTTTCATGAACAAATCTCAACAACTGTAAACCATATACAAAATGGCAAAAAAAATCTCATTCAGTATTATATTACATGGGCATTGTCAACCAAGACCATCAGGGCAAGGGTGGCATATGTAAATGCTATCAGGGGGTATGACTGGCAGAGGCAGTATGAACAAAATACTGCTGGGGTATCATCTGCATAGTTGTCATGTGCAGATATCATGCTGACAGGGGGTATGACTGGCAGAGGCAGTATGAGCAAAAACTTAGTTGCTCCCTCTGATGTGGTGATTTGTTTCTCTCTCTTCTTCTCTTTCCTTTTATGTCAGCTGCTAATATTGGGGCAGTCAATGTTATACGGTATGGGCCTATTATATCATGTCATTCATCATATGTGAAACAATGTGCAACAAACTATCAATCTGTGTCATCAAAATGTGTGAGGGTGACATATAAATATATATAACATCCTGTAAAATATTCAAAATGTGTTTCCTTTATCATTCTTTTCTTTTATCTCAGTTTTCTCTTTTCTGTTTTTCAATTTCATTTCTTTTCTGTCTGTTTTCTCTTTTCTGTTTTCAATTTCATTTCTTTTTCTTTTCTTTTCTGTGCATTCTCTTTTTATCTTTTCTGTTTTCTCTTTTCTGTCAATATATCAAAATTACAAGAGAATGATAATAATCAGTTCTCTAAACATTAGAGATACCACCAATGCTTCTAATATCTGGGGTGTAGTAAATCCTAAACAATAGGGCTGCAAGCAATAGTTAAGTTCAGAAAAGGAATAAGCATAGTAGTAGCAGCTGTTGTCAATAAGTAGTAAGGAGAGGGTACTGTAGTTTCTTGATAGATAGAAGAAAATACAAGATCTCCCGATGACAACATTATTGTAATTCAAATGGATGGAGATGATTGGGATAGAAAAGTTCACAAATCTAGAATGTCTTCTCAAAGCAGTGAAGGGGAAAACAGTAAGTTAAGGGGGTGTGAGAGGTGAAGTGGAAAAATTCTTATAATGGTGGGTCCAAAGTTGGATGTACCATCTTTTTGTTTTATAAAATGTCTAAACGTTAACAGTACTATGTTATCTCAGAATCTTAAAACATTTTACAAGGTAATTGTTGCTGTCATCTTTGACGGAGTTTCAAACGTCGATTTATTGGTTGTATGTTTTTCACCCTGGTCAAGGTTAGGGAACTATGTCTTAACTTTGCTGTGTCAGGTTGATTAGGGCTTATCTCCCTTTTTGGTTCATTCATTGGGTTTGACCTTTTTTGAGAATAGGGTCAAAGGTAAACAGTTCTGGGCTATGTGCCATGCGCAGTTGTAGAGCGCAAAATTAGACTTCCGTCAGGTAGAGAGGTGAACTGGCTTCTGTGGGACGGGAATGTCCGTTGTATTCTGGGGAAGGAAAATCTTCAAAGTGACTGCGGCGGTAGTTAGTTGGGCGAAAACTTGAGGCAATCGTTCTAGGCCGAGCATAAGAACGAGCTGAGTAGGTCTGAATGATAGACTACTACAGTGGAGTAGAGTAGAGGAAATAGAATTGAGGAGTCATAGATAAAATGGCAGAGAGAGACATAGGAGATATGAGTCATAAGGAAAATGTTATAATAGACGGCGGAGAAAGTGACAGTCCAATGTGGAAAAGTACGCGACAAAGAAGATAAGGACAAAACTGAATAATTCCGGAATTTATGAAGTATTTCGACTAGGAACAACGGTTTAGGGTCAGTAAGATAGAGATATTAGAGGGGGTTAGCAAAAACAATAAAAGTGACCATGACGGTGGAATGTGTCACAACTGTCAATTTTGTAAATAATCCAGTAACAGGCAGTTACGGAGGAAAAAACAAGAATAAATGGAAACGGTAGAATTATGACGTTAAATATGGGGTTTTCTGTAAACAGTATCATGAAGCGGATGGAGCATAGGGAAGAATGAGAGAATTGGGTTTGGCTGAGTGGCAGATGTAGAAGAGGTCCACATTAAGAGTTTCACACTATTACAAAGTATTTGAAATTATGAATATTTTGAGATAACATGCATATTTTGTTTCATGACATGTGAAATGTTGATGGGATGCATACTATCTTTTATGGCATATTTAATGTTGATAACCTAAATGGACATACTATTTTTTTTTTTTTTTTTTTGCTTTGTGTAGAGATAGAAATAATGTGAAAACTTGTTGTTTGATATATATGATTCGAAATGTAAACTTATTTTTGAGGAAGAGTACCACAGATGAGTAAAGTGTGAGAGACTCGATAGATAGAGAAAGAGACTGTTCTTGAAACAAAGACGAAGTAGCAATGAGACTGAGCATAGGTTAGGGATAGATTTAGTAGAGATAAGATCAGTTTTTTGTAAAGGGAAACAATTTTTTCTCTAAGAGAATTTTCTTTTTTTTACAGGTGGGGTAGATAATATAACAGGTAGTGTCGGTAATTTGAAATTTGGTAGGAAATAATTTTTATAACAATGACTTTTATGAGAGAAACAAACGGATTTGTAAATTTATAATCAAATGGCAATAATCCATAACATGTTGAAGTAGGGGACAAGAGTAGGATTGACATCCCTTGTGCAGTGTTTAGTTAAGCTGACCTTGTCCGAGTATTATAAAGTTGAGTTTGGAGTTTGGTTCAGCTAGGCGAGTGAAGAGTTTTTGCTCAGGAAATTTATATTTCAAGTGAACTGTTTTGTTCTAGAATGTTCAGAAAATAGTTGTAGTTGTAAATCGTGGTTCATAATAAAATCAGTCACATTCGAGAATGCGACAGCGTAGGTTCAGTTTCGAGTTCTCTCCCAAGTGTGTAAAGATAGTATTTTATAAGTGGCTTGCGCTGCTGAGGGTTATCATCAGACAATACGCGAAAGTCCTTTTGTTAGATTTCTTTGGTCACATAAATAATTCACTATAGTTTAGACCTTCAATCCCAAATGCATTCCATAATCATGTATGACACTTGTGTGAGTTATTCTGAGGACAAGAACACAGTGTTGCCATTTCAAGATAATGTGTGTGTTTTCGAAACGAACCAGGTACGTTGCAACTTTAATAGTCTATTACTGGTATCACAGATTAGTAGGTGTTACGTGTCTTTTGATGTTAATGTTAATATTACATAACAGGAGAGTTCCTGTGGTCAAGATGACTTCTAGGGTGTGACGGGTCGGTGGTGGTGGTGTGGTTGGTGTTGCGCTTCCTTGGTTATGGTATTATTTATTGAATAGTAAAGTCACTCTTTAGACGTATCAATGTCAGTTAAAATGGTTAGCTCTTGGCATCAGAACATCCCTTCGACGTTCTGATTTGCATAGTATATAGTATTTGATTTCCCTTGTGGGAGAGTTATCGTGCTGACAAAGGTAAACACCAACAGCTGTAGAACCGAACCCGAAACGTAAATAAAGGGTCAAGCCTTCTGCTTTGAGTCCACATGTATTGAGATTCATTCAAAAACGATAATCGACATTCACAAAGGTTTCATGTACAATTCAGCATAACAATTGAATTCCAAATAATATCAGTAAGTATCCGTCCGTGTCAAAACAATATGTCAGTTGAACATCGTGGCTATATACGTGCGCTGTTATAGTCAACAGCCAGAAATGAGCACATGAGTTCTTGACATCTACAATTTGAATCATAATACGATTCTCCTTCCATTATTAGTTTAATGTAATTAATCTCATGCTTAGATTAATTTCCGAACTGACCCTGAAGTCTACATCGATTCATCTATATAATATAGGCTATATACTCAGCCTTATTTCCTTGGAAGAAATACAAGACACGACCTTCGTGCTTGACGGATAGCGTAACAAAGGCCCTGTAACCAAGTCACCCGGCGAGACCTTCCCGACGCGAATGCGTCATAATCTCCGCATATATTTCGCGTTCACTATACCGTAAAATATCGACATATTCTATAAATATTAATGACCCCTAAACGTTGCGCATGGGTAAACCCCAGCAGACGCCATCATTTAAAATAACACCGTAACAGATTTCCTGTCAGACGGGGGCAAAAAAAAATCTATTAAATAGATTTTTTTTGAAAAATATTAATCAAATTATCAAAAATTTAACAAAACCCGACGTATGACCTACGATGTTCTATCTAGAACAGTGTCGCGGTCATGTCAGTAATATATTATAATAAAATCAACGTCATATCATACATATACCTTATATTAAACAAGGAAATGTCACTGTCACTAACTAATTAACTAATTAATTTGTTGTATGTATAGACTAACTAATAATGTGAGGTGTTATTAAAATTATTCTAACTAACTAAAATTAAAATAATTAATTATAGTATGTAAGTATGGTACTAACTAATTAATATTTAATTAAAGAAAATGAGAAATAGAATAAGAGAGTAAAAGAAATAAAAATTGAGAAGTACGGACAATTGAAACCAAATATTAAAGTATACATTAAATTAGCATGCGTGTGAAAATGAAGTGTAAGGATAGATACCTAATTAAATTAACGCAATCAGAAGAAAAGAACAGAAAAAATTCATACATTTTAACTATATATATGAAATGTCATAATGTAATATCCATTACCTTAATAATTACACTAATTAAAAGGTTTAATTGGTGTGATATTCTTTTGTTTCATCTTTTCTTAGTATATTTTATTTTTTTATTTCATCACATTTTGACTTTATTATATATTATATACTAATTTAATAACTAGAAAATTTAATAATATTGGACATGAAGATCCAATCGTTGTTACCTCCTGTTGAATTGTATGAAAGTTCATTAAGACACAAGGTTCATATTATCAAATTATGATTTGATTATTCATTCATCGTTAGTTCCTTTATTAAACTTTTGAAGTAAATTGACTAAGTCATCAACGTATATGTCCCTTCTTCATCAGAGATTGTTCCTTTTTAACAGTTTTCAATCGAAATGAGTGATACTCAAAGTGGAATTGAAGTTCAAATTTTCAAACGATCCGTAAAACTTGATATTTTGATTACAATAGTTTATTTCGAAATGTCCTTATTTAGGTAGGAAGTCCAACTGAATTGTTGTATATTCTGACTTGATATCAATACCGTTCATTGCAAATGTGATGCTTGACTAGTCAGAAAATTTTCTTGAAATTGTAATATTCATTCAGAATCCGTAGGATGTCTGGACAACGTGTCGGCTATGACGTTTTCAGTTCCAGGTATCGACTGTATCTCGAATTCGTAGGGTTGCAATGTAATAGCAAATCGTGCAAGTTTAGCACTTTTATGGTTTGAGCGACGTAATGCTGCCACTGATTTCTGATCAGTCTGGATCAGGAATGGAGTTCCTAGTAAAAACTTTTCCAACTTGGTAATTGCCCAGATTACGGAGAGCAATTCTCGGTCCACAGTGGAATATTTCATCTCCGGAGGTTTCAGTTTGCGTGAGATATACATTACGGGGTGAAGGACATCATCATGATATTGCAGTAGACATGCCCCGAGTCCGTAATTACTCGCATCTGTACGTAGAACAAACTTTTTAGAAGCATCTGGTAATCTTAAAACAGGTGGGCATGAAAATATTTTTAAGATAGTGCGAAAAGTTTTGTCACATTCGTCGGTCCAATTTATCCTTAAAGGCATGTTCTTCTTTAGTAACGAAGACAGGACAGCCGTGATGGATGATAGGTGAGGTACAAATCTGCTATAGTATTGGATTAAACCTAACAGACTCCTAACCTGTTTCTTCGTTTGAGGAACAGATAAATTTAATATTTTAGAAACCGTACTGGGAATTGTTTGGATACGTCCCGATCCAATAATGTGCCCCAGGAATGTTATCTCATTACACGCTATTTGAATTTTAGTTGGTTTAGCGGTTAAATTGTTATCCCGCAATATTTCCAAAACTGATTTAAGACCCAAAAAATGTTCCTCAAATGATGAACTAAACAAACATATGTCGTCAATATAGGTAATTATATCTGATCTACCTGCTAAAATTTTTCGCATCATGCGAATAAAGGTAGCTGGAGCATTCATTAGCCCAAAAGGCATCACGTTCCACTGGTAAAGACCTTGTGGAGTTGAGAATGCTGTGTAGTATTTGGCTCTTTCGGTTAGTGGAATCTGCCAATAACCTTTAATTAAGTCAATTTTAGTGAAAAGTGTAGCATTGGATAGACGAGGAAGTAAATCGTCAAGGATAGGATGTGGTTCGCTATCCGGTACTGTATGTGCATTAAGTTTCCTATAGTCAACACATAAACGTATGTTGTTGTCCTTTTTCCGGACAATGACTAAAGGAGAAGAAAATGGAGATGTACTAGTCAATGACTAAAGGAGAAGAAAATGGAGATGTACTAGTCTCAATAATACCTAATGATATCATCTGTTCGAGTTCCTGAGATGTCTTACTCAGAAAATGTAGAGGTACAGAATAAGGATGAACACGAATTGGTGTATCATCGTTAAAAATAATATCGTGACTAATTACAGATGTGCAACCCGGTACATCAGTTAACACATCTGAGAAAGATTGTAGAAGATCAGCAACGCGTTGATGCTGTTGTGGTGTAACCGTAGAAGAAATGGTCACATCACGCCAAGATTCAGTAGATTGGACAGTAAGTACAGGTAAAGGCATCTGCACTTCAGGAAAAGAAGATTCTTCCTCTTGTATAACAGATAAATTAGAATAATGACAAGTAGATACAGTATTGTCATCTAATTCATGAAAAATTGATTGTAAGTGTATAGGACGTGTATGAAATTGCTTGAGCATATTAATATGGAATATCTTTCTGTGTCCCTTGATATCTAAGACGTAATCAACGTCTGAAATTTTATCAGTAACCTTATAAGGACCAGTAAAGAAAAGAAATGATGAATGACTATGATGAGTCATCAATGATATGAGACAATTGTATTACCATAGCATGTTATCTGCGTGACGCAGCATTAGGTACTAATTGTAACCGTAGACAATGATGGTTAAAGTAAGCACCATTATCATGCTCGATGACCATTCGAGCATCTCTATTGTTACGAAATGTAACTATAGCTTCACCATACCTGTCATTGGTAGGTGACAACAACCGTACAAACATAACGTCTGCCGTGTCATTAAAGAAATTGCTAAGTGCCTGCCATCTGGTACCTTGTGGCAGATTGCGCACTAACACGGTGCGAGAATATGCACCCTTCCCAATGTAAGTGAGATCAGTGTCACTAACGTGATAAATAGTTCTTCTATTTAATCTTTTGGATATGGTAGTCTTATGAGATGATGTCTCATAATGATTGACATATTTATTTGTCCTAATTTTATTAGTTAAGTTCATAAGAACTTCACCATCATTACCCTTGTTCGGGACATCCCTTCTTTTCCCATTTTCAACAATTTTATTAAGATCACTGATCAGATTTGCAATTGGATTCTGAAGCATGCATACCTTAACTTGTCCTGAAAAGAAAGGTGTATTAACATGGACAAGAGCTGTGGGGTAAAACTCAATAGTTCCCCCAAAAGTCATGCAACGAACATATTCCCCCGTTGCACAGCTAGGATGTACTAGCGACTGTCGCACTCCAATGGTTGTGGACCCCGAGTCTCTCAATACAGAAACTACAGAACCGTTCACTATCCTTCTGTTAAAAATTAGAGAGCCTGTTCCATTATTGGCTGCAAGACCTACTTCTGGTGTAATGTGTTCGCAGTTTAGCACTGTCTCCTTTGCCTTCTGAAAAATAAGATTGCATTGTGGGCAACTATTTGCCACGTTATAATTTATAGCAAAGCATGCAGCAGAAGAATTCATTGTATTATCGTTAGGTGGAACCTGAACCTTAGGGGTAATATCATTTTTCACTGCTGCTCCGGTATTATGGTTATAATGTGAAGATCCACGAGAATGAGAACGATTACGAGAATAATTAGTTGAATTATCTCGTTGACGTCTATTATAATTGTTATCTCGATGTCTCGAGTTATAATTATCGCTATTCTTCCAATTGTTACCATTATTATATTGATATGACCGATTATAACTTGAGTTACGAGGATTAATGTTGTATCTTGACTGAGGTGAGTAATTTATGGTTTGTTGTCTTTCTCTATTAAAGTTATTGTTAAAGTTATTCTGTCCCTTATGAAAATTAATGTCATAGTTTCCTTTGAACCTACCTCTGTCCACACTGTGTGTTCTAGGTTTGTTATGATTATGATATGCCATATTGGAGGCTACAGGAAGTGGTTCTCTTATCAACGAGCCAGAAATATTAGCATTCGGATGAGCTGTGCAGTAATTTAAAGAAATTTTTTTCTAACTCATCAATAGATTCTGGTTTTCTTTCTTGCAGATAAGCAAAGAATTGTGGGCTGACAGAAGATAACACTTTATCCCTCAATAACAAATCGACTAATTTGTTGTAAGATTTGTTGACACCTGCCAGTTCAACCCATCTGTTAAAAGTATTGCGTATGTTAGCAATAAAACCTGTGAAATCTTTATTGTTATCTGGCAACAAACTTTTGAAACGTAATCTACATGCTTCTTCGTTCAAGTGGAAACGACGTAATAACAACGTCTTAATGGCCTCATAGTCTGTGGCTAATGTAGGATCAATGTTTTGTGCTGCACTTGCAGGTTCGCCATCCAGAAATTCCTTAAGTTTAAGTGCCCATGCAGTTTTGGCAAGGTTATTGACCTTACATATATCCTCAAAGCGCGCCAGCCACGATGAAAGGTCATCCACGTGTAATTTGAATGGTGGTAATTTAAAGTAATAATTGCCCTTAAGTCGGGTGGATGAAGATCCAGATTGAGCATTATCATTTTGGCTTGCTGCAGCACTCTGCGAATTAAGTTTTGCTGTTTCCAATTTAAGCCGTTGCAATTCCATTTCTTGCTGTAGTATGATTTCTTGTCGTTTCAATTTATTCTCTTCTTCAATCCGTAGGATTTCATCTCTTGCCACCTTTCTTTATTCTTCTTGTCTTAATTCTGCTTTCTTTTCCGCCTGTTTTCTTTCAAGTTCTTCCATCTCTGCCTTAGCAATAGTTTTCTTTTCAGCCTCTTTTCTTTCAAGTTCTTCCATCTCTGCTTTAGCAATAGCTTTTCTTTCACTCTCCTTTCTGTCAAGTTCTTCCATCTCTGCCTTATATCTTGCCAGTTGTTGTTCAGCAAATTCAAGGAGTGCCTCTCCCTTTTTATTACAATCTTTTCCAATTTTAATGAAATGGTCCAAGGTAAGCATTCTTGGAGTTGATTTATTTAAGTATTCAATTACTTATGTCTAGTAATCACCGTCTAGTAATCACCACTAGAATCTATGTCGATAATTATAATTACTTAACGAATGAATAATTAATACAAGAAATTGTAATATTCCTGTATTGTTATGTATAAGTTCCACAATCTATAATATTTTGTAAAAATATTATATATATACTCACTGAGATCTATCATAAATAGTTATGATAGTTAGTTATATAAGCTGCTGAAATTATATCAAGCGCTTAATATTAATATTTAATAATTATGTGTATTAATATGTTATAAACTTTTAATAATTAACCATTATATTTTATGCTATAATCATGAGGCATAAAGTGCATTGCCCATTTCTAGGACCACCACTGCAAATTGGTGCAAAGTCCCTAATTCCTCCTTAAACTCAAAAAAAATTTAATAATATTCATCTACACTATTATTAATGAAGAAATTATGGCATTAATATTAAATTATAGAAGGATGAAATGAATACAAACAATACAATGCGTTAACCAAGGAGTACAGAACAGTAGCACAATACAAAAGTGACATTTTCACAAAAATAAATGATATTATAAAACCAAGTTTAGTAACAGGAAATGTAGAAGGGTGAAGGTTAACTGAAGGAAACGAACATATTTGGCACTAAGAATGATGACGTCACAGGACTCATTTGACGTTAATACAATACATTGAAATGAAATTAAAGATAGCTAGATCAGAATAACAAGATAGATTACGAACATAGGACTGTAAATGAATAAAAATAAGAACCAAATACATCAGAAAACAACAGTTATAACATGACTATACACCTAACATGCAAAGTGAATTAATGCAAATCCGAACCAAACGATCACCGATAACGATAATTCGACGCTTTCTTCGCGAGGTGCTATTAATTCACAGCCTTAGGAACATTCAGAATGAATATCGGCATCCTGAGAGCCATGTTATTCATTATGAACCGCCGCCCAACCATACCCGCTACATGAAATGGACAAGAACAATATTTAACATGGATACAACGAAAAAAGAACATGGCATTATTTGGACAAACAGGACGAAATATTTTAACCTTTAAAATCAGTGACTTATCTTGTTTTGGCGGTAAAATCGTACATTATATGCTTCGCCGACGGACTCTAGAGCTTGTTTGTCTCATTGAATATGTTGGCAATACGTTTCATTTCCTGTTTGAAAGCTGCAAATAAATTTGTTTGAAAGACATTGTCAGCTGCTGGCTTTTCCAACCGTTCATACTGTCGCGAAGAGCATGATGTCACCGGTGTTTATGCAAATAATGTCCATTTCGGCTCGAATGGAAAAATGTCTTATTTTTTTGTGGTTCGTTCTTTTGAAAAATTTCAAAACCACTAATGGCCACCAGTTGTGACGGGTCGGTGGTGGTGGTGTGGTTGGTGTTGCGCTTCCTTGGTTATGGTATTATTTATTGAATAGTAAAGTCACTCTTTAGACGTATCAATGTCAGTTAAAATGGTTAGCTCTTGGCATCAGAACATCCCTTCGACGTTCTGATTTGCATAGTATATAGTATTTGATTTCCCTTGTGGGAGAGTTATCGTGCTGACAAAGGTAAACACCAACAGCTGTAGAACCGAACCCGAAACGTAAATAAAGGGTCAAGCCTTCTGCTTTGAGTCCACATGTATTGAGATTCATTCAAAAACGATAATCGACATTCACAAAGGTTTCATGTACAATTCAGCATTACAATTGAATTCCAAATAATATCAGTAAGTATCCGTCCGTGTCAAAACAATATGTCAGTTGAACATCGTGGCTATATACGTGCGCTGTTATAGTCAACAGCCAGAAATGAGCACATGAGTTCTTGACATCTACAATTTGAATCATAATATGATTCTCCTTCCATTATTAGTTTAATGTAATTAATCTCATGCTTAGATTAATTTCCGAACTGACCCTGAAGTCTACATCGATTCATCTATATAATATAGGCTATATACTCAGCCTTATTTCCTTGGAAGAAATACAAGACACGACCTTCTTGCTTGACGGATAGCGTAACAAAGGCCCTGTAACCAAGTCACCCGGCGTGACCTTCCCGACGCGAATGCGTCATAATCTCCGCATATATTTCGCGTTCACTATACCGTAAAATATCGACATATTCTATAAATATTAATGACCCCTAAACGTTGCGCATGGGTAAACCCCAGCAGACGCCATCATTTAAAATAACACCGTAACATAGGGTAGTAAATCTCTAACGACATCGCAACCAGCCCCACACCCCTCAGAATGATTTGAGTCACAATGGCCGAAATGGACGATAAACTTTATTTAGGACAGCACGCAGCTCCACAAATCAATAGTTCAAGCCCACATGTAATAGCAGATAATATGCGTTATACGAAATACCGTAGACAGTCACTCCATGTCAGGAAGGCTGTCATTTTTCTCAGTATGTTTTATTTCACAACACTCGACTTCTGGAAATTACCGATAACTAGATGACTAGATACATCTCACCAAAGATCTTGATGTATTAGTGATAATAGAACTCCATTTTAAACACTTTAACAATCAGGAGCTCAAACACAGACGTCCACTTGCCATAACACACAAACGAATCTCTCTTCTAGTTTCACGTGAGCCAGCCAAGCATATCGGCTTAACTTCGCTCACCCGCCTTTATCAGTGACCCGTATAAAATAAACAAAGAGCCCAGTTTGAGCTAACCATATAATAGGCACAATCGTTATGAATTTTAATCATAACAGTAGGCAAGTCAACAGACTAACGAGTAGTTTATGAACGTGGGAAATCGTCAACCCTGGCGGTTGGCCAGTATTCTCTAAGATACACCAAGTAAAGACTACAGAAATTAAGCTGAAACGGAAGAAATATATCAGAACAGTTTGAAAGGACAATGTTTTACACATGATGAATTTAGAGGGCAGAAAATGTTGACAGCAGTGATTTTCAAGTCGTGATCACTATAACCAATAGAGCCAGCTAGAAATACTAATAGCAAAAGTGATTTAAATAGACCCGTTTCACTAGGGCATATGAACATTAATGGGATGTGGCATGGCTGAATGCATTTCCTGCATTAGGTGGGTGTGATAGGGTGATGGGACAACTAACTGTCTGTTGCTCCCCACCCGTCTATACACTAAACATTTCTCCCTGTATTTTGCTCCCTGAAGAGTATGCGAGTAGTTGCCATACAACTTAAAAAAGCAAGGCTTTATGGTTTTCCATCCCTTTGTGCCTTCTTCAGCTCCGAAATATTCAGGCTGTTTAGAAATGACAACTCATGGGCTGCTGGAGTGTGTCCTGAGTTCTCTCTCTTTTGTGTCAACCTGGAGTCATGTGAGGTATCTCCAAGAAGCACATAGTTCCTCCATAAAATGAGAGGGTAGACTAAATCGTCAAAAACTGTGGCCTTGATTTTTCCCCGTACGTATCGGGTTAGACATCAGTTTCCACCACCGGAAAATGCATAGGCTTTATACACTTCTGCGGCTCTTGTATTTCTACAGATTCACCAGTGCACTGGTGGGCCTTCATCAAAGATGGGGAAACTAGAGCCGAGTATTCTAAACTCGAAGCATATAAGCACCGTATGGTTTGGTTACCAATGGTTACTGGTTCAGTAATAGAGGGGTGACTGTGGTTCTATTCATTTGCCTGGGGATCATGGTTCCCTGTCGACCTCCTGATCGACCACGATAAGGACCTGTTTTTGGCCTCTTACAAACCGATGTAAAATGTGTGCCGGTTTTGCACAATTTACAATATCGTCTTCCAGTTCCATGGGCTGAATTCCTATTTCTGTCAGTGGTGATCCTGTGGTTGTTGTTGCTGTTGTTGGACCAACTTGTGTGTTGTGTCGTTCATTATTTGCACCTCCACAGATGGATGATCTGTTGGTTGTGGGCGACTAACGTGGCCGCGCTTCCTGGCAGGATTAACTTCTGCCTGGGAGCTTTGAAACCTGTCGGTATATAACACCACCTGCTCAAGAGTTTCGGCCTCGTGCTCAGCCAGGAACCGTCTCATGTTAGGGGTGAGCAAGTCCTTGAATTGCTCCACGATTATCATTTCTTTCAGCCCTTCATACGATTCACCGAATATGCTGAGGGACCCAACATCTCCAGGTAAGTGGCTAGCCTGGTAGAAAATTGTCTAAATGATTCATCTTTCTGTCTCTTAGCTTCACAGAGTTTACTATGAAAAGTCTCTGCGTTAAGCTGAAAACGCTGAAGCAGAGCCAACTTCAACATGTCATAGTTGTTCTGTTCTTCCGTGGGCATTTTGAAAAACTCATCTTATACAGATCCCCTCAGACTCTGGGATAGCTTCATGTTGTACCTCTCTCTCTCTCCAAGCCACAAGTAGCTGCTAAGGATTCAAACTTAGAGAGATAGATGTCAATTTCCTCAGAAGCCTCTAAGTAGACATCTAATTGGAAGGAGGTCGCACTAGGCGCCACCGCATGAGATTTTCCCCCCATCGCCACCTTGAGAACTCCCAGATCCACCATTGTTAGAACTAGAATTATCCTTCTTTCTTCCATTTCTAATCTCTTCAATCTAATGGCTCTGTCGACGTCCTTTTCGGCCTTTGTGAAAGCCCTCTCTTGTTTCTCTCTTCGGCTTCATTCTTCCTTTGCTTTTCCTTCTCTTCAGCTTGAGCCTTTTCGTGGTCTCTGGCCAATTTTCTTTCCTGGCGTTCCATGGCTTTCTCTTCCCTTTCAGCCGCTTTGTCTGCTTCTATTATGTCTGTCCTCTTTCACAGAAGTATCTACAGATTCTGATAAATCTTTGCCTAATAAGCCCACTTCTTTAGCAACATTCAAGTAAACAGTGTAGAGATTTTGGGACTCTGCCATTCTGAGAAGAAAGTCTGTTTACAAAGCTACACAAAATTACAATTGCTACTTAACTAGTAAATTCACAATTACAACACTGAGTTAGCCACACCAAGTGAACTTCTTATTTAAATTTTACTTTTATTACAAAAGATTGTGTTTCTTTCTGATTTTTCAATTATTCTTTATAAAATTTATTGTTACTGCTTTTTATGAATGCACTGTATGCTCAGTCTTACTAAAAATACACTGTGATAATATTCTTTCAGTAAATCTGAAATTTATGCCAGTCATGTCTAGTGAAATAAATAGACAGCTTCTATAATCCCGGACGAGACACTAATTGTGATATATCACAAATGTGTATCCGAGTTCACTAATCAAAGATGAGGTCCTCAATTGTCACATAATTGCCTCCCCCTGCTTTGCAGTAGTGGTCCAACAGTGGCCAAAACTCAAGAGTATCTAAATGGGTCTTCAAAGGCGTCTACCTTCGAGCAAGATTACTCTTGGTAGAGCTGTAGATAGAAGGATAATGATGCTTCTATCTCAAGAGGGTGTTCGTAAGACATTTCAAAAGTCAAGAAAAATGCTGCGTTGGGCAGGGCAAGAGTTAACTTATATCTGATCTGCCGAATGTTACGAAGACTTAAGCAATTATTATTTATCAGCTCGTTCAAGCCCCCACCCTGATTTACTCAGTGGAATTCTCATTCTGGTATAGCTCTGTTTAGAGTGTGTTTAGTAAATTGACTGAGACAAACATATAGCACATTCAAAATTACTAAATCGACGTTAAATTTTTATATTTACAAATAACATTTAATAATCACTTAGGTTTAACAAGGTTTTAAAAAAGAATGAATAATTATTTATCAGAAAATTTATCATCACTGTTGTGATGTAATGATGGTCTGTAAAGGAGGTCACTTGGCAGCTTTTGTGTGTTACTTAGCTGTCAGTGATGGTTCTGCTCCTTCTGATGGTATGGTTCTTGGTAGATTGTATTGTTAATCACGCTCGTCATTGGGCAAGGTTGTAGGGTGCAGTGCATTTCCAGAAGTGTCAGGGAGTGTCTACAAAGTTGGTCCCTCATCTTTATGCCCCATCTTATAATGGTATCTTTCTTCGACTTCAGGCCACTTGTTCCCTTTTTGTTCGAGAGATAACTCAACTGGTACCACCAACTAGTATGTTAAAAGAATAGAAACAAATACCCTCTGAGTATTGAGTTTCCAAACACATTGTTATGTGTCTGCTTCATCCTATTCTACCATCTGGTTGAGAAATGTTCACAATATAGATTGAATATGTTTTCAGTTACATCTACACTGGGTGAAAAGCTTTGAAACTTTCATTAATTTTAAAGTGAATTTGTTTACATAAACATTTACACTGGTTTGTAGATGTAGATATTATAATTATAATGCACATCATTTCTTTCAGCTTTCACTCCCTGCTCCATATGGAACTTGGGACTACCTATGCTTTTAGTTCTCTTTAAGAAACTAGCAATAAAGCAGTCACCAGCCCTTGCAGTGTTGGTTCATGAAATCATCATTCTATATGCTAAGGTTGCCATCCTCAAATGACTTGGACATCTACACTGGCTGAAAAGCTTTGAAACTTTCATTAATTTTAAAGTGATTATGTTTACATAAACATTTACACTGGTTTGTAGATGTAGATATTATAATTATAATGTACATTCTTTCTTTCAGCTTTCACTCGCTGCTCCATATGGAACTTGGGACTACCTATGCTTTTAGTTCTTTTTAAGAAACTAGCAATAATGCAGTCACCAGCCCTTGCTGTGGTGGTTCATGAAATCATCATTCTATATACTGAGGTTGCCATCCTCAAAGACTTGGACATCTGCCAGCAATTTTCACATATTAATATTCACATGGCAATATGCAAATATTAGTTTACATGCTAGTAATGAAAAATATAGAATGTAAAATGTACAACTTACACCAATCTTGGCTCATAGACTGTTTACTCAGAGAAGTAGGTTAAGGCACTATCAGATGCTTTTTTTTCACATGTTCATTGGGGTCATTACTTTAACAAGAAATTCCCACGTTGACTCCATGTTTTCAGTTTCCTCTGATCATAGTTTTCCTTATTAAAATGGTAGAGTTTTCCTGTACTTCAAAATACTCCAACAAAGTCAGGTCTGATAAATGGAAGTCTGGTGGTCATCTTGGCAAGCGATTCTCACAGTCTCTTAAAAAGGCAAGAAAGTAAGGTTATATTGCCTGTCTTCCCCCGCATTTGTTTGTTATGATGCTAAGAAGGGCTCCAATTGTTTTAAAGATGTGTGTTTAGGTGGGGTAATTCAAACTTATTTCTGTCTGAAATTCTGTGTGTGATGCAAAAGGTCACATCTCCCATATATGGACGAGAAACCTCTGAATATTCTCATCAGTGATTACAAATAACTTCTTACTTTTATCTCAAGTAATATCTTTGTAATACTGCTACCCGGATGCTATTACATCATTCTGTCATCCAGGTGCATGTCTGTAATATGTTCGCAGACGGATAATTATCTTCCTGTCCTTGTGCAAACACTGATCCTTGTGTAACCATCTGGGCTGTGCCTCTTCATGACAGTAATTAGGGAATGTCAATCACAAAGCAGCACTAAATAAACTGGCTGGGCATACGTCATGCTAATCCAGCATGGTCAAAGTTTGGTACACAAGAATTTAACCAACATGACTGGCATTTAATATTGCATCATCTGTTTACTCTCTCAGCAGGGATGGTCAGGTAAACAGACAAGATGAATTATTACTGAATGGAGTGAAAGAATGTTTGAAAATACCAAATATCTGCTACATAGCAGAGAAGGAAAAAGGGTGCCGACCACTGAAAAGCATATAATAAAGTCAGTACAACAACTGTAACAGAATATAGCTGTAGTGAAGCAGAGATTGACCCACAATTATGTCATAATTTAAAATTTAAGTTTCAATACAATATTTCATGCCTGGTATTTTGTACCCATCTTTCTTTTGAAAACAGTTGGATTTCATTAGAAATGGAGGGGGAAAAGGGGGGGGGGGGGGGGGGGGAATATTGTTGCAACTTATTTTGCACATCACAAAGCATTCATTACTTAGAAACTTTGTGGTGCTCAAAAGGATGTTGCTTAGTGCGTCACTACGCGAGAGTTTTATGATGTAAGTTGTCGAGTACTGCAGAGAAAAGGAGATATTCATTGTGTAGCCGACAGGGTTGGTCGTGCTGAAGACTGTTCAATCTGGGTATTAAATAAGTGTGGATCCTAGATATTCTTATGAAGTAGATTTTGTGTCTCCACTGAGACCTCAAGGATTATGGTGTTCTAATGAATGTACTTACCAGTCTACACATGGACTGAGATATATTATTGTTATTGTTGAACAAACCCATAGGTGCTGTCTCCCTCTGTATGTTGAAAAGTGTGAATGCTAACTGTTCCATTAGCTTGCAGGTTGTATACACGATGGAAGCATCCTCTCATACGTCCATTTCTGCTAGCCTTACATTTGATGCCAAATTCCAACAGTCTTAGCCTTGATGATTTATCTATTGCAGTGTCATTCTCTAACAATTGATCACTAATTGTTCTCAGTATCTCCCCCTTTTCCATATCCAGTGCCACCACTGTGGATGCTGTTGATGCTAGTCTGTCAGCTCTTTCATTTACTGCATACCCCTGCATGACCAGGACAGCAGATCCCCACCAGCTCCTACAGACTCAAAGCTTCTATGACTGTTTTCCATTCCTGCCGTAGCCAACTATTTTGATCCTTTCAAAGAATAGACTGTGAGTCTGACACAATGTCTGCCTTTGTTAATGAAGTTTCAGTTAGCCACCTTAAGGTCACAGTAACTGCCTCTTCCTCCAATCTAATGCTGGAAGATGTTATCTTGTAAGCCCTGTTATGTTGGGTGACAATTCTGCCCTGTACCCTAGCAGAGAAGCCCCAACCTGATTTCTCACCACGGATCAAAGACCCATCTGTATACACAATGGCATCATTATTCTGGCATGATCTTGAATCAGTTGATTAATTTCCAGTTCTGCTTTCCCGTTGCCCCAATTTCTACACTCTCTGCCAAGGCTGATGATGACTTGCTGATAGTTAATCCAGTTATCATTTGACATGCTCCAGTCTTACCCTTTGAATATATTTTCATCTGTGGCCACCTGCTTGACCTGTGCCATTCTGCTCATTATTCTTGCTTCCTTAATGTTAGCTATGTTTCCATGCAGGGTCTGTGGTTACTTGCATAATGTCATTGTGTTAAATAATGTCACATTTATTATTATTATTTTTATTAATCAGTTCCTTGCCATCAAGATTCATCACTGTCATCTACTTCTGTTGCTCTCCTGAGGGAGCCACTAATGTAGTTGTCTCCTTGCAGGAAGTTTGAACCAAGAATTCACATGCTCTCCTTGAACAGAGTTATCTGTGGCAATTTGTTTCACATACTGAGGTTGCCAGCCGCACATACAAGTAGCCTCTTTGTATGTGACGTATGAGGGTCAGTAGTTTTATTACTTTACTTTGTTTCTTCGGAGATCCCTGGGAACATTGCCGGGCATGTTTCAAGGTTACATATGTTATTTGTGAAAACAAAATAATTAGTAATTAATCAGTCTTAAATGATAATACTATACTGTTCAAAAAAAGAAACGCATAGCTATCCGAGGGCGCGTTTTTATGAGTTTGTAAGTAAAATTTGGTGCTAGGGTATATAAAAACCAGCCTCAAATGTTCTTTACAATGACCTGAATTGCGTTCGTTTTTGTAATCGTCACAACGCAGTGGTCAATAGTGTTTATGACGCAATTTTTTACCACAGTTCATGTTGCACGCACGTGAAAGCAACAAAATTTGGGGTGAACACTATTCACTGACTACGCAACTGAAACCCTATAAAAGGATAAAGCTACACACAAAAAATTCAGTTCATTTTCAAGCAGACATTTATGGCGTCTATATCAATAAATTTAAGGAACATTGCTATTGGCTGACTGTGTGACAGTGCCCTCATACTAATTACGGCATCAATTAGTATAATGTGACAGTGTAGTGTCTTCCTATAAAAGTAAACTAGGTGACAGATGGCAGGCCTAGTTGTTGTATGTTCAAGTTGTAAATTAACTTTATCTGACCCATCTTCCAAGTAAGAACTATCTCTTAGGGACTGGCCATCACTGCCAGAGATGACGATTCCTGGATGAGATATGGTTCGTTTCTTTTTATTACCCTGGACTCGTTCTTCCCTCCTTGTTGTTGTTAGACAGTGACTACTTCGTATAGCAGTATTTCTGGATATATATATGTATATAAGTTTACACCTTATTCACGCACCCACTCCGCAACCTTTTACAAATCAAACCAACTGGTGTGGTGGTATTCCAAATGAAAACAGTTTTATTTACAAAATTACAGGTTCCACAATTTTCCAACAGAGTGCACATGACATAAATCTCCATTTCAATCTATACACCCTGTCCCTGATTCCATGGACATTTCCAAAGGTAACCAAATTCTCTTCTGCAGACTCTTGGTTACTTATCTACATTATTTTCTGCTAACATTTTATCCTCCGTTTCTACCTATATACTTAGGACTTTTCCTCGTGTCTCCCTAAGTCAATGTGAGCTTATTCTCTCCAGTATTGGCTCTGTCAGTCCTAATTCAAATATTTGCATCGTTATCAATTTGTAGTTCATACATAACAATTTCTACAATGTCAAGTACTCCTGTAGTGGCACCTATTCTCTTCTTCTTCTTCCGTCCTTAGCCAAAGACCGACCAAGCAGTCAGAGGCCATCACGCCTTGTGGCGTACTCCTGTTGTAGTTTCCCATCAGTCTTTGGCAACAACTATCCACTGCCGCTGTTTTAATCTCTGAAATGACGGGTGAGAGCGCTTATGAAATGAGAGAGCGCATGAATCATTTCATTGATGTCATTGCGTTGCAAATACCCTTGCTCAGTTATCCTTATCAAGGACTATGTCTCATAACTCATTTATATGACAGCCCATCCTGGCTATCAGCTGATAAAAGTTATCCACTTTGCATATAATTGTGCATCATTTTCAGTGTCCCTGCTTCTTGAGCGCTCCCTTAATTGCGAGCGTCTTTACCTTCTGGTAATACTTTGACTGTTTTGCTGAAACAAGTTCCTCTTTTCACATAATGTATGCATAATAAAAGTCATCTTACCGTAATTATTCAAAATCCAAATACTTATCACAGTTCCTACTATCACACCTATGAGCTAATCCTATGCTTTAAACACAGTTCAATCTAGTCTCCAGAATTTCTACCACTAATCAGTCTAAAGCTATCTACTTGTTCTGTCATGAACTTCTGTCACCCACAGGTTTTACTTCTTGAGACCCCGGCAATACACGTCTTGCCGCTTGGGTTTCACTGCCCAGACTAATTTCTTTTGTCCTTCAAATCATTGTCCCATGATCCGTTCTTGTTTATCAGTCAATCCGATTGGTCTGTCCTCTTCCTACTCACCGACAACAAGTTCACGCTTATTTTCACGCAGGTAACTCAGTGAACTGTGCTCTATAGCTTTTTAAAACTTTCCCCATTTTTTTTCTCGTGCATTTGTTTTTCTTCCCAGCTCACTAAGCCTGCAAGGGGCGTTAATTATTTGTTGTCTCCCTTTGAGGTTTTTACCTTAATATTACAGTCCCTTTTCTAAGTCTTACTACAACAATCATGATATGCAAATTTCCTTAACCATAACTGTGTACTCACAGAAACTATTTAAGTCTAAATCAGCCTTGTTTACAGTAACTCTGAATTAAAGGGTTTTCTCCCTTTGCATCTAAGCATAGGTGTACAATCTTTTATCTCCCATCTTTAAGACAAATAGTCTGTTTCCTAAATTATTTAAATTTCCCAAACCATTTTTCCATACACCTTTGTCCTATCAAACCAAATCCGAACCTTGTCTACAACCCAACGGTGACAACTGCATGCAGGCGAAAGTCAAAGTCAGGTTGCCAGGCATCTAAACGTGCATCAGAGTACCATCAGTCGGCTTTGGCACTGGTTCCAAGCCACTGGCTCAGTTGAAGACCAGCATTGCAGTGGACGACCCAGAGTGACAACAGCAGCGGAGGATCGCTTTATTCGCCTTCGTCACCTCAGAGACAGGTTTACAACAGCTTCCTCAACTGCCCAGTCATTGCCTGCAGGACGTCATGTGTCTGATCAAACTGTCCAAATAGACTGCATGATGCTGGACTTTGGGCACAACGACCTCACCAAGGACCTGTCCTTATGCACCGCCATCGCCAAAATCGACTTCTTTCTTTGGGGGACCAAACCAGCATCGCCTCTAGGCGAAATGAATGTTGGCCCATTGCTGACAATCAGCATGGAGGCGTGTGCCTGGTGTTAGTTGCTCCAGCAAATCGTCGTGATCTGTTCCAGGCACTCCAGGAAGAGTGGTCAGCCATCCCGCAGGCCCACATCAGACGTCTGATCGCATCCATGCCCAGGAGATACCAGTCGCTGATGGATGCAAGAGGAGGCCACGCACCATACTAACGGGAAAGCCAGTACGCCAAAAAACTGTCGTGACCCAGATGCAAAACAACTGTCAATTGATTGGTTAAACCCTAAGGTATTCTTGTGTGCAAATTTAAACAATTAACTGATTAAATTAAAAAAGTTATTGAATGTCAAAATTATGGCTATGTATGTGCCTTCAGTTGCTATGCGTTTCTTTTTTTGAACAGTATAGTATATAGAGTGTCCCATTGACAGAGTGGTTAGAGTGTTGGTCTCTCGCAGCAAAGGTGCCAGGTTTGGATCACAGGACAACAAGCTCCAGTCTATCCAGATGTAAATGGATATCTGTTTTTGAGTTAGGGGAGGAAAAGGCAGTGAGGAAGGGAACTGGTCCCCCCCCCCCACCTCTCAATGCTGGACCTAGTAAAGTCTCTAACACTTCACTCCCTTAAAGCAGTTTCTACTATGGGACTACCTTGACCTTTTAAAATAGTATATACAAGCAGGTACATTATTACAATTTGTAATACTCTTTTTGTTTATTACTTCTGGAAGGCCATGACCAAACACATAAAAACAAACAAACAAAAACATTTGGTTGCGGAAGTACATGAATATTTAGCAATGACATCAACAACAAATTCAAATCTGCCCACATGTTACTGACACCTCAATGACATCTGTACTTAACATTTTAAAGATACATGGAAGCATATCTGAAGTCATCTTTATATGACCACCAGCTAAGCACAATGTTACAGTACACAGATCTGGAAGTGAACGTGTGAGGCTAATTACATCCTCATTGACTCTTGAAATAATTCACACACTTCCAAGGATTCCCTCCATTGCAAAACATGTTGAGAACTCAGCATTGCACATTAAGCTTGGAGGAGTCACTTGAGCCCCAGACATAACTTTGGCTTTTACCTGCAACATGAGGATCTCATAATGGTCCTGTGATAGGCAAGAACAGCTGACAAGTGGTTCTGTATAGGACATGACAAATCATTGTGAGAGTGCAGAACCAGAACACAGTATTTTTGCTCAAGATATTTCAGAGTCCCCTTGGATGGCAGGGAATACACACATTATGCCACTCATTTCTTCCTCCTAGCTTGGTACTAGATGTGGTGATGCTTTAACTGCAAGCCAAGCTAGAGAAACTGGAGCTCATGACTTCAACTCAACATGATTTAGACTTGCAGAAAAGACACAGAAACAGCCTAGATGTACAGTGTAGGTAATACAAAGGAATCTTCAACTTGATACTGGCTGCAAAAGAGCGAGAAGCTCAGCAGCTCTAGTAAAACAACATTAATACACTTTTAATGCTCAAATTTTGGCTTTTGAAAAAAGCAAAGACAACATCTACGGCAGGCAAGGTGGACAAGGAATTGATTGGTGGGCTCAAACATGATACCGTAGCTTTAAGATGAATAATCCTGTGCTTTATAAGCAGCGAAGAAGGAATGATGATGATGAATTTTTCAGAAGACTTCAAAAATGAATTGGATAACCAGGAAAGACACTGGTGGGTTTCATGAATCATAATTGTAATGAAGCATTATTCAAGAGGAAGTTTAGGGAAGACTGTGAAGTGATGGAATTTATTGGTAAGCTAAAGGTTAAGAATGTTATTTTGGCCAATCACAGCTAATCACACCACATTGTTATACTTTACATCACAAACATCATACATAAAGCTAGTCATTTAAGTGTATTCTTGTGTGTGTGTTCTCAGACTATTACAACTGTTAAACCTTCCACTGCAAACATCACACATTTGTAAGTCTTCTCTCCTGTAAGTAGTTTTGTGTGTCTTCACAGACTAAAATAATCTGTAAATCCTACACCACAAACATCACATTTGAAAAGCTTGTGTCTAGTACACAATTTACTACGTCTTTTCACACTAGCGTATTGTACAAACCCTACACCACTGTCGTGAAGTGGTCGAATTCACAACACGGTATTCTTTACCAAAACCGTGCGCCATACATTGTGAGAACTGCTTGATACACGGACCAATCAGAAGGTACCTTTATGCTGTGTTTACTGAAGCATTGTAAAGTCAAAATGGCCAGGACTGATATGTGCAAATGAGTGGAGGATGACAATTAATTACAGACTTAGGAAAGAAGTACCACCTGGAAGAAGTCATCAATACGATATTGCAGATGTTGCTCTACACGTCTGTGCAGAGACTTTTACCACCAGTAGGATATTAAGAAAGAAATCTCTGGTTGAATGCATCGAAGCCTCAGGTTAGTCCATAATTTTGCTGTTTAAAGTATGCATAGAATAAAATGCACTTAGGAAAGTAAAAGACTATTAGCTAGGAAGATGTAGAATAATACAGGGAGTGTTTTAAGCTTTAGATGAAGAAAATCGCCCCAGGAATAACGTAGATAAATAAAATCTTTCTTTTCCTGATTTGTACACATAGACAGATCTTACATACATTTTCGGATGCAAAATGCTAGTGAGCAAGAAACCCCCTCAGGTGTCCGACCTTGGACTATATATAGCGTGTGATTCTAAACAGAAATAGGTCAGTCATATTTTGAAAATTACAGTAAGCGCAAAAAGTGTTAATGAAGAGTGCCTTTGCCAACTGCATCTGAGAGAGCAGACCATGGATACCCATTAACAGCTCGACTGTATGTGCCTGAGAGTAAAAAAGAATATATATATATATATATATATATATATATATATATATATATATATATATATATATATATATATATATATATATATATATATATATATATATATATAGATATATATACTGTTCAAAAAAAGAAACACAACATTTTTGGTGTTACTTTTATAAAAGATATTCGCTGATTGGACATCAGTCAACCTATCGACTGTGTCCACCTGGTCATTAACTTCTCGTGGTTACCTGAATTGTACTCACCTCATGATTCGTGAGGTCATGAAAGAGGTCAAGATCAAAACAACATTTTTGACAATAACTCCTGACCATTTGATCTGAAATTTGACGAGCTGCTGACATTGACTGGACTGTGGTGGACGCAGATGCAAGTCGATTCCTGAGGTGACGCTGCCGTATGAAGCGGTCTTCGGCAGGAGTTGTGACTCTGGGTCTTCCACTGCGCGGCTGGTCTGCCACTGAGCCAGTTTCTTGAAATCGCCTCCAAAGGCGACTAATGGTGCTTCTAACCACATTAAATTGTCTGGCCACTACACTTTGTGACTGTCCAGTCTGTAAACGTCCAATGATGATGAGTCGTTGTTCTGTAGTGAGATGAGCCATACTTGCGCATTGAATTTTCAACTGAATTTATTCGAGGAGCGTCAATCTTTTATAGGCATTCAATAATATGGTCAGAGAGTTTTGTGTTCAGTAAGTTTCACGGGATTCTCATGAACCTGTCACGAGTTATTGTCAAAAATGTTGTTTTGACCTTGACCTCTTTCATGACCTCACGAATCATGAGGTGAGTACAATTCAGGTAACCACGAGAAGTTAATGACCAGATGGACACAGTCGATAGGTTGACTGATGTCCAATCAGCGAATATCTTTTATAAAAGTAACACCAAAAATGTTGCGTTTCTTTTTTTGAACAGTATATATATATTTATACTCATGGAAAAAAGTAAGTGTGCTGCAGCCCAGGGCACTGTGCGTGTGTTCTTGGGTGAACTCAAATGCAAGTTGGCACACATTTCTGTGTAAGTGTTGTTCACTTACCCGTGCAATTACAATTGGATCACACTATTCATGGGGAGATAATCATGGTGCAAGATAAATCATGTGAAAAGTGCCGTAGGGGAGAATTTATCACAGATAAAAGGAAGGTAAGTGTGTAGCTCTAATCACAAGCATGTAAAAACGTAATCGTTGAAATAGAGAGTACCAAGAGTCCAACAGAAACATCTTTTTTGACAATGCCAAGATTGAACCAACAACAGTGAGCAATAGCTATAGGGATGTTAGCTGCTGGAGCGACTATATTAGCTGTATCACAACATTTCAATGTTCACAGGAACACTATATCACGCATTCAAGCTCGTTTCCACCAAACTGGATCCACTGCTGATTGCCATAGAAGTGGCCGACCACGAGTTACCACCTCTGCACAAGACCGTTACATACGCCTTATGCACTTGCATAACAGGTTTATTCAGGCAACATGGACTGCCAGGAACATTCCAGATTTAAGACCTGTTTCCCCGGACCTTTCTCCTATCGAGCACCTGTGGGACGAACTGGAGAGTAGGCTGCGAAGAAGACAAAATCCTCCTGAAAACCACCACCAGTTAGCACAAGTGTTGCAACAAGAATGGAATAACATCCCCCAACAACAGATCCAACGTGTCATTGACTCGATGAGACGGCGCTGTCAAGCAGTGATAACAGCTCAAGGTGGACATACGCGGTACTGAAATCAAGATTTCATTTTTTCGTGGGGATGCCACACTGACTTTAGTTTTTATCTTTCTTTCATGACACTTTCACTAAAATCAAAGTGATCACTTGGTCTTTTATTCAACATTCAACCACATCGTGTGCCAACTTTTATTTCATTTCTTCCATGAAATCACGCACAGTGCCCTATAAAGTGTTGCACACTTACTTTGTTCCATGAGTATATATATTTATATGTATGTATATATATATATATATATATATATATATATATATATATATATATATATATATATATATATATATATATATATATATATATATATATATATATATATATATTCATATATGTATTTCTATTGATTAATTCACTTGTGCGTTGGGAAGTGTGTAGATGTGTTAGAACTACTGTGTAGATTTCTGTAGGCAAAAACCAAGCTTGTGAAAATATTCAAATCGATTGAGAATGATGGCAAAAGTGTGTCTGTAGGTTTAGAAAAGCATTTAAAGAATTATTTATCGTTGGAATGGGACACACACAAGGAACGTAAGGAAGGATGAAAGTGATTGTTTTACTGAATTGTTTAAGCTATTACTTAGCAGTTTATACAAGACTTAATTATTGTATGGAGGCGGATCATGGACAAATGGCTCTAACTAAGGATTTAGAGGGAAATTGTAATTACAGTGAACTGGATTTGGTTGTTGCTTCTATACTATGTCCTGTGCATCTGCTAGCACACTGTCTGTCACTGTCTATCATCCCCAACCGTTGTGATAGTGGGATAGTGATGGAAAATAAAGGGGTTGCCTCTAATTTATTTCAGGTTATATCCTGTAAACCCAACTACACATAATAAAGTCATCCACTACTGAGGGAACTCCTGATGCAAGTGCCTTTTGAGTTCAGAGGGCCAATCAGCTAGTACCTACTGCCGGGAGGAAGATCATTAACTTTACTCCCAGGACCAAAGTGGAACCAGCTTCATTCTACAGATGAGTGAAAAACAAGGCAACTGTAGAGTATGCCAGTCACTCCAAGATTATAGACAGTAATCAAATGATGACCCATGTAGGGCATAGTTATAACCAGTGATAACTTAAAATAAAAGGACAGTGAAAGAACAGTAATATAAAGGTCTAACCTAGATATTCTACAAGAGTGATGTCAATCCAGTGATAACATCCTACAAATTCAGAGACCTTTGAAAAATTTTGTTGAACAATTTTCGAGTGCATATTTATTTAATTTTATAATTGAAGTTTGTTTTTTCGTTAAAGATTTTTGATAGGAAAATAAGATCTGTAAAAATAAATTGTAAATATTTACCAGCAGACTTACTTAATTATTAAAGTTGAGTTCAAGTTCTTGTTGGTAGATATTTTAGTTAATACCCCTAGCAGAGTTAACAATCATAATAATAATAATAATATAATCATAGGAGGATTTTGAGAGGGAGCCCATAGGAATCTAGGAACATATAATATCATCATACCTAGAAACTTATACAGCTTGATCCTACCTTTGATGTCGATACACCCTTATTCTTTTCAGAAAAGGGGGTATTTCTTATAAGTCCAGTCTCTTATCTGGCACTAACCTGGTATCACCTGATACAACTTTGTGTCCAGGATAACTTTATAATTTCAATAATATCTACCCTCTCGTGACAACCACATACATCACACTTTAAAGGCTCCTATCTTATATGTACTTTATGGTGTCTTTCCAGATTAGAACATGTGTAAACATCACAAACACACATCTAAGCCTTCTCTCCTGTATGTATTTTTTGGTACATTTTTAATCACCACACTTGTAAAATCCTACACTACAAGATTCACACTTGAAAAGCTTCTCTCATGTATGTTTTCTCTTGTGTTTATTTAGATTTCTATTTTGTACAAACCCCACACCACAAACATCACACATGTAAGGCTTCTCTCCAGTATGTATTCTTTTGTGTTTGTTAAGAGTACCATATTGTGGAAACCCCATTCCACAAACTTCACACATGTAAGGCTTCTCTCCAGTATGTGTTCTTTTGTGGTCTTTCAGACCTGAAGACTTTATAAACCCTACTCCACAAACATCACACTTGTGAGGCTTCTCTCCAGAATGTGCTATTCTGTGTTCTTTCAGATGAGAAGATCGTGTAAACCCCACTCCACATACATTGCACTTGTAAGGCTTCTCTCCAGTGTGTATTCTGTTGTGTGCTTTCAGATTGTCAGACCATGCAAACCCTACTTCACAAACATCACACTTGTAAGGCTTCTCTCCAGTATGTGTTATTTTGTGTGCTTGCAGACTAACAGAATATGTAAACTTTATACCACAAATATCACACTTGTAAGGCTTCTCTCCAGTATGTGTTGTTTTGTGAGCTTGCAGACTAACAGAATGTGTGAACATTACACCACAAATATCACACTTGTAAGGCTTCTCTCCAGTATGTATTCTTTTGTGTTTTTTTAGATTGCCAGACCATGTAAACCCTACTCCACAAACATCACACTTGTAAGGCTTCTCACCAGTATGTATTCTTTTATGTTTTGTAAGATTACTGTGTAGTGTAAATCCTACACCACAAACATCACACATGTAAGGCTTCTCTCCAGTATGTGTTCTTTTGTGTTTATTGAGAGTACCATTTTGTGTAAACCCCTTTCCACAAACATCACACATGTAAGGCTTCTCTCCAGTATGTATTCTTTTGTGGTTTTTCAGAATAGAAGACTTTATAAATCCCACTCCACAAACATCACACTTGTGAGGCTTCTCTCCAGTATGTGTTGTTTTGTGAGCTTGCAGACTAACAGAATGTGTGAACATTACACCACAAATATCACACTTGTAAGGCCTCTCACCAGTATGTATTATTTTGTGTTTATTAAGATTACTGTGTAGTGTAAACCCCACACCACAAACATCACTTGTAAGGCTTCTCACCAGTATGTATTCTGTTGTGATCTTTCAGACCAGAAGACCGTGTAAACTCTACACCACAAATATCACACTTGTAAGGCCTCTCACCAGTATGTATTCTTTTGTGTTCTTTTAGATTATAGGACTGTGTAAACCCTACACCACAAACATTGCACTTATAAGGCTTTTCTCCAGTATGTATTCTTTTGTGTGGTTTCAGACTAAAAGAATGTCTAAACTCCAAACCACAAACATCACACTTGCATGGATTCTCTGCAGTATGTTTTCTTTTGTGTTTATTAAGACCACTATGTAGTGTAAACTCTACACCACAAACATCACACTTGTAAGGCTTCTCTCCAGTATGTATTCTATTTAGTTTTATCAGAGCAGAAGAGCGAGTTAGCATTACATCACAAACATCATGTTCATAAGGGTTCTGTATTTCCTTACTCAGCATGTTGTTTACAAATTCACAGCCCATATTAACTCCATAAAGTTCCTCACTTTTTTTTCTGATGTCAGCTGACCCATTTTCATTTTGAGTTGTGACCTTGAAATCATTCTGGGTCTCACCAATGTCTTGACAATTAATGGAATGCACAGCTACATCACTTCCTGTTGTTTCAGACTTTTCATAATTGTCCTTTGTCAACAATTCAACACTGGTATAATCATTCTTGTACAATCTTTTATTGGTGTTGATGCTCTGGGCTTGGTAAGGCACATCTGAAATTATATGAGATTTAGATAGAAATAAATAACCAGTGCATAACAAGCAATCAGGTATTAGATGTCCTAAATTGTGTAGGTCTATGCAAATTTAGCAAGACATATGGCTTAGTCAAAATTTAAAATTGTGGATAGCCAGATGTTTTGGCAGTATCATATTTCATTCTATATCTTGAATATCCATCAGTAAAATAAACTTAATTTCTTTCATTATGAGCACACAATACAAATAATGAAAGAGTAATGGGGAAATGTGGCAGTGGAACAGCAAATGAGAATGATGATAAACTAATAAGCTTCTGGAGCAATAATAACTTGGTCATTGGAGGAACACTTTTTCCACACAAAGAAATCCACAAGTTAACACAGGAATCACTAAACGGATGTGACAGAAACGAGTTAGACCACATTATGATCATTGGTAGATGGAGGCATTCATTTCAAGATGTGAAAGTAAGAAGAGGCGCAGATGTGGGAAGTGATCACCACCTAGTAGTAGCAAAACTGAAGGTGAAATTCAGAGCTGCTGGACCAATTGCAACAAAACATAAATGGTACAATATCATCAAACTGAAGGACCCCTTCACCAGAAAAGCTTTTGTGGTTGATGTAAGGAGATGATATCAAATTGCCAATAGCCAGGAAAACACAGTGACTGGTGATGTTGACCAAAATTTCAACACCATTTCAACTAAATATAAGGAAAGCAGAAAATCAAGCCTGGGATTCCAGGAAAGAAAAAGACAAGACTGGATAAAACCAGAATGTAACACCTTTGCGATGAGAAAAGAAATGAAAAGAAAGAAAGCAGAAGCAAAGTCTCCTAGGTTAAAGGAAATATATAGCAAACAGAGTCAGCTGGACAAGAAAGTGAAATGTCAAACCGAAGTCAACAAATGGAAATTTCTGCATGATCTTGCAAGACAGGCAGAAGAGGCAGCACTGAGAAATGAACAAAGCACAGTGTATAAAATAACTAAACCTTTCGGCAGAAAATGGAATGCAAACAACAATACATTAGTAAGAGACTAGCAATGAAATCTCATCACCACAGCACAGGGGCAGGAAAGAAGATGGGCAGATCATTTCACAGAAATGCTGAATAATGAACCATCAGAGACACAGCTGAATGTTCCTGAGGATGAAAATGATCTAGACATAAATACAGACATTCTACAAAGAGAAGACATCATCACATCTATCAAAGGTTAAAGAATGAAAAAGCTTCTGGTCACGACAATTTAAATGCTGAGTTATTCAAGACAGATCCTGAACTAGCAGCAGAACTTTCAGAGCCACTATTTCCACAAGGCTGGAAAACAGAGACAACACTAATGTAGTGGAATAAAGGAATAACTGTCAAATTGCCAAAGAAGGGCGACCTTGCTGACAGCAATAAATAGAGAGGAATTACTCTCCTCTCAGTTCTCAGTATATTACCCTCAGGAACATTATAGAGCAGTGCTCAGAATGGCAGACACAGCTATACATTAACTTTGTTGATTTTGAAAAGGCTTTCAACAGCATACACAGGGACAGGCTATGGAAAATACTGAGGGCTTATGGAATTCCCAGCTGCATTGTTTCCATTATAAAAAGCCTCTATGCCAACTTTACATGTAGTTATGGGCAGAGAAACCTAAGTTTTGATGTGACGATAGGAGTACGACATGGAAATTGTCCTCTTTCCACATAATCTGCCTAAGGAAAAGTCTCCAAATCTTTTGGCTGAATACCATCACAAACCAAGAAGTGCTTATTCAGAACAACCATGAGGATGTGCACACCATCATAGCTAGCAGATGATGGAGTTGATTTGGCCATGTCTTCAGAAGAGACCCGGATGCCATCAGAAGAACAGCTTAGCTATGGACCCCAGAATGATAGCGAAAGAGGCCGACCAAAAACAACTTGGCAGATAACTGTGGAGGCCAAGATGCATAGAATGAACCAAAGCTGGGGCACTGCATGAAGGATGGCTGCCAACCAAACAAAGTAGAAGCAGTTTGTTGCTGCCCTACAAGATGCCACCAAGCATGATGGCCTCCGACTGCTTTGATAATTGGCGGCTAAGGATCAAAGAAAGAGAAGATGACAGCAGAAGATGCTCTGGACAGGAGGCTCACGAAGCAGCCCAGAGAAAGCTGAAAGGAATCTAGGTTACAAACTTACCTTTTTTAATCAAGGATAATTTCCAGGACTAACACCAATAATGTTTGCACTCTAAAAGAACAAGAGAAAACCTGCAAATATAGCAGAAGAAATAGAGAATTTCAGGATTAATATCCTGGGACTCTGTGAGAAAAGGTGGAAAGGCATAACACAGATGAAACTGATCACAGGAGAAATGGTAATGGTCTTAAGACATGTGGAAGAAAGTCCTCACCATATTGAACGAGTGGCTCTAATGCTTAAACACATAAAGAAGGGAAACCAAATGCCCGTAAACAGTAAATAAAAAGTACACACACATAAAGGTATGTTTTCAGGCACTCGTGAGAAATAAAGAAGTAGAAAACTAGAGAACAGACAAACAACAGACATAAGTGGTTTACCGGTTAATCGAACCCAGGACCTTCTGTGCGACACTCCACCTAGCTACGGAAGTGAATCACACTATCCTCCCTCCCATCTAAGCACCACAAAAATAGTGCCTTTATGACAGGGGTTATTAGCGTGACCCACAACACGTAACACCAGAAATTTACCTAGGGCAATGCAGCCTATTAATGATGCAATCACTTCTGTTGTTTCCCTATTATACAGTACAGGTCAGATTACACAAGCTAAAGACCTTAATACTGTTTCTAATAAATGATAGTAGACTAAGAACAGTAAGTACAGGACAGAGGGTAGGTTTTGGTATTGTATAAACTTTTTAAACACATAAAGAAGGGAAACCTGAGGCCCGTAAACAGTAAATAAATATTAGACAAACATAAAGGTATGCTTTCAGGCACTTGTGAGAAATAAAGACGTAGAAAACTAGACAACAGAAAAACAACAGACCGGCGTGGCTTGCCGGGGAATCGAACGCAGGACCTTATGTGCAGCACTTTATTTCTCACGAGTGCATGAAAACATACCTTTATGTGTGTGTAATATTTATTAATTGGCTCTAATGCTGTCTAGGGAAGCATAGAAAACACTTATAGATTATAGGAATTGACAATATATGGATTGTAACAGCAACATTCAAAACAGGTGATTAAGCAATGAACAGTTTCCTGAAGAAGGTGTCTTAAGTTGATTGTGACTTTCTCTGCTTATGGATGAGTTCTTGGTAGAGAGCAGCACATTCTATAATTTTCCTATTGACCATTAAGCTCTTGCCTGCATTAGGATCATCTTCTTCAAAGATCATAAGGCAGGGTTGAAGAAGGAAGGCCTCCTTTAATCATTTCACTGTAACTTGGTGGCATGATGGTTGTTGTTGGCTGGTGCAAGTTGTGCATCTTATTCTTCTCTGGTGACCTTCTCCAGCTCCGACAACTCTTCATTCCTCAGTTCTACTTTCTGAGATTGAAGCAAATTTACAACTTCCTTTTCATCAATGTCACATGATGAAACAATTCCTTACCATTCACTGTAGAAGGAAATTTATCGTCCAATCAAATCAACACACTCTCTTGTGTGTTGTGAACTGATTATAAATGGCGTATGGTAGAAGGAATGTGTGTGTTAAAGGTAGGGGTAAAAGGTAAAGGATCCCGTTACATGCCCATTGGGGCATATTGGGAATATGGTGTATTCACATATTTTCTTGACCATCGGCACACTAGGGGTGATGTGGTCAGCATCACGCCAACCGCCTTAACCTTCCCAGAGTTGCTCTGGTACCCAATTTTTGAGGCTGGGTCAACCCCGATGCCATTTGCGGTCTAAAAAATTGCACCTCAACTGGGGATCGAACCATGGATCACCAAGCTAGGAAGCCAGTGCACTAACCACCGTGCTACCGCGGCTCCAGTGTCCTGAGGTACCATGGATTTAAGTGAATTGCAAACGAATGTAGTTGGAAAGAAATGGAATATATTATATTCAAAAGGGATAGTTGCTGTGTGCCTTAATTTCGGAGATATTCAAGGTAAAGTAGGCCAGCGTGCTAAAAGTTATTGTGTAAATGGTCTTCCAAAAATTGCTATTAATCATTGACAAAACTAAGGAAAACCAGACTTGCAAAGGAAGCTGAGGATCATCCCCATAAAAGGAGATATAGATGAAAGTAGTAGATGCCAGGGTTGAGAAGAACGAGTATGTTTTCTGGACCAATCTAACACAACTCGCTCGAGTCTGCACACAAAACGCAAAAATTAGCAGTCTGCAAAATTGTGACATCACAATGCTCCCAATATAAAAAGGCCAGCAGGTTTTTCAACATTTACACACACAGTAGAAGAAGATGACAGATAGACTGAAGGAAGGGGAGTCACTTGCCAGGGCTAAAAACTGTTACCATCTGTATGCCGTGCAGCTATACCTCACCCAACTGAGTTTGTTTTGTACTTTGCATCTTTTGTAGAGGGTATGTAAATTTAAGTGTAACTAATTAATTTTATTGCAGGATATTATACCTACTTACTTAGTCGTTACTCTTCTACCGTAAGGTGTAGAGGCTTGTAAGAGAGAATGCCATACTATTCTATCAGCTGTCTCACATCCATATGTCAAGACTGGGACATAGGTGAAATGGTATACAGCCATCTTCGTCTTCTTACCGACTTCTCTTTTGCTGAGATTTATGGCTTGAAAAAGTCTCCCAGCTGCTGCTCTTCGGGTAGCCAACTCTTCTTTAATGCCTCCCTTCCAGTCTATGAAAGCTCCAAGGTATTTAAAGTTGTCGACCTGCTCCAGGACCTGTTCTCCCAGCTTAATATGATGTCTTCTTTCCTCTCGTGATATCACCATGGTTTTTGTTTTCAAGCTGCTTATGATCATCCCTCTCTTCTCCAGCTCTTCCTTCCAGACTTGCAGGTTGGATTGAAGATGTGCCTCTGATTTAGCAATCAGGGCAACATCATCAGCAAATGCCAGCTCTGAAATACAGACCTGTCTCATCTTCCAGTACCCCACTGAATACTTTTGTGTCCTCTCCTTCATGCCTTGATGACATTGTCCATGAGAGGTATGACAAGATAAGGTGACACGATATCACCTTGTCTTACAACAGTGGTGGTTCCGAATTCTTCTGACTTATGGTTTGCCATCCTCTCATAACTTTTGCAAGACTTGTAGAAGCTCTGTATAGCATAAATCAGAGGTGATGGGATGTTCTTCCTTGCAAACAGTCCCAGAGTTTGTTCCAGCTGACCTTGTAAAATGCCTTTTCCAGATCTAAGAAGCAAAGATGGATCTCACTCTTATACTCAAGAGCCTTTTCACTCAACTGTCTGAGTGTGAAGGTTAGGTCTTGAGTACTTCGATTTGCTTGGAAGCCACACTGGATATTATGATATATTGAAATATGTTATCAGAATCATGCCAGAGGACTGATTGGAAATTTAAATTTGTGGATGCTGGAATTCGATGTTTATCAATGTGATCAGAAATGTCCATTGAGAGTGTTCTATAAAAAGTTACCATATTTGAATAATGGACTTGGCAATCCAATTGTGAAAGGCGATGGTAACATCATGATTCTGTATATAATGTATTAGATTATATCCATGTTATTATTTTATAAGAGCAGATAGTCACATGTATTGTCTTGTCATACTGACTAGAACAGAAACATGTGTCAGTCAAACACATGCACACACTGAACACTATCACCCACGGACAGTAGGCTTGTGAGACCCAAGACAAAAGGCTAGCCATATGTCACATACTGTTTCAGGTTTCGGTCATGTCATACTGAAGCAGCAGGTCTAGAATCTTCTTCTTCTTCCTCATTCGTCCTGAAAAGGACATTGGTTGCGTTGTGTCTGTTTACAGCGAAGCTGCGATATCTGCGCCTTTCGGCCGACACATCCGACTTCAGCACGGCATATTTTGGGACCAGGTTTGCCTTCCCTCTTCGATCCCTACTCTCTCAGCCAGACTGCAGTAATGACGCCTGTTTCCAGGACCACCACTTGGAGGTGGAGTAGGGTCTTGGTCAGCTCTGGTTTGCTGACCTGACGCAAGCAGTCAAACTATGGGTCACTGACAGCATTCTCTGTTGCTGCCTCTTTGGGTCCCGGTCTAGAATCTGAGTTCACCAGTGCTATCCTTGTGCTACTACGGAGCAACATAAGGTGTAAATTCTCTTTAAGTACTGGGCCCCATCACTGTTTGGTAGCCCAGTGCAAAACCTACAACAACAGCTGTATGTGAAATAATAAAACCAGCAGCATCCAGCACAGTTTAAAGATAAGTAAACTGATTGTGACAATTCAACAGCATTTGTCAGAGGTCAAAGTAAAAATAATTAGGGTGATTTAGTGTGATGATGAATTAACTGTTCTAAATCCAAGATTCAAGACCAGGACACTATAATTAACTCTTTCCGTCCACAGTGGCGCGCCTTGCCCCAGATAGGACTTCCGTTCCGATCAATGACGCATGGCGCGCCAGTGCGATATATGTCGAGTTTGAGCGAAAAGTTATAAATACCTAGCAACTAGCTGGTTTTTTTAATCATTTCATTGTATCCAGCACATGTTTATGGACGTTTGTGAGCGAAAAACAAATTTGTGAAGTTAAAATTGTGTGTTTTATATCCATTTCTATTCCTTTGTTTACATACAAAATGGATCGAGAATCTTCTTCTAAACATCTGCTTTCAGCTGAGCAAGCACGACGCTAATTTCTCAGTGGACAGAAGATAACTCAAGCGACACTGATTTTAGAAGTTAGGTTTAGTAATTCCAATGAAGACATTGTAAAGACTTTGTGTCAGAATATTCATGAATGTGATCATTCTGAGGGCGATGTCGATCAGCTGATTGAACATGCATCAGGTAGGGCTGGTATAAAAAGAGCAAAACTTTCAGTCACTAAAGGAGAAGGATAAAGACTACTGGTCTACATCTGCAGAATTTTATACTCCTTGGTTTCTTCAGATGTTTTCAAGAAGTAGATTTGAAGCATTATATCATACAATGCTTCATGCCTCTGATGAAAATTCACAAGGAAAAGAAAAGATTGTATGAACATGTTGTTGCAAAAATTTCAGAGTGCCTTTTACCCATTCCAAAATCTCAGTTTGAATGAAATGGTAATAGGGTATAAAGGCAGATGGCAATATAAGCAGTATAATCCAAGGTTTTCCTTGTATCTTCTCGGGCCAAAGTGGAAGCACATTGTCAAACCAAAAATGATAGATAAATACAACAATTCAATGAATGGGTGTGATCTCCTGGATCAAAAAGTTGGTTATTATGTCAGCACTCTCATTATTATTGCACTGGATGTCCAGACCAGCTACATCTACACCCACAATGTTTTTATGACTACCATAAAAGCATATGAATAGTGGCAAATTCTTCTGGGAAATGTAAAATAGAATATAGTTGGTGTAAATAATATTAGTCATAGTTGTTTGGTATTTACAGAAATTTGTGGTGTAGGAAAAAAATCATATAAATTATATATCTGAAGTGATTGTGGTAAAATGTGTTGTGTTTCAAAATGGATGTGCACTGATATTCTGAGATTTTTCTGCTTTGGATTAAACTGGAGCTGACATATGTGAGTACAGTTTATTTATCTTTTTTCCAGTTATTTTTGATTAGGTCTACACTTCACATACAGACTCTTTTCCTACATCAAATAATTATCTACAGCATTTCACAAGATTCTTCATCCAATTTCCCACATGTTGATGTATAACATCAACACCTCAACACCTAGTTAAATAAAATGTGTATCTACTGCCTGTTTTTAAAATATAAGCTGAAGAGAAATATTGCACATATTTTGAGCGGTTGTTTTTACAAACATATGTGGTTTTGAGAACAAAAATCATAAAAATTACATCTATAAAGTGATAGTGATAAAATTTCTAGATATGTTTCAAACTAAATGTGCACTGATATTCTTAATATTTTATTGCCATATATTAATTGGGAGCTGAAATATTTAAGTTTAAGTATGCAATTTTATTTTATTTTTTAAACATTTTTAAAATCAAGTTTACACTTCACAAGACATAACACACCTATTCATATCAATTAATTATATGAATCAATTCATAAGATTCTCCAGTCAATTTCACACATTTAAATGTACAACATAAACACCTAGTTAAATAATATGTGTATCTACTGCCTGTTTTTTAAATATAACCTGAAGAGAAAAATTGCACACATTTTGAGCGGTTGTTTTTACAAACATATGTGGTTTTGAGAAAAAAAATCATAAAAATTACATCTATGAAGTGATAGTGATAAAAGTTTCTAGATATGTTTCAAACTAAATGTGCACTGATATTCTTAATATTTTATTGCCATACATTAATTGGGAGCTGAAATATTTAAGTTTAAGTATACAATTTTATTTTATTTTTTAAACATTTTTAAAATCAAGTCTACACTTCACAAGACATAACACACACCTATTCATATCAATTAATTATATGAATCAATTCATAAGATTCTCCAGTCAATTTCACACATTTAAATGTATAACATAAACACCTAGTTAAATAAAATGTGTATCTACAACCTGTTTTTAAAAATATAACCTGAAGAGAAAAATTGCACACATTTTGACTGGTTGTTTTTACAATCATATGTGGTTTTGAGAAAAAAATCATAACAATTACATCTATGAAGTGATAGTGATAAAAGTTTCTAGATATGTTTCAAACTAAATGTACACTGACATTCTGAACATTTTATTGCCATACATTAATTGGGAGCTGAAATATTTAAGTTTAAGTATACAATTTAAAAAAACATTTTAACACTTTTTTTATCAAGTTTGCACTTCACAAGACATAACACACACCTATTCATATTAATTAATTATATGAAGCAATTCATAAGATTTTCCAGTCAATTTCACACATTTAAATGTATAACACAAGTACCTACCAAACTTATGTATTTTCCACTGTCTATTTTTAAAACCTCACCTGTCTGAAAAAATTGCATCCATTTTTGGGCCTGGGTAAAACCCAAAAACAGCCTGGGGGGGAATGAGTTAATACTGTACCTCAACTAGTGATTTATTGGTTAAATAATATTCCATTTTATTAAATTCGCCATTTTCATATTTTGCAGAGGACGAAAAAGACAGATGTACATAATAAATGATTCAGTAATTGTATTTATAAGACTTATTTTATCTTGTTGGATTTTTAAAGTTACTGAATTATTGTTTATCATAGGATAGTTCTAGCAAAGGGGCACCTTAGGCTCTATCTTTAATATTATTACCATCTGAAGTACAGACCTTCACAGCTGTAGTTATACCTGTGATACCAGTGCTCTTCTCTGAGTTACATACTTTCAGACAGAATTATTTTCTCGTCTATCGTATCACTGACTGTAAACAACACCCTTTAAAAAACCTTTTGCTACAATCAACCCCATCTAAGACAGCTCTTGAGGCCATTCTGACAGCATCTTTTAACAGCTGTGATAATATTGTTATCAATACTAAAGTCTTCAAAAGTCATGACAACTAACTGTGGGTACAGCTTATTTCACACACTATTCATGCATTGCTTCTGAACTCGCTATTGATCTCAGTCTTGCTTGGTAAAAGTGCATCTTTAATAATGAAAAGTTTTCAACAATCTCTCAAATAAACTTTTAATTGGCATGACCTTGTCTTCTTTATGCGCAGATAAAATGCTATAAATATGTCTAAACATCGGGCTGTGTAACTTCAAGTTTGACGCACAAAGAAAACATAAGTGCCTAAAAACTGATGTGCCTAGTATTTGGTTTGGTTTTTAAAGGACTATCTTCATTACACATGAACAACTCTTTCAGTGCTCTGATGTCTTCTTTTAGATCACACAAGGAGAATCTCAGCACCACGAATAAACTCCATCGCATCGGCAATGATCTCAATGTGTGTAGACAGAAATCACAAATTCTATTAATATTTGTGTGGTGGGTAGGTTTTCTAAAATTTTTTGTTGTTGCTAGGGTGTTGGTTGCATGGCCTACTCCTTATCATTTCCATCTGCTGAGGGGTTTTTAAAATGTGCAACTTGCACATGGGACATCCTATTTTGTTACCCTTATCCAAGAAGTCTGGGCATACAATCTCACGACCCATAACATCAGGGGGAGAATATGACATCAGGGGGAGAGTATGACATCAGGGGGAGAGTATGACATCAGGGGAGAGTATGACATCAGGGGGAGAGTACGACATCAGGGGGAGAGTACAACATCAGGGGGGAGAGTATAACATCAGGGGGAGAGTATGACATCAGGGGGGAGAGTATAACATCAGGGGGAGAGTATGACATCAGGGGAGAGTATGACATCAGGGGAGAGAATAACATCAGGGAGAGAGTATAACATCAGGGGGAGAGTATGACATCAGGGGGAGAGTATGACATCAGGGGGAGAGGAGAGTATGACATCAGGGGGAGAGTATGACATCAGGGGAGAGTATAACATCAGGGGGAGAGTATGACATCATTAGGAACCACTGGTTGTGAAAACAAATTTCCTTCTATTATGTTCGCTGTATGATCAGAGCATGTATATTCCCAGTAGCAACATACGGCTTGCGAGACTTGGACACTCAATAAAACAGTTGCAAAAAAGATTACATCATTCGAAATAAAATGCTACAGAAGGATGTTGAGAATACCCTGGACAGAAAAAAAAACCAACAGAGAAGTACTGCACTCACTAAACGTACAGGAACATTGGCTCCTAAATACCATCGCAATAAGGAAGCTGAAATTTTTCGGTCATATAAAAAGACATAATAGTCTGGAAAAAACAGTGATGGAAGGCATGGTCCCTGGAAAAAGGGGAAGGGGTCGACCTAGACGACGGTGGACCCAGGACATCACAGAGAGTCTGAACTTGTCTTTGGCTGATGCAGGTCGACTTGCCCAGACTCGTGATGCGTTCAGAGCAGCTGTAATGGAGACAACGTTCTGGAAAGAATACGTCACATGATGATGATGATGTTTGCTGTAATGGGAGTGAACCTGGTACCTTTAGAATAGGATGTGGAAACCATACCTCTCAGCCACTCCAACCCCCAAATAATAAGCACATTTTCGAATTTGTGTAAAGAGAGAACTGTCTGAATAATTCTTGTTATTGTAACTTTATTATTGTAGAGATAACCAGTTGCTATATACCCTATGTAAGTGACATGGAAGTCATAAATGGAGTTCTTCAGTGTTGATAATAGAACCAATCCTGACATATGGAACTGCATCATGGACAATTAGTAAATAGAAAAGCACTAGAGGCTACAGAGGTGTGGTTTTACAGATGAATGTTAATACTGCAGACAGCTAAAAAGAGTAGTTTTACAGATGAATGTTAATACTCCAGACAGCTAAAAAGAGTAATGTGGATGTCCTGAAAAAAGCCAATAAACTAACGAAGGATATTAGTTATGTTAGAAGAAAGCAATCAATGTCCTTGGAGAGATGATCCCCAATGCCACCAGGCATGGTACTTGAAGAGGAAGGAAGAGATATGACATGTCATGTAAATGACTGAGATAGAATAATACATCCCTAATGTATACATTCTCTTCTTCTTCTTCTTCGATCCTTAAACACCGACCGTCAAAGCAGTCAGTGGCCATCACGCCTAGTGGCGTCTTGTAGGGCAACAACAAATTGATTCCACTTTGCACGGTCGGTGGCCATCCTTCGTACAGTGCCCCAACTCTGGTTCATTCTTTGCATCTCAGCCTCCAGTCCTCCGCCAAGTTGTCTTTGGTCGGCCTCTCTTTCGCTTTCCTTCAGGGGTCCAAAGCATAGCTGTTCTTGTGATGGCATCGGGGTCTCTTCTGAGGACATGACCAACCCAGCTCCAGCGTCTGCCAGCTATGATGGTGTGCATGTCCTCTTGCTTGCTACGAGTAAGCAGATCTTGGTTGGTGATGGTATTCGGCCAAAAGATTTGGTGAATTTTTCCTAGGCATGTTGTGTGAAAAGAGGACAATTTTGACATTTCCTTCTCTGTGACTCTCCAGCATTCCGCACCATAGAGAAGCACAGAAAGCACACAGCTCTGATATAATCTTAATTTTGTGCTTGTGCTGTATTGGGAGGACTTCCAGATGTTGTTTAGGCTAAAGAAGGCTGTTCTTGCATTATTCATTCTGATGTTGATGTCTTTGCCTGCCCCGCCGTCTGGTGTTACTATGTTTAAAATGTATACATAGTGGTGGAATAATATATCCTCTCTGTATGTTGTGGTGAAATAATACATCCTTGTCTATATGATGTGGTGAAAGAAAATACACTTATATCTATATGCTGTGAACAATACATCCTTATCAATATGCTGTGGTCAAATAATACATCCCTATCCATATGTTGTGGTGGAATAGTACATCCATTATCTATATTGTTGTTATGGAATAATACATCATAATTTATATATTGTTTGAATGGTAGTACCCAGTTCTCACTAAGCAATTTTAAAGGAAAATGAGAGGTTCAGGCAGTTTCTATCACATAAACAAAAAACTCACTTTAAATATTTATACACACAAATATACTTTTACAGACACACCAAAATACATGGACACCAAAAAGATTCCCACAGACTGAAATGCAGACACCTAAATGACTGACTACAATAGGACAACATACTGTAAATGATTTGTTTGTTAATGTGTGTAACTTCTGACGAGTAGAAAGATGAAATCATTATAAATTTGTTATGACATGAACTATTACACTGTGTGTGAATTTTTCTTGTTATTATTGATGTCTAAGATTTGATTCGTGTGAATGCTGATGTATGATAATAACTGGAAATGTCAGACCAAGCAAAAGGTTTAGAGTAAACTTACTATTATCTCTACATCTGGTATCCTATGTGATGTTCTGATTTTTTTAAAACTAAGATACAAAGTTAGATTTGCAGAAATCAATAAGACACTAAAAAAATATTAAATAAATTTTTTTTTAAAAGCATTATTTCATCTATATAACTACCATTTCATTACCTTCATCTTTACATAAGCCAGGTTTTTCTACTTTCGTAATTCTTGGTTTTTTTGTATCTGCAATGTCAACTATCTGAACATGAGTATCACAGTCTTCAATGTAGTTATGACCATCATGATTCTGGCAGGAAAATAAATTAGAATTATTTAGTGCACATGACTACATGAAAAATGTTGTGGTGAAAAATATGATCCATCTGTGAAATGAAATAATTCTATGGCACACAAGCAGTTGTCATGTTACAAGCAGATGTACTCTCAGAGCAGCGATGGTTAGAAAATTATAAGTCTGAAGTTTGTCCCACAATAAATGCTTCCCTTGTAGAAGTGACATAACTGTAGTATTAAATATTACTTCTATATATGACAACTTAATTCACATTCTTAGCTGCTTCACAGGCAAACAATTATGGCATTATACACAGGTTTAAAAAATAAAAATAGGCATGTTTAACTGGGATTTTGAGGAACACTTTGAAAATTGTTAAGTTCAGTGAAATTAGTAGTGGTTTAGTGGTGAGAAAGTTGCCTTCTAAATAAACAATCTGCATTTGATTCCTGATAGACTTTATTTCATGTTCTTTACTCATTTTAATTCAGTCATACAAGTGAGAGCCTACTGGTAAGTGGAAATATTTTTGCACTTCCATTAATGCAAATACATTCATTGCAGGCAAATGTGGACAATTTTGCATTTCCAAAAATGTAAAGACATTCATTGCCAGTATGTGCTTAGTACAAATTCCATGTTTATTCAAGTCAAACAGTTCTGTGCATAACAATGTAAACTATGTTGGGTAAGATGTATGTATTGATCACTGCATGTGACATAACCATTATATGTATGTCATGCTGTTGGTAGATGACTGTATAGAAACAGTAAAGCTTGGTATTTATAAGTAATTAACTTGTAAAAATTTCAATAATGCCAATACATTCTTTGCTGGTATGAGACAGAATGTTAAATAAACATAAATTACCAACAATCTCAAACAAGTAGAAACATTCAAACACTTGGGCACTATAGTAACATCATGTATAAGCTAATTCATAGAACAGCCCCAGCAAAGCATAATTCCAGAAAATAGGAAACAAACTTTACAATACATCATTTTCAATTACAGTAAGAATGTGTGGTTCTCCAGTGCTACAATGAACAAGTACTTTGTACGTGTTGAGGAAAATAATTACATAAGTTCCTCTCACTGGATATTATGATCATAAGGAAAAGGGTGTTTGATGCAATACTGCAAGCGTTGATCTGTTCAATAAATTAGTGTGCTAAGGCACACTGATAGTTTACTCAAATAAATAACAAATAAACTACTCACTTTATAACCTGGTTTCAGTTTTATTTTTTCACCACTGAATGCAGCCGTAGTCTCAACATGACTTGAAGTCTGAGAATAAAGAGTGATGGACCATAGCAGGATATCTTACACTGCATTATGGCAGTAAAACTAAAGTACACATCAAAGAGAGATCAAAGCTGTACACATAACAGACAACTTACAAATATTATCTACTTTAATTAACCTCCCTTACATGCATATTTTAAAAAAATTAAATGAAATTGCAACCACATTATCTTGTTCCTGTTTCATCCTGACAGCTAGATTAGAGATGTATTTTTCAGTATTCATTTCATCCTGACAACTAGATTAGAGATGTAATTTTCAGTATTCATTTCATCCTGACAACAAGATTAGAGATGTAATTTTCAGTATTCATTTCATCCTGACAACTAGATTAGAGATGTAATTTTCAGTATTCATTTCATCCTGACAGCTAGATTAGAGATTTTTTTTTTTTTTTGTTTTTTTTTTTGTACGCCCGCTAATACTCGAGGCGAAATCTCAGGTTATTATTAATGTCTAACCTGACATTGATTTTACGTGAGTATCCCTTTTTTTTTCTTGTACAGAGACAGGTGTCCCTCGCCATTCAGGCAGATACTCGCCGATTTCGGAGGTACCCATTAGAGCTGGGTCGGCTCAGGAGCCGCCAATCCCTGGTCGACGACACTCCTTCAAATGTTCTCGCCAGGTCTCGCGTTAATCCAGTCCAAATCCCGGTCGACGATAAATCCTCAAATTCCGTCGCCCGGGTTTGATCCTGGATCACCCGATTCTAAAAAAAAAAAATACATTATTTGTCAGAGAATCCTTCAATTATTTAAGACCTTACAGAGCATAGCCTTCAACAAATACAAGCCAAGCCCCCCACTTCCTGTACATAAGGTCAAGGGCTTTCCATGTCGACTTTGTTGATGATTTTGTCATATCATTTCAATTCTTCAAGCCTTACTACTTGTCATTAATGTTTCTCTTCTCCCTAGACAGAAACAGCAAAGATGACATCAGAAACAGTTATAAAATACAAGATTAGGTAGAGGACATAATGAGTTCTGAACCTTGTTTGTGCCGTGGATCCCTTTGATTTACCAGCGAAGTCTATAAACTCATCTGATTGGCCAGTGAAGGCTACATGACCCTTTCACTAGCCATTGCAGGCTATAAATTCATTTAATTGGCCAGTAAAGGCTGTGGACCCTTTTGATTGTGCCTTAAAGGCTATGGGCCTCTTCTTAGATAACATTTTAAATGGATGCATCATTACAAGTTTTGTACGCAAATAATTCATTTTATTAAAAAGACAAATTGTTAAGCTTATATACAAATACAATCTGTAAAAAATTAAATATTTCTTTAAATGCAAAAACCTATGAAAATGTCCAAATAAAAGACTTGGATGAAAATAAAATTAAAATATTTAGGTTGTGTCATGGACAACCTAAAATCCTTTCATGGAATCTCAGGGTCTCAGGACCATATGTTAATAACTGTGCTCTAGAACACAAAATTATCAACTCAATAGAAAGTCAATATTTTTATATTTAGACTTCACAAGAAGGCAGCGTTGTGCAAGAAGACCATACCAAAGGATTGGGAGATTGCCATCATAACACCGATTTTCAAAAAGGGTGACAATCGACAATGAGGAAACCATAAAGGCATATCCCTTCTCAGTGTCCCTGGTAAAGTCTACTCTAGAATCCAAGAGCAGAGACTCTGACGCCTAGCTGAGCCACAATTGGATGAGGTCCAGTGTGGATTCCGAGCAAACTGAAGTACTCAAGACCTAATCTTCACACTCAGACAGCTGAGTGAAAAGGCCCTTGAGTATAAGAGTGAGATCCATCTTTGTTTCATAGATCTGGAAAAGGCGTTTGACAGGGTCCTCTGGAGCAAACTTTGGGACTGTTTGGCAAGGAAGAACATTCCAGCACCTCTGATTCATGCTATACAGAGCTTCTACAAATCTTGCAGAAATTTTGTTAGGGTAGCAAACCATAAGTCAGAAGAGTTCAGGACCACCACTGGTGTAAGACACCAGCTGTCACCTTATCTTTTCATACTCCTCATGGATGATGTCATCAAGTCATGTAAGGAGAGAACAAGAAAGTATTCAGTGGGGTACTGGAAGATGAGACAGGTATGTATTTCAGAGCTGGCATTTGCTGATGATGTTGCCCTGATTGCTAAATCAAAGGCACATCTCCAATCCAACCTGCAAGTCTGGAAGGAAGAGCTGGAGAAGAGAGGGATGGTCATAAGCAGCTCTAAAATGAAATCCATTGTGATATCACAAGAAGAAAGAAGACATCAGATTAAGATGGGAGAACAGGTCCTGGAGCAGGTTGACCACTTTAAATACCTCGGAGCTATTACAGACCGAAAGAGAGGCATCAAAGAAAAGCTGGCCACTCGAAAAGCAGCAGCTGGGAGACTTTTTCAGGCCATAAATCGAGGATTCCTCAGCAAGAGAGAGGTTGGTAAGAAAACAAAGATGGCTGTATACCGCTCCACCTATGTCCCAGTCTTGACATATGGATGCAAGTCATGGGCAATGACTACAACCCATAAAAGCCAGATCCAAACCTCAGAAATGAGGTATCTGAGGAAGGTGGTTGAAGTAACAAGAAGAGACATGGTCTGCAACCAGATGATACATCAAGGCCTAAAATCCCACCCCCTGCAGACCCAAGTAGAACAGTCCCAACTAAGATGGTTTGGCCATGTCTGCAGAATGGGAGATTGGCTACCACGACAAGCATGGGAAACAAAGAGCCAGGGATCCAGACCCCCAGAGTCCGTAGGGAGGACAACATTAGACAATCTTTGAAGGACCGAGGACTAGAATTGAACCAGGCCAGAAGAAAGACAGCCAATAGGATAGTCTGGCGCTCTCTCTTCCAAACCTCTACACCTCACGGTAGGAGGGGAACCACTAAGTAAGTAAGACTTCACAAGAGCCACAGAATATAGCTGTGTATTTGGTTACTAGCAGAAAAATATAAAGAGGTCCTAAAAGTATTTACATGTGCTTTTTTAACTATAAGAAGGATTCACATAGTTCATAATGATAAACTAATTTAATGCTTTGAATATACAAGTACTAATATATAAAGATACAACAATACCAAAACTGTGAACATACTGCACCAGTAAAATCTAGCAATTTTTACTTATAATATAACACTTTCTATTTTCATAAAGTGTCCCACCTAATTGTAACAAATGTCTACCAACTTTTCCCAGTGCATCTTTGAGGAGTATGGAAAGGCTACACAATACAACCTGGAAACTAAATTGTATGCCCTTTGAATTTCTTCAAAATGTCTTTGTTATTGTAGAAATATTTATGGTTGTGTTTGTGTTTTAAGTTCGTTTTTCTTCAAAATTTAAGGAATATTCCCCATTTATATTAAGCATTGATCTGGAAAAGGCGTTTGACAGTGACCCTGGAGCAAACTTTGGGACTGTTTGGCAAGGAAGAATATTCCAGCACCTCTGATTCATGCTATACAGAGCTTCTACAAATCTTGCAGAAATTATGTGAGGACAGCAAACCATAAGTCAGAAGAGTTCAGGACCACCACTGGTGTAAGACAAGGTGATATCCTATCACCTTACCTCTTCATACTCCTTATGGACGATGTCATCAAGGCATGTAAGGAGAGAACAAGAAAGTATTCAGTGGGGTACTGGAAGATGAGACAGGTCTATATTTCGGAGCTGGCATTTGCTGATGATGTTGCCCTGATTGCTAAATCAGAGGCACATCTCCAATCCAACCTGCAAGTCTGGAAGGAAGAGCTGGAGAAGAGAGGGATGGTCATAAGCAGCTCTAAAACAAAATCCATGGTGATATCACGAAAAGAAAGAAAACATCAGATTAAGTTGGGAGAACAGGTCCTGGAGCAGGTCGACCACTTTAAATATCTCGGAGCTATTATAGACCGAAAGGGAGGCATCAAAGAAGAGTTGGCCACTCGAAAAGCAGCGGCTGGGAGACTTTTTCAGGCCATAAATCGTGGATTCCTCAGCAAGAAAGAGGTTGGTAAGAAAACGAAGATGGTTGTATACCGCTCCACCTATGTCCCAGTCTTGACATATGGATGCGAATCGTGGGCAATGACTACAACCCACAAAAGCCAGATCCAAACCTCAGAAATGAGGTATCAGAGGAAAGTGGTTGAAGTAACAAGAAGAGACATGGTCCGCAACCAGACAATCTGTCAAGGCCTAAAATCCCATCCGCTGCAGACCCAAATAGAACAGTCCCAACTAAGAAGGTTTGGCCATGTCTGCAGAATGGGAGAAGATCGGCTACCACGACAAGCATGGGAAACAAAGAGCCAGGGATCCAGACCTCCAGGACGACCCAGAGTCCGCTGGGAGGACAACATTAGACAATCTTTGAAGGACCGAGGACTAGAATGGAACCAGGCCAGGAAGAAGACAGCTGATAGAATGGTCTGGCGCTCTCTCTTCCAAACCTCTACACCTCACGGTAGAAGGGGAACGACTAAGTAAGTAAGTATATTAAGCATTTAAGTTTCAAATCATTTAAAGAAAGTATCTCCATCTTATACTTATATATTTAGTCAGAGAATCATCACTGCTCATCATAGATGAAGCTTCTATGCTTTCATGCCACTATTTGCAAGTCACTGATTTATTTCAAAAATGAGGTGACCACGAGAGAATGAGTAAACATGCAGCAGAGAGAGACCAACATAATTATTTCCCACCATGTTTTGACATTGCCCAATGGGCTGATCACCCGTTGGCTTGTCACACCGATTACGGAAACAACGGCAGATGGATCTATTTGTTGTTGCCCTAAAGACGCCACAAGGCGTGATGGCCTCTGACTGCTTGGTCGGTCTTTGGCTAAGGACGGAAGAAGAAGAAGATGATGATGTTTTGACATGTCAAGTGCTTGTAATAATAATAACCTCAGATCTAAGGGTCTTTTATATTTGAGCATGTGCCCTAATATAACTGACCAGGTTGAATGGGACGTGCCTCGCCAAAATGAGGCACAACTTTATTTTTTTTTTTTTAAACATAAAAAGAGGTGCGACTAAATGATGCATGTTGTCCCCCTGTCTATTTAATATCTGCACAGGAAAAAAAATTTTCAGACAGATACAGAAAATGTCAGGACTAAACACTGGTGAAAGATCAATAAACAATATATAAATATGCAGCTGATAGTTTTATTAGCTGAAAGCAAACAGGGCTTACAAGAACTAGTGAAGCAAGTAAACACCATAAGTGGGACCTAAGACGTGTCAACAGTAAGGAATGCAGTCAGCGACCCATTGCTTACTGCTTGCATCAGAGTCAGCAAGCCAGAGCTGTAAGACCCTACTCCACCTTCAAGTGGTGCTCGTGGAAACAGGCTGCATCAATGCAGTCTGGCTGAGAGAGTAGAGATCGAAGTGGGAAGGCAAACCCGGTTCTAAAATATGCCATGCCAAAGTCGGATGTGTCAGGCTGAAAGGCGCAGATATTGCAGCTTTGCTGTAAACGGCGACACAACGCAACCAACGTCCTTTTCAGGATGAATGCAGAAGACAAAGAAACAGAATAAGTCAGGATTATAGATTAGACATTAACATTGAGAAAATTATAATTAGCAAAGTAGATGGTAATCAAACATTTAAGATAAATGGGAACATACTGAAAAATCCAAGAGTCTTCTGTGTCTTGGACACATAATAAGAGATGATGGCAGATGTGAAATATAAATCATGAAAAAAATAGGAGTGGCCAAAGCTAAATTCAAAAACATGTGACAAATACTGACATCCAAAGAATTAACTCACAAATTAAAACTGTGATCTATCAAATCTTACATATGTTCTTCATTACTGTATGGTGTAAAAATATGGACAATGAACAAGCAATTGGAAGAAAAAACTGAGGCCCTCAAAATGCTATATATAAGTTTGGGGAACACTCACGTATTAAAAATGACAGGCTTCAAGTGTTTTTATTTTTATTACTGTATAGTGAAGAAACTGGGACAATGATCAAGCAGTTAGACGAAAGAATTGAGGCCCTGGAGATCTGGATATATAGAAACATGAGGTGATACAGAGGGAAAAAAAAAAGGGGGGGGGGGGTTAGGGAGAGAGATTCTAGAACAGGTATGAATAAAAAAAGATTTAAGTCAAAATAGTTTGATTATATAAAATACAAAGGTGTGCCACTTTGATAAAAACCATAGTGGAAGGAAAAGTTGAAGACATATGTGCAAGACAAAAACAGTTTTGTAAGTAGGAAGATAACGTCAAGAAATTGATGGGAAATAGTCTTTTGTAGAAAACATTAAGTCAAGAGACAGAATACACTACAGACATATTTCAATTGGCCTTCCAAGTAAAAATGTCAGTTGGCATGATCAGATTTTAGATCATTCAGTTCTTTTCATAATAAATTTACAGGTCTACACAATGACTCAGGTTAAAAGCTAGATTAGTAGACCTATACACCTGCCGCCATGCCATGTTGCCTATGTGGCTACAGATACTGCTAAGTTATCTTGACTTTGAAACAGGGTATGGGTTTGGGATGAAATGAAGTATATTGAGACGTCTTTTTCTACACCATCTAAATATGTCATGCACATCATTAGGGTTAGGTTCTGGCAGAGATGTCGTCAAGTCTTTCTTTGAGTCTCAAGTCTCTTAGTACAAGATTTAAGTCAAGCCACAAGTCCATAACAATGGTTTTCAAGACGAGTCCTGAGTTGAGCATCATATCTGACATAACACTGTTTGCAGCCATAATCACACTTATCAAACTATTGTATCAGTCACTACAAATAATAATGAAAAAAAAATAATATAAGTCTACATTTCTAGTACTTTTACTATGTTTTTTATTGGCTTTTTATTTGATGTTATTTTTTCTTTGCATTGCGTTAAAATAATATTATCTTCTTGAGCATACTGCCCCCTCCCAGCCTACAATGTAATGAATGAAATAATACACTAGATATGCACTAAATCTTTTGAGTGTTAGTTGTTTTAATGACACATGCTCAAGTCTTCATTCATTCATAACCCTCCACTCCCAAAGGAGCATAGGCCTTCAACAAACACATGCCAAGTCCTCCTGTCCCGTGCCATCATCTCAAGTTCTTTCCATGTTCTCCTCATCATTTTCACCTCTGTTTCCAACTCTCTTCTCCATGTACTTCTTGGTCTTCCTCTGCCTCTCTTGCCCTGGGGGTTCCAGAACAAGGACTGCCTTGTAATGCTATCAACAGGTTTCCTCAGTGTGTGTCCTATCCATCGCCATCGTCTTCTTCTCATCTCTTGTTCCACTGGCACTTGTCTAGTTCTTGTCATCAGTTCCACGTTGATAACCTTGTCATACCATTTTAATCCCTCTATTCTACGCAAGCACCCATTTATGAAAGTCTGTAGCTTTTTGGTTGTTGTCTTTGTTGTTCTCCATGTCTCTGAGCCATACAATAGGACTGACTTCACATTTGAGTTGAAGATTCTTATTTTCGTGTTGGATCCTATTTCTCTTGATCTCCATATATTTCCCAATGCAATGAAAGCTCCTCTTGCCTTTTGTATTCTTATTTTGATATCGCTGTCTGTCCCTCCAACCTTGTCTATATTACTGCCAAGATATGTGTATGATTCTACATCTTGAATTGGTGTTTCTTCAAGTTCAACCCTGTTATCATTACCTGCATTTATTCTCATTATTTTTGTCTTTTCCCTGTGTATTTTCAGACCCAATTGCTGTGACCTCTCATCGAGTGTTTTCAATTTGTCCTGCATCTGATTACGGTTATGGGACAGAAGAGCCAAGTCATCAGCAAAATCCAGATCATCCAACTGCTTAGTGAGAGTCCACTGGATTCCACCTCTGTTGTGTGCCGTCGATGATCTCACAACCCAACCCATTGCCAGCAAGAAAAGAAATGGAGACAAGAGGCATCCCTGTCGCACTCCTGTTCTTATCCCAAACGGTTCTGTAAGCTGTCCCTCGTGAAGAACTCTGCATGTCATGTCTTCATATGTTTTCTTTATTATATTAATGATCCCCAGGGGAACTCCATAATGCCTCACCAATCTCCAAAGCGACCCTCTGTCCACACTGTCAAACGCCCTTTCGTAGTCCACAAATCCGATGTATAGTGGTGAATTCCATTCCAGACTTTGCTCAACTATTATTCTCAAAGTGGCCATCTGGTCTGTACATGATCTGTTTTGTCGAAAACCTGCCTGTTCATCTCTCAGTTTCCTGTCCATGGACTCTTTTAATCTCTCAAGGATAATCCTGTTTAATACTTTTCCTGGCACTGATAGCAACACCATTCCTCTACAATTTGTGCACTCCTGTAAATTTCCCCTCCCAGGCAACCCAACCAGATATCCCTCCTTCCATTCCGCTGGTATCTCTTCCCTCTCCCAGACTTTACCAAGTAATTTATATAACATCTCTGTAGCCGTGTCGATATCTGCCTTGATGGCCTCTGCTGGAATGCCATCAGGTCCAGACGCTTTTCCCTCTCTTAGAAGCTTTATGGCTTTCTTTATTTCTTCCTTCGTTGGTCTTTCACCGTTAATTTGTAGCTCTTCCTCTGCTGGCTGGATGTCCGGCGGGTTTTGTGGAGCTGGTCTATTGAGAAGGTCCCCAAAGTATTCCGTCCACCTTTTCACTTGCCCTTGTATATTGCTGAGCAGTTTCCCATTCTTGTCTTTTATGAGGCAACTTGTTTGCTTGTATTTCCCTGTTAGCTTCTCTGTGCTGCTATACAGTTCTCTCATATTTCCCTCGGCTGCAGCATCCTCTGCCTCTCTTGCCAACTCCTCAATATACTTCCTCTTGTCTCTTTTGATACTTCCTTTTACCCCTTTGTTTGCTTCTGTGTACACTTCTTGAGCCCTGGCCCCGGAGCCTCTAGTTTTGCTTGTGTTTAACTCTGCCCTCTTGTTTTTTCTGTCTTTTATCTTATTGATGGTTTCTGTTGTTATCCATGCTTTTTGTTGTCTTTCCCTTTTCCCCAGTATTTCTTCACATGTCTCCTTCCATACTGTTTTGACCTGCTGCCAATAGTCTTCTGCATTCTCTACATCTTCCAGCCGTTGGAGCACCCGGAATCCGCTGGACACTGTGACCGCAAATTTGTCTCTCGCTTCCTGATTTCCCAGCTGTCCCACACTAAACTGTTGTCTATAATTTTGCATTGTTGCATATCTCTTGAGTTTCATTTTTACTTTGGCTATCAGAAGATGGTGATCTGATGCCACATCTGCTCCTCTATATACCTTTACATCCTGCAATGATGATCTAAACTTCTTGTTTATGCATATATGATCAATCTGATTTTCTGTTCTATGGTCTGGTGATATCCATGTTGCCTTGTGTATTCTCTTATGTGGAAACATGCTTCCTCCTATAGCCAGTTGATATGAAGCACAGAAGTTTGCGAATAGCTCTCCATTTTCATTCATTACTCCTAGCCCATGTTTTTCCCATGACTTCTTCAAATCCAGTGTTGACTGTACCTATCTTTGCATTCATGTCACCCATCAAAATTGTGATGTCTCTTCTTTTTACTTTATCCATAATTTCCTGTAGTTTAGTATAAAATGCTTCTTTCACAGACTCTTCTTTGTCATTAGTTGGTGCATAACATTGGATGACATTTACATGAATTTTCTTTTTAGCTGTTTTGAAAGAAGCTGTTATTATTCTGGGTCCAACAGCTTCCCATTCAATTAGTGCTTTCTGTGCTTCTTTAGATAACATAAGAGCTACCCCTTCCCTGTGGTGTGAACTTTCGTCTTCATGTCCTGAGGACAGCACCAATTCACCTGTGATGAGTTTCTTCCTGTCTACCCCCTTCCACTTTGTTTCACACATTCCCAGAACCTCGATTTTGTATTCCCTCATTTCTGCTGCTACTTGCGCCACTTTCCCTTGTTCGTTTAATGTCCGAACATTCCAGGTGCCAAATCTGGAAGTTCTCCTAGAAGAAAGAAGGTTAGTCAGCAACACAGACTCCTTTCGGCTTTCTCTGTGTTGCATCATACGCCTCCCCGCGAGAGGACCTTCCCCTGTCTTGGATGGCTGTGTTTTATTTTCTTTATTTGACTTGTCCATATTTGTTGAAGTTTTTTGTGGTTTAAATTTTTTTACAGGATGGTGTAACCGGCCCCATGCCCAACTGATAAACTCTGTAGTTGTTAACTCATTAAACCCAGCACAGTTTTGGTCATACAGGTCATCTTGTCCTGGAACGTGATGAGGCTCCGACAAGAATGTGAGTGTAAACAATGAGTGTGTATCTGAATGTCAGTACGCGAATGGTAGAATGATTCGATAGAGTTGACAGGTTGGTAGTACATCACTCATACTCACACTGTTCGAATTCAAGAAGTACTGGAACTACGGTGGTCTTTTTATAACATTTAATGGGACGCACACTTGGACAGTACGTGTATGGTTACAGGAACAAATGTCGACATAGACAGCATAATGTTGATCACAGGAATATCATCTTAAGTTAGCATTCATGCTTGGCAAATATCATAATGGAGCATTCGTAAATAAGCATTCAGCGTTCCATCATGTAAATCATCTGGCTTTACTGACTGGGCACGTCAGACCATAACCAATACATAGGAAGGCTCCTAGACCTAACCTCGTCTAGCGAATATTCCTTCACGTAAAGTTCAATATATATATATTTCATAATATAGGAATCCCAGACATGGGTTCTCACATGTAGCAGTGATCTCTTGGTTCATCGAGCGATAGTACAGGCATCCCTTTTTCTCACTCGATAAATACAAAGTATATGAATTTCAACATGGCTGTTCTCTCTCTCGTGAGCTTCACTCACTATAGAATATAGACCAAAATTAGTCATTCATTAAATGTCCTCATTTCTTCATAGGTTCTCTCATAGAGGTAATTGAATAATATCATACAATCCAGTGCTGATACATAGGAATGTCTTCTTCCTTTGAATGGATATTCTTTTTAAAAGTACCACTGTGCATCTGCTTATCAACAACGATGGCGAAGCCCAAGTTCATAATAAATTGTGGTTTTACCTTTTTATGCGAAATATAACTTTGCCATTCCTTGGCAAAAGAGAATAAACACTGGGGTAAAGTACATACAACATGTCTAAATGATTATCACTTTTCCCCATCCATATATAGATCACTATTTCGGCAAAAAGCCTGCTACAACAAAACTCGGCATCCTCACAGGATGACAGCCATGGATCACACCCTTTGCTAGCGATACTTCCGCTGCATAGCCTTTGACCTTTTCTAGCGACAACCAAATTAGTTCGACTTAGAAATGCAAAGATATCCATATATAAGACAGACTCGTCCTACTCATACAAACACTACGTATAAATTCAGGCCATAGATATACTGAAGCAAGAACAATCTATTCCTACCCAGCCACAGAATAAATCGCAGTAGGCCTAGAGTCGTCTGCGGAGTCCGATCGAAGATGACAGAACTATTTTCAAGGGAAGCAACCCAAAAATGACTTCTCCTTAAGCACTTAAAAAGGAAATACTTTGCTTACAAAATATTTGCGAACATAATAAGAATATAAATGTATTATATTGCAAGATAGTAAAAATTGCCCTTTACAGTCTTACCACACACCTCCCGGGAAAAAAAAAAAAAAATATTTTTTTTTTAAATACATCTAGGAGCACCGTAGAATAGGCTCACAACGCAAGAATACTGCGCAGATGAAAATATCAGGAATAACTATAATTCCTAATATGACTGGTGAGAATATATATCTCAAAATCTGAGAGAAATTGTTTCCCTACGAATAAATGTTTCCAGGAAGGTGTGATGTACGTATAATACAATTCTGGTAATTATACAATGCATACCAAAAATTCACACTACAATCTTAAATTTATGATTTATGAAGAAACAATCATCAAAGACCAGCGGTGAATTAACATCAATAAACCGCTAAGTAGCGATACCATCATTCTATTATTAAATTACAAATGTGTATCTTAGTAAAGAAACAAAAAATAACTGTTGTAAAGTTATACATATTAAAAAGATCCAATATTTAACAGTTAAGTGGCATCATGTGGGCATCTGGACAGAATGTCCGCCATCACATTTTCTGAACCACGGATAGCTCGTACCGAAAAATGAAAAGGTTGAAGAGCGATTGCGTATCGAGTTGATCTCGAGCTCTTCAAGTTTTTACTTTGGATAGCCGTAAGAGCTTTTTGGTCAGTTTCCACTACGAAATGCGCGCCCAGAAGGAATCTTTGGAGTTTGAGAATTGACCAAACCATTGCCAATAATTCACGGTCTAAAACCGAGTAATTCCTTTCTGCAGCATTAAGTTTTCTGGATATGTACATTACAGGATGCAGAGTTCCAGAGTACTCTTGCATTAGTGCCGCTCCAATCCCAGTGGATGAAGCGTCACTACGAAGAACAAATGTCTTATCTGTTGTAGGTAACACTAAAATAGGTGGTGATGAAAACATAGTTTTGATCTTCTCTAGTGAAGATTGGCATTCATGAGACCAGTGAACCATGTTAGGCGACCCTTTCTTTAATAGTGTAGAGAGAGGTGCCATGATAGAGGACAGATTCGGAATGAAACGTCCATAAAATTGTATGAGACCTAAAAGACTTCGCACTTGCTTTTTAGTCCTAGGGATAGAGATGTTAAGTATCTTAGTGATATTATGGTCTTCTGTCTTCAAGAAACCGTGACCTACTCGATGGCCTAAGAAAGCAATTTCGCTAAAGCCAATACAAGCTTTAGATGGTTTTGCTGTCAGGTTATACTCACGTAGAGTTGATAATAATTCAACTAATCCTGAATAGTGATCTTCCCAAGTATCGCTGAAAAGACAGATGTCGTCTAGATAAGCAATGACATCTGACCGATACGATAGGATTCGACGCATCATGCGTACAAATGTAGCTGGTGCGTTCATAAGGCCGAAAGGCATAAAATTCCATTGGAAAAGGCCTCTGGGAGTAGAGAAAGCGGTAAGAGGTTTGGCGCGTTCGGATAATGGAACTTGCCAATATCCTTTAGACAAATCAAGTTTAGTGAAAAAATGCGATTTAGAAAGACGAGTAAGTAACTCTTCTAGTAAAGGCATAGGTTCAGCATCGAACTTCGTAACTTGATTCAATTTGCGATAGTCAACGCAAAGACGTATGTTATTGTCTTTTTTTCGAACAATAACCATCGGCGAAGAATATGCAGAAGTGGATGGTTCGATTATTTGTAAATCTATCATTTCATCCAACTCCTTTTCAACCTGTGTTTGGAAATGTATAGGGATAGGATAAGGCCTAACCCTAATTGGAGTATGTTCAGTTAGAACAATGTCATGCTCAATGACATGAGTTTGTCCAGGGATGTCAGTGAGGACATCCTGAAATGTTTGTAACATAGACGAAACTTGTCGCCGTTCTCCTAGAGACAAATCAAGAGAAACAGTAACGTCTTTCCATGATTCACTAGAATGAAGTGGGATCATTGGAAGCGGGAGATTAACATCCGAAAAAACTTGTTTCCTCATCCTGTATTACAGACAGTGATGAGTAATGACCATGTTTGACATGAGAATCGTCCGTTGCCTGGAAAATAGGCTGTAGATAGTCAGGACGTTCATGGAACTCCGTAAGCATATTGATGTGGAAGGTTTTATGCTTCCCGTTAATATCGACGATGTAGTCAACATCTGAAATTTTCGATATTATATCGTACGGACCTTTCCAACTAATAAGGAGTCTATTTTCACGACAAGGTAGCAAAACAAATGCTTTGTCACCAGGACAAAGTTGTCGTAAAGTTCTCTTCTTATTAGCAAATTGTCTTGCCTTCTGCTTAGCAAACTCAGAAGAGGACGTTGCCAATTTGCATGCTTCGATAATCTTTTGTCTCAGCGCGATGACATACTCGTAAGAAGATTTTGTGTCATCGTCAATATTGTCAGCTGTTATAAGATCATGCAGCAAAGACATTGGGCCGCGCGGTCGCGCGCCAAAGACAAGTTCAAAGGGAGAAAACCCTGTATGTTCATTGGGGACCTCTCTGTACGCGAAGAGGGCCGCGGGTAAAACCCTATCCCAATCTTGAGGATGATCCTCAGTTATCTTCCCTAATAAGTTCTTAAGTGTTCTATTTAGTCGCTCGACCATCCCATTGGACATAGGATGATAGATGCTACTCAAAGATCTCTCTATCTGTAGAGTAGACATTACTTGAGACATGGTATCCGATATCAGTTGGGTGCCATGATCTGATAATATTTCTCCGGGGAATCCCAGCCGAGAAAATATAAGCCAAAGAGCATCTGCAATGTCAGCGGTAGTAATGCTCTTTAGAGGGATAGCCTCTGGCCAACGTGTGCACATGTCTACACACGTTAAGATAAACTGATGTCCTCTAGCAGATTTGATCTTGAATGGACCAATGATGTCTATCGCCATTTTCTGGAATGGACGAATAGGAATATCTGCAGCCTGAATAGGCGCAGCATGACGAGGACCTTTGGATTTGACTTCTTGACATACTTTACAGGATCGACAATAGATCCGTATGTCCTTGTTCACAAAAGGCCAAAAGAAAGCCGCAAGAACTCTTGACTTTGTACGGGAAAAAACCCATGTGACCAGCACACTGAGAGTCGTGTGCATGTTGTAAGATCTTAACTCTCAAATTCTTGGGTACAAGAATCTGAGAATGACTTGACTTAGTGGAGTCTTGCACCATACGTACAAGTACGCCATTCTTCATTGTAATCCAAGATTTACAATTTGAATCTTTATTCGGATCACCTTTCGTTACAAGAGTGAAGAATTTCTTAAGAGTCGGATCTTCTTCTTGTTGTTTTATAAACGAGTCACGAGAAATTACCAAGGGATCATCTTGGTTATGCACTTCATTATCTTCAACAGATGAAGTTTCAGGCATATTGAGAGCTTGAGCTCTAGTGACTACCGCATTAGCAGATTGCATATTTTGATTTTCCCAAACGGAAATTTGCTCCGGAGTGCATTCTTTGACTCCGTGAATGCGACCGATGATAAGATCAGCGATCGGATTCGGCAAAAGACATGCGTGTACATCTCCTGTGAAGAAAGGAGTAGCAATCCTAATGATAGCGGTAGAGTATTTCTCTATGGTGCCGCCAAATGTTACGCATTTGACTACTTTGCCTGTAGAATGAGAAGGATCTATGAGTGACTGCCTAACCCCAATAGTTGTGCATCCAGAATCAAAAAGTACTGAGACTGGATTGTCATTTACTAAACCTTTGTGTAAGACAAGAGAACCTCTCCCATCATGCGCGATTGACGCAGGAAGAGCGGGAAGAGGATGGCCACAGCTTAAAGTAGACACTGTGGTTGGCTCAAATAATGTTTTGCATTGGGGGCACTGAGATGCTCTCCCAAAATCAAAAGCGGCACATGCCATATTATTAGAGTCATCATTATCTTTATTTTGTTTATAGGCTTCGTGGGACTCTTGCTGTGCAGAGTTCGCCTGGTAATGAGCTTTATGTTTTTTGAATTGTGCTCTACCTCTGTTATTATTGCCTCTGTACTTATCATTGTTTCCATCATTATAACCCCTACTCGGGTTTGAATCATAGCTCCTTTGGTTACTATCATCATATTCATTATAATGAGTATCTCGGTAATTATGATCCTGTTGTCTCCATGAAGGAAAACTTGGATAGTTTCTAGAATGACTTCCTTTGCGAAAGTTCCTGTAATTATGACCACCCCTGAATCGAGGGCTGTCAGCTCTTCTCCAGGTATTCGAAGAAGAACCCTGAAATGATTGGTTACCTTGGTTCTGATAACTGTAATAGTTACCTTTTTTATTAAACCTATTTTGAGGTCCCTTGGAATTTGTGAGAGTGATTAGGGTTGTATGGTGTTGCAGAAGCAACTGGCATACCTTCTTTAACCTTACTGTTGCTAATAGCTACGTCCGGATGTGCAGTGACGTATTGGGTACAATACTGTTCCATTTCTTTTAGAGACTTAGGTTTACGCTCATGTAAGAATTCGAGGAAAGGTTTGTTTATACTTGACATAATCTTGTCTCTGAGTATCAAGTCCATAAGGGCTTCATAAGTCTTTTCTGTTTTGGATAGCTCAATCCAACGATCAAATGTAAGACGTGTCCTTGCAATGAATTCTGAGAATTCTACACCTGCCTCAGGCACCATTGTCTTAAACAACTTCCGATAACCCTCTTCAGACAACTGATACTTCTTTAATAAGGCTGCCCTAATAACATCATAGTTATCTTTGTCAGCCTCTTCAACCAAACTTAAACTAGTGAGAGAATCACCTTTCAGATTTTCTGATAACTGGTTAGCATATTGTGATTTGTCCACATTATGGGCTCGACACGAGCGTTCAAATCTATTTAGCCAGAATGTTATGTCATCACTGGAAGGGTTGAACGCTGGTACCTTGACCTTGTAAGTAAAGGGTTTACCATTACCACCAGATGCTTGATTACCATCACTTATGTTTGTTAACTTTAACTTTTCTAACTCAAATGCTAAAAGTTCTTTTTGGTGTTCATGTTCTCTTATTGCTTTTTTCTCTTGAGCTTCAGCTTGTAATTTTCTCTCTTCTGCAGCAGCTTGTAATTTTCTCTCTTCAGCAGCAGCCTCATCTTTTCTTTTCTCTTTTTCCATTTCCATCTGGAATCTTTTTTCATCAGTCTGTATCTGCAATTTCTTTTGTTCATGGTCTCTTTGTAATTTTTTTTCCTCAGCTTCTAATTTCTTTTCTTCAATCAATGCTTTTCTTTCTTCAGCAGCCAATGCTTTGTCATATTGAGCAACTGCCCATTCTTCTAATTGCTGACCAGTCTTATCAAGAACCTTGCCTTGTGTGATAAAATAATCTAAAGTAGACATCTTGTCTAATAAGATCAGTAATTTGCAAAAGTAAATAAATTCACTTTCTTAGTCTTAATCAAAGACCTTGTATGATAACTTTGTAACCTGTGGAAAATAGTACTTAACTATCCCAATCACTGTGGGAAACAAGCCTTACAAAGGTCTTGTATAAATCCTTATATAATAACAGCTATAAGTTGCTGGTTCACTTTATAATATAAGTGCAGTGCACCAGAAATAGTGTTTTATATCATCAACTGTGTACCTTTAGTAATAGCAATTAACTATCAGTTGATTCTTGTACATCAATTTATATGATCAACTATATTTTAAATAGTGTATGTCGATCAGGCACAAAACAAAACAGTTATACAGGAGAACATGAAAACATTTGCGGAGATGAAATAAATCAAATGGGAAAAACAATAAAAGATAAACCGCAAGAGGATAACAAATACAAATAACGCCACAGTATATAAATATAAATTGAGAATAGAACTGAAAGATAGAATAGGGTAGACCAACAAATTACAAACAAATCAAAACAAACTAAAGAACAGAGGAATATTACAAAAACAACAATGAGTACAGTCTTCACAGCTAACACTAATAGCAACAGCTGTCGCAGCAAATTTTCAATCAAGAAAATTGCACCTATAGAAACGCACACATCAGACCCTCTATTACGTGGGATACTCTGTTGTGTGACACCGCCCAACCAAAACAACAACCCGCTGGATACAAACAAATATCACATATAAATATTTAAACATAAATACATAAATGCATAAATAGTATGGCAATATGATGTAAATAGAGTGTTGCAGAAAGAATGTGTTGTAAAGAAGGCTCAGTTACACTGCCTAATAGTACAGTACTGTGGTACTTTATTAAACAAATACTTCTGGTCTAATTATTTTAAACTCAACACAGAAATAGAAGCTCCATCGTTGATGTGAATGATAACAATCGATGTAGGACTTCTCAGTTCAATAACATTTCCTTTCGCAAACACTGTCAAATATTCTCCAGTCCTGATGTGTAATGTTCTATGTTTCCACCAAGCTTGCTGTGTAACACTGTCAGTTGTGTGGCAAATGTCCAACGAACCAAATGTCAACAAACGCTGACCTAGTTACTGCATACTCTCGACAGGACAGGTCACGCTGACATCACTGTAGAGTTGTACTGTTGATGTATTTGTGTGTCGTAACAGACCCCAAGGAACGTCTGGTCTCAGTAGTTTACTTCTCAATATGGTCACTGTGCAGGTTGACCCAGGAAGCTGGCACACCAGTTGATAAACTCTGTAGTTGTTAACTCATACTGGCTACTAGTTGTTGAATCACGCTTTATTTGTTAAATGCCGTGAATGTCCACCAGTTGACAAATGTAGATGTTGGGACTGGTGTAGTAAAGTGTAACGATTGTCAACTCATTAAACCCAGCACAGTTTTGGTCATACAGGTCATCTTGTCCTGGAACGTGATGAGGCTCCGACAAGAATGTGAGTGTAAACAATGAGTGTGTATCTGAATGTCAGTACGCGAATGGTAGAATGATTCGATAGAGTTGACAGGTTGGTAGTACATCACTCATACTCACACTGTTCGAATTCAAGAAGTACTGGAACTACGGTGGTCTTTTTATAACATTTAATGGGACGCACACTTGGACAGTACGTGTATGGTTACAGGAACAAATGTCGACATAGACAGCATAATGTTGATCACAGGAATATCATCTTAAGTTAGCATTCATGCTTGGCAAATATCATAATGGAGCATTCGTAAATAAGCATTCAGCGTTCCATCATGTAAATCATCTGGCTTTACTGACTGGGCGCGTCAGACCATAACCAATACATAGGAAGGCTCCTAGACCTAACCTCGTCTAGCGAATATTCCTTCACGTAAAGTTCAATATATATATATTTCATAATATAGGAATCCCAGACATGGGTTCTCACATGTAGCAGTGATCTCTTGGTTCATCGAGCGATAGTACAGGCATCCCTTTTTCTCACTCGATAAATACAAAGTATATGAATTTCAACATGGCTGTTCTCTCTCTCGTGAGCTTCACTCACTATAGAATATAGACCAAAATTAGTCATTCATTAAATGTCCTGATTTCTTCATAGGTTCTCTCATAGAGGTAATTGAATAATATCATACAATCCAGTGCTGATACATAGGAATGTCTTCTTCCTTTGAATGGATATTCTTTTTAAAAGTACCACTGTGCATCTGCTTATCAACAACGATGGCGAAGCCCAAGTTCATAATAAATTGTGGTTTTACCTTTTTATGCGAAATATAACTTTGCCATTCCTTGGCAAAAGAGAATAAACACTGGGGTAAAGTACATACAACATGTCTAAATGATTATCACTTTTCCCCATCCATATATAGATCACTATTTCGGCAAAAAGCCTGCTACAACAAAACTCGGCATCCTCACAGGATGACAGCCATGGATCACACCCCTTTGCTAGCGATACTTCCGCTGCATAGCCTTTGACCTTTTCTAGCGACAACCAAATTAGTTCGACTTAGAAATGCAAAGATATCCATATATAAGACAGACTCGTCCTACTCATACAAACACTACGTATAAATTCAGGCCATAGATATACTGAAGCAAGAACAATCTATTCCTACCCAGCCACAGAATAAATCGCAGTAGGCCTAGAGTCGTCTGCGGAGTCCGATCGAAGATGACAGAACTATTTTCAAGGGAAGCAACCCAAAAATGACTTCTCCTTAAGCACTTAAAAAGGAAATACTTTGCTTACAAAATATTTGCGAACATAATAAGAATATAAATGTATTATATTGCAAGATAGTAAAAATTGCCCTTTACACCAACCCTCCGTAGTCGCTTTTTACGACATGCTTGGTAGGGGACAGTGTTACTATTCTTTGCTCCCCTTTCGGGCCCCGGTAACACACGGGTGATGCTTAAGTCTTACCGTCGAAAATATTTTTCTGTTTCTGCACACGGTATATTTTCACCCACAGTCGGGAAGTTTATGTTTACAAAGCCGAGGAACATTATTGCTCTGATAGTCACTGTGTCTCAAGATGTTTGTCTAACTGTGTCCAGCTGTGTCTGATAAGCAAAGTAGAATGTTTTTGCACAATGGAATTTTTTTTACAGGCTGTGATGTTTATGTGATATCGCATAAAATAATAGCTTTTTATTTCTCCATAATTAAGAGTGCATTATGAAAGAAGATGGTGAGTCAGGCCCCAAAACTGTCAAGTCTCGAGTTGTGTCCAGCCACTAATGCATAAATCGCCTTGAGTCCCCATGGTGACTTGAGTCTGAATCAATTGACCCGAGGTGGCTGCACTTGGTTTAGGATTCCTAAAACTAACCTAACCACTTTTTACTGCATCTCTGAATTTTGTTTCAAAGCCGAATTGAGAAAAAGGGCCAACTTACTAATGGACTGATTCATGTATTGACTGACAAGTGACAGACCGAGTAACTGACTGATGTACTCCTTATGACTGACCGACAACAGATCGACTAACTTGATGGACTGACTTTCGTACATCAATTTGTAAGTCAGTCTGTAAAATTAGCAGTCTAGGCCCTATCCCTTTTTTTTTAAATTTTGTTTTTATAATTGTCTCTTTGTTATGCACATCAAATAGTGTGACAGTTCCTAATTACAATCGATACTAGCACACTACGATACATGTCCACGAAACACTGCTAAAGGAAAATAACTCCAAGTGAATATTCTGTGCAGAACGATCGGCACCTTTCTTCTGGAGATTACCAGAAAACATTAGGCACCAGGTTAAGTTTAGCGGTATATTTTTTTTTTATTACCACCTAACGCGACACGGCGGGTGTAGGCTATCATTTATTGACTTAGCAGACATGACGACCTTTATCTACTTTTCTGAAACTTTATCTTACCTCATAATCTAGTTCCTGTTTTATTTGTGTTGTTTCTTCACATTTCTCCATCTTCGTACAGTTCTGGAGCATAGGCCCTAGTTCCTTTTGGAGAATAAATTGCGTCTTTCTCAGACTTAATGAAGGAAAGATAAAAGGACTTCTTCTTCTTCTTCCTCGTTCACCCTGAAAAGGACGGTGGTTGCGTTGTGTCTGTTTACGCCGTAGCTGTGATATCTGCACCTTTCGGTTGACACATCCGACTTCAGCACGGCATTTTTTAGGGACCGGGTTAGATAAAAGGACGAATTGCGTATCTTCGGCCTTCTGCTTTGAAATGTAAAAGTGGGGCTGGCAAAATGGCTAAACGCTTACTTCTCAAGGCAGAGTTACCGACGTTCGAAACCAGCTGTACATGGGTAGCCCTGGCTTCGCTCTTGAGCTAAGTTGACAAACACAAAGAAGCAGAGAACCGGTCTGACTATACTACTTTGACCCTTTAAAGCATAGAATGGCCTCCCCTTATGGGAGTATTTAATGTATTGTCTGAAGTGTTACTGTTTTTTAATATGACTCTGCTGCACACAGTAACAAGATTAAATTAGACAGAATTCAGCATCAGGCTTTATGTACAATAGCAGGTGCAATCAGATCAACATCAATGGGAGCTATAGAGGTGGCTTTAGGAATCATACCCTTGGAATTACGGAGAAAGGAGTTAAGACTAAATTACATGAACAGAGTTATGTTGGATAAGTCTCACCCAGCACATACAGCTTTTACCAGATGCCAACTAACAACTCAGGCCAAGCCAATGAATACCACTAGATACCCTACAGGATGGAAGTGTATGGAGGAAATTGTCCATCTGGGTACATTAATTACATCAATTAATAACAGTTGTGAATACAAGCCAGTGATTCCGCCCTGGGAGATCATATTTTAACCCAGGTTAAACGATGTTTAGGTTAATTGGCATTTGTTAAGGGAAAATTTAACAGACAAAACGGCATGAATAAGAACTTGGGGCTGGATTTAGTCACTTATAACTTCGTTGTCTATTGCAAATTACAAATATTAACCTTAATTCGTACTGCTTTTATATTTGTTGCAATTTGTTTATTATAAAAAAATACACGAGTAGTTACTAGTATAGTAATGGGTTTGTTAAAATTAAAACCTCGTCTGTTGCATTTTACAAAAAATTTTAACTTTAACATGAAATGTACCATTGATTAATGGCATTATATTATATTTATGTTACAGATACCAGCTCAAAATGCCAAAACGGAAGTGTGTGTTCACGGATGAATTGAAACAAAAATTTAAGTGCTTCTCCAGTGGTCGACAAGAGTATGAAGCAGAATGTCTTGTATGCAGAGGCGGCACATTTGTATCAGTAGCAAATAAAGGTGCGGCTGATTTTTAAAAAAAAAAAAACATATAGAAACAAAAAAGCACAAGAAAGCACTTGCGTCTGAATGTTTGCAATAAAAACTGACATTTTTTACTAAAAAAAATAAGCGAGGAAAGGTTTGAAGTTGCAGTGGCCGAGAGTGCTTTTGCTTTTCATACTGTAAAACATCACAACTCTTTCAGATCAATGGATTGTACTTCAGTGTTACTCAATAGTGCTTTCCACGATTCAGAAATTGCCAGCAAATTCTCATGTGCCAAACCAAAACAGCTGTTATTATCATTTCTGTGATTGCACAGCATTCTACCGAAGCAGCTTTGGAAGCACTGAAGGGAAGATTCCATTAAAGGCACTCTACTTGTGCAGTACAATTTCAAGGAGCTTTCATGCTCTGATTTCTATGTACATTTAATACATAGCCCAACTTTGTTGAAGAAGATTTTATCATCAGAAAAATATAAGTAGGCACAAAATCAGTGTGATTTTATTAGCTTATTGTTTTGATGTAAAAAAAAAATATGTTTCAGCGTCTTGTAGTTATTGAATAAAGGTGTCCTACTTTTCGTCCTACTTTTTACAAATATTGTCCTCCCTCATCCTCCTTTGTATGACAGAAAAATGGCATTTGTCCTCCTTTTTGTGTTGAACAATATGGCCACCCTACTATATTTGGACTGAGAGGAGGGCTGAGGAATATACTATATTTGGATATTAGAAATCTGATCTGATTATCTTGAAATTACTACACTATATTAGGGTGACCAGACGTCCGAATTTGCCCGGCTTTTTGCGACAAAACTGAGCGTCCATCCGGAATTTTTAAAATGTTGAAATATCATATTTTAACCCAGGTTAAACGATGTTTAGGTTAATTGGCATTTGTTAAGGGAAAATTTAACAGACAAAACGGCATGAATAAGAACTTCGTTGTCTATTGCAAATTACAAATATTAACCTTAATTCGTACTGCTTTTATATTTGTTGCAATTTGTTTATTATAAAAAAATACACGAGTAGTTACTAGTATAGTAATGGGTTTGTTAAAATTAAAACCTCGTCTGTTGCATTTTACAAAAAATTTTAACTTTAACATGAAATGTACCATTGATTAATAGCATTATATTATATTTATGTTACAGATACCAGCTCAAAATGCCAAAACGGAAGTGTGTGTTCACAGATGAATTGAAACAAAAATTTAAGTGCTTCTACAGTGGTCGACAAGAGTATGAAGCAGAATGTCTTGTATGCAGAGGCGGCACATTTGTATCAGTAGCAAATAAAGGTGCGGCTGATTTAAAAAAAAAAAAAAACATATAGAAAAAAGCACAAGAAAGCACTTGCGTCTGAATGTTTGCAATAAAAACTGACATTTTTTACTAAAAAAAATAAGCGAGGAAAGGTTTGAAGTTGCAGTGGCCGAGAGTGCTTTTGCTTTTCATACTGTAAAACATCACAACTCTTTCAGATCAATGGATTGTACTTCAGTGTTACTCAATAGTGCTTTCCACGATTCAGAAATTGCCAGCAAATTCTCATGTGCCAAACCAAAACAGCTGTTATTATCATTTCTGTGATTGCACAGCATTCTACTGAAGCAGCTTTGGAAGCACTGAAGGAAAGATTCCATTAAAGGCACTCTACTTGTACAGTACAATTTCAATGAGCTTTCATGCTCTGATTTCTATGCATATTTAAAACGTAGCCCAACTTTGTTGAAGATGATTTTATCATCAGAAAAATATAAGTAGGCACAAAATCAATGTGATTTTATTAGCTTATTTTTTGAATGTTAAAAAAAAAAATGTTTCAGCGTCTTGTAGTTATTGAATAAATGTGTCCTACTTTTCATCCTACTTTTTACAAATATTGTCCTCCCTTTTATGACCAAAAAATGGCATTTGTCCTCCTTTTTGTGTTGAACAATATGGCCACCCTACACTATATGTCCTAATGGCCTAATTATAACCCATCAGAGGTTGAACGGGATACTTTGTTTAAAATATATTTTTAAAAATTAAAAAAAGGTTGCAATTTGGAAAACTCTGGAAATTTTCGTTTATTGATTTCCCTCAGTGGAATCGCTGACAAGCGTCGTGTGATTATTGTCCGCTGTGTGTTGATCCATATCTGTTTAGCTGTGCTGTTCTGTTGTTCTTCTATAGTTATCATCATTGTACAGTATAGTCTTTTTTTTTTATACTTATTTTACAACAATTTTGCTTGTCTTTGTTAGTCTTTTCTGACTGTCTTTTAGTTCTATACAGATTATGTGTTTATACACTGTCCTTCGTCCTGTATTGTCTCTCTATAGCATTAAGTTTGTACCAATTTGATAACATTTTTCCTCTTTCGTTTGACATTTGTATTCTCCTTTGTTGCTTGCTGCAAACGTCCTAGTGTTTTTAGTGCTTTGTCCAGCTCCATAGCATTTATATATTTATATATACTAGCATTAACCCGTCAATAATGACGAAAGTAAATCAAAAACTGTAATATATTTTTAAAATATTTTTTAATTCAATATAAGTTCTTTGATGACAAAATTTTTTTGTGAAAGTGCGTGAATTTGTTTCACAAATTTGTTTCATAAAATGTTCCCTGATAAAAAGTGTTTTTGACAAAAACTTTCAAGTTTTCATGCTTTGTTCTTCAAGTGAGGGTGACGTAGAGCTGGCTGTGTCCAAAAACCGGTTCAGGAAGGAAAACTTCTACGTGATCAAAAGATTGTCCTTGCGCCTTATTGATCGTCATTGCAAATGCTAAAATCACTGGGAATTGATGACGTCGCATCCTAAATGGCAAACTGCGCTCGCTCGGTTCTAAGTCAATGTGAGGAATTATAACTCGTTCTCCCTTATTACTGCCAGTGATAATTTCTGCATCAATGAAATTCTGATGCAAGACTTATATGACAAAACGCGTGCCATTCAATAGTCCGATTTTTGCGTTCAGATTTCGCAATAGCATGATACATGTAGCAACCTTTAATTTCAGAAAATGCAGTGGCATTCCTGATGGGCACTGCTCATTAAGGAACTCGGTTGGGAAATAAACTGCATCGTTGGGATCATCAGAAATCATGGTATCTATGCTCCAATAAACCGTTTCATTTCCAGCGAGTAGCTACAACAATAAGTCTGCAATACTTTAAATTAAAATTTTGTCTTGAAGAAACAATCAAAAACTTACATTTTAAGGTTATTTTTAACAAAATGGTGAGTTAAATCCGTGTCCGGAATGAAACTGGGTTCTACAATCAATAAGTTTTTGTTCATATATCACTGTCACTCACTTCGTATTGCATGATTCACTGACTTTTCTTCGTTGAGTAATACTATTTTTGGGAGAGTACATATAAGGGAAACAATACAATTAATGTCTAACTTTCAACCACAGTTGCATCCCTTAGATGTGACCGACGTACAAATGGCGAGAATTATGGAGTTTGATTTATGTGTGTGTGTGTGTGCGTATATATATATATATATATATATATATATATATATATATATATATATATATATATATATATATATATATATATAATTTTTAATCATTTATTTTGTTTTGGTGCATAGTCAACTACCATTAATGTTGTTGTCAACACGGCATTGGTACTATTTGTAAATATCAGAATATTGATCACTCACATGCTTTGCAACCTCGTAATAGTAATACATTCTGCAGGGTGATTCACAAGTTGCTTCACTTTTTTTTTAATTGTTTATATTCCCACTTTTGTCTACTGGGTATACATGAAAACACATATTTAAAACAAGACACAATAGCTGTAATCTAACCAATAAGTTGTATCTTCTAACAAGCCACAACAGCTACAATCTAACCAATGAGTTTGATCTTTTACTGTTTTTTTCTGGTACCAAATCATGACACAACAACTACAATCTAACCAACGAGTTTGATCTTTTACTGTTTTTTTCTGGCACCAAATCACGACACAACAACTACAATCTAACCAACGAGTTTGATCTTTTACTGTTTTTTTTTTCTGGTACCAAATCACAACACAACAACTACAATCTAACCAACGAGTTTGATCTTTTACTAGGTACCACAAAGTGATTTTTGTTTGCACAGAAACACCAGAGAAAACAATGTAGTTTTGAAGCCCTTGGTAAATCATGAAATTTGGTACTTTATTTTTTAAAATAGGACAACAAATAAAAAAGTTATAGCATTTTAAAAAATGTGGGGACTTCGCAACATTGAAAACGTTACATCACACCAACTTCAGAAGACTGCCGTCTTCTTAAATATAATCTTACAACTTTCTCTGACAAACAGCATATAGTCTGGAATATACTGATCACACAAAGAAAACTATAGGGCTACATCATGAAAAATTATCAGTATATTTGAGACCAAGAATTGCAAATCTGCAAAACACATTACCAAAAAAAAAATTGGTTGAATGAAAGTCAATATTTACAACATCATATTTGTTATTAGGAGGAGAATGATCATGGCGCACTCTTTCCCTGCGAGGGGGCAATGAAGCCTCAAAACCTATATGCGTCAGAAGTCCAAAATACAACTCTTTGATATTTCCTGATAGTTTAATGTCCTTATCATTCAATATTAATTTTCTGTATCTTAACTGAGCCTTAAAATTTCTATTCTAAGGGCATTTCGTCCTTTACAAATTTTATCCACATCCTCCTTTGTGGTGCACAGACCCCTATGGCTAATGATTGTGTTATATAAATAACTCTAACTTCTTCTCTGCATTCTTAACATCTTTCTCTTTTTTCCTCCTAGTGTTGTCAGTTATTCGCTGTTTGATTTTTTTTCTTTAACTGCCCTCTCTGATTCTTTACAGTACTTCGTTTCTTCCATTCCAGTCTATTATAGTATTACATTACTCGTGTTTAGGGTTAACACTAACTTTAGGGTTAACACTAACCCTAATCCTAAACCTAACTGCTACGAAAGAAAACATAACTACACATATTCACTATGGAGCAAAAAGGTACGAGTAATAGGAAATTACCATATTATATTATAATATATTATATATAGCTACCGCGGCTCCTATTTTATGAAAGATGTTTATATATATTTCTTCTTTTCGGGGAATTTTAAGACTATCAACTAGTGCCTGCTAGTCCGGACATTTCAGTACACCGTCAGCTACTAAGTTATGGTATTTTTCCGGTTTCCTAGCTTTGTCTCAATACGTCGACCATTGGCATTTGGTTGTGCGTTATCATTCGCGTTCGAGATCATAATTCACCCTATTATGTTGCAAAAGAAACCTTCATTTAATTACCAATTAATCAAAACATGCATTTTTTATTCAAATTGGTAACTTTCTTAGCTTTTCAAGCTCTTGAAAAAATTAGATTGATGTGCGAATGTCTGAAGCGGTGATAACAATTCAATCCACGTTGTTACACAAAAACTGTGCGATCGTGTTAAATTGCTAAATAATATAAAAACTATTGTAAATTTTACATTTGAAGTTCAAAACATTGTTAATAAGTGATATACTTATGTATAGTCAACCTCAAATCAGAAGATGTGATGATGTTTGCACATGAGCCAATAAAAGTGGCGTCTCGATCTTGATGACATCAGGAGTTATTACGGCCAATGGAACAGCCTCGCTGTCTATTTTTCGCTAAAATTCTAGGCCTAACTTGAGCGATACAGAACTTACTCAAAGTCAATTAGCTCGACCGCCAAATATCAGAAGTCAATAAAATTTCACACGAATAAAGAAAAATGGCTCCCAAATCTTCTCAAACATGGCAAAGATTTATAACACCATTTTAAATGTTAAATTTGGTAAAATTTAAACTTCACTTCGAGATATGAACATTTTACCCTTTGTTTTCTACAGTTTGCCATATATGAAACTAAACATGCACTTTTCCCCCTAAAAGTTGTGAAAACAGTGTGCAAATTAGTGCTTTGGCGGTCGAGCGACCCTCATTTGAATGAAGCGGGGTGAGACGAAAACGTTCGGAGTCCGTAGCAAACTACGCATAACGCTGCTGTTCGTTTTTATTAGTAAAAAAATACTTCAATAGCTTTTATTTTTTTTTTTAATTAATACACTTCAAAAGAGAAGAAGATAAAGAGTATCGTGATATAAATTTTATTACAATCCGCTTAATAGCAAAGGGACAGTGACGACTTAAACTTGACGAATTTCCCTCAGTTTTCTCCACTGGCAACAGATCAAAGCGGGCGGTTTGTGGTACCTACTTTTACTGTTTTTTTCTGGTATAAAATCACGACACAACAGCTACAATATAACCAACGAGTTTGATCTTTTACTGTTTTTTTCTGGTACCAAATCACGACACAACAGCTACAATCTAACCAATAAGTTTTATCTTTTATTGTTTTTTTTTCTGGTACCAAATCATGACACAACAGCTACAATCTAACCAACGAGTTTGATCTTTTATTGTTTTTTTCTGGTACCAAATCATGACTCAACAGCTACAATCTAACCAACGAGTTTGATCGTTTACTGTTTTTTTCTGGTACCAAATCACGACACAACAGCTACAATCTAACCAACGAGTTTGATCTTTTACTGTTTTTTTTCTGGTACCAAATCAAGACACAACAGCTACAATCTAACCAATGAGTTTGATCTTTTACTGTTTTTTTCTGGTACCAAATCACGACACAACAGCTACAATCAAACCAATAAGTTGTATCTTCAAATCACGACACAACAGCTACAATCTAACCAATAAGTTGTATCTTCAAATCATGACACAACAGCTACAATCTAACCAATAAGTTGTATCTTCAAATCACGACACAACAGCTACAATCTAACTAATATGTTTTCTCTTCTACTGTTTTTTTCTGGAACTAAAACAAAATATAGAATGGCCAGTAAATGAACTTTATTATAAATAGCATCAACTGCTGTCACATCTGTTGTTCAACAACCCTGACTTTATTTTATGTAATAACATGGCATTCAATGTTCTTTATCGTAAAGTTAGTGTTATTTAAATTAGTTGGATAGGAGTAATTTTTCTGACTTTTTTATTTAATCGTTCCTCTTCTACAGTGAGGTGTTGTTGTTGTTTACTTAAACTAGGGCTGCTGAGCTTCCTTTTCTTTAGCAGCAAGTACCAATGTGAAGACTCTTTGGTATTATCTACCCTTAGATGTAGGTTTTTCTGTCATTCCGAAACATGTTTAAATAGTTGAAGTCATGAGCAGCAGTTTCTCCACCTTGGCTTTCTTTAAAGAATCGTGTCATCTGGTCTCAAGCTAGGAGTAAGAAGTGCGTGGTATACTGACTGTGCATCCCCCGCCATGCAAGGGGGCTTTCCAACTATGCAGATCTAAAATACTGTACTCTGGTTCTGGGCTCTCCCAAGGAATTGTCACATCCTGCACAGAGCCACTTCTCAGCTTCCCCTGCCTATCACTGAATCCATAGTGAGATCCTTCTGCATGCAGTCAACTGAGTCAACGCCAAAGAATTACGCCTGGGGCTCAAGTGACATCTCCAAGCTTAGTGTGCAATGCCGGGTTCTAACAAGTTTCATCACAGGGGGAATCAAAGGAGGTATCCCATGTACACCAGGGTGTCAGGAGAAACAGTAGTCTCTGCTCCAGGTGCAGTGTGGCCATTGTTTTAAGGGCTGCAAGACCTCTCTTGCACTTCTGTATGATGTGATTAACATTGTGCTTATATGATAGTCCATGATCGAATGTTACTACAAGGTATTTCAACTTGTTCTGCCTTTCAATTTTTTGTCCACTGAGAGTAATATCTGGAAGATCTGCTTTCAATATGGAATTATTCAAGGAGCACCAAAGCACACATGCTTTGTTGGCATTGACCTTGAAGCTGGTTTCATCGCACCAATTAGAAACTACTTGAAGTGTCTCATGTATGCTTTTAACCATTTCATGTCTATCTGAACCAGTCTTGCAAATGAGCAAGTCATCGGCAAAAGTTAATGTTTGTCCCAAACCTGTTGGTTGTAATGCAGCTATTTTTGCTATATAGATGTTAAACAGCACCAGTGATAATGGAGAACCCTGTGGTAATCCTGGGCAAATGTGCATTGGGTCTGATGTCTATGTTCCCAAGCAAAATGCAACTGCTCTCTCAGTTAAGGCAGCTGCTATCCATCTTGTTAGCCATGGGTTTAAGTAGTGTACCATTATCAGGTACACTACTTAAGTGAGATAAATTGGATTGTAAAAATGAGAAGTGTCACTTTTGCATTTTTAAACCATACAATGCTGCCCCCAAAATTTGACGCCAAGGGCACAAGCCCCACCTGTCTCCCACTAGTTATGCTATAAACAGGAGAGCTCTCATATATCTGAAAATTCTTGTCAAACATTACCAACCAACATTACCAGAAGTGTTTTACAATTCAAGAAAACATTTGTCAAAAACAAACAACTCAACCAGACATGATCTACTGTAAAGGAAAACAATTTGCCAACATATACTTACTTAGTCGTTCCCCTTCTACCGTGAGGTGTAGAGGTTTATAAAAGAGAGCGCCAGACTATCCTATCGGCTGTCTTCCTCCTGGCCTGGTTCCATTCTAGTCCTCGGTCCTCCCAGCAGATTCTGGGTCATCCTCGGGGTCTGGATCCCTGGCTTTTTGTTTCCCATGCTTGTCGTGGTATCCAATCTTCTCCCATTCTGCAGACATGGCCAAACCATCTTAATTGGGACTGTTCTACTTGGGTCTGCAGTGCCAACATATACAGACATATTTTCGTAAATGGGAAAAGATATGTCAAGCATAACAAACATAAAGACATGTGGTCATATTTGCAAGAAAATCTTGCCAAACACAATGAACATAGCCAGACAATCACTCATATTTAATGGAGACAACATGTCAAACATTCCTAACAAAACCATATTAAGGGAAAAATAAAATGTCAAACACATCCAACATAACCAGATGTGTTCTCAGAACAAATCAAACACAAACAACCAACATGGCCAGGAATAGTCTCATGTGTAGAGATAAAATATTTAAAGTGAACAGTGAAAAGTAGATTACTTATACCACAGAAATGTGAAGGACATGCTGGTTTAGATGAAGGTTAATAACAGAAGTGACTCAAAATATTAAAATAAAACAATTACAAGATGTTAATGCTGAATTAAATGGAACAATCATTACAAAATAAATGTCATCTGAATAACATTAACACAATACGTTGGACAGTATTTATCTTGATTCTAACAAGTGATGAGAACAAAGTATTTCTGTAAATACAAAAGTATGAATAAATATTTTTAAATCACAAAACACACCAATCATGTAAGAATACTCTCCAGTGTGTATTTTTTCTGATTTCAAGACTAAGAGACTATGTAACCTATACGTCACAAACATCCTACATGTAAAGTTACTCCTTTAAGTGTAATCTTTTGTGCGATCTCAGATTACTACAGCTGTTAAACCTTACATCGCAAACATCACATTTGTAAGGATTCTCTTCTGTATGGATTTTCGAATGTCTTCTCAGATAAGAACAATCTGTAAACCCTACACCACAAATATCACATTTATAAGGCTTCTCTCCAGTGTGTAATCTTTTGTGTGCTTTCAGACTAACAGACTGTGTAAACCTTACTCCACAAACATCACATTTGTAAGGCTTCTCTCCAGTATGTATTCTTTTGTGTTCTTTCAGCTTAGAAGACCATATAAACCCTACTCCACAAACATCACACTTGTAAGGTTTCTCTCCTGTATGTATTCTTTTGTGTTCATTCAGATTAGAAGATCGTGTAAACCCTGCACTACAGACATGACATCTATATGGCTTCTCTCCCGTATGTATTCTTTTGTGTTTTTTAAGATCACTATGTTGTATAAACCCTACACCACAAACATCGCACTTGTGAGGCTTCTCTCCAGTATGTGTTATTTTATGTGCTTTCAGATTAGAAGACTGTGTAAACCCTACACCACATACATCACACATGTATGGCCTCTCCCCAGTATGTACTCTTTTGTGTCTATTAAGATCAGTACATCGTGCAAACTCTACACCACAAACATCACACTTGTAAGGCTTCTCTCCAGTATGTATTCTTTGGTGTTCTTTCAGATGAGAAGACCGAGTAAATCCTACTCCACAAACATCACACTTGTAGGGCTTTTCTTCAGTATGTATTATTTTGTGTTCTTTCAGATTACAAGGCTGTGCAAACTTTACTCCACAAACATCACACATGTAAGGCTTCTCTCCAGTATGTATTATATTTAGCTTTCTCAGAGTTGAACTTTGTGTTAGCATTACACCACATATTTCATATTCATAAGGGTTTTGTATTTCCTTACTCTTCATGCTGTTTACATATTCACAACTCATATCAACCCCATCAAGTTCATCACTTTTCTTTATGGTGATGTCTGACCAACTTTCATTTTGAACTGTGACCTTGAAATCATTCTGGATCTCACTAATGTCTGCTGCTCTGTCTTGATAAATAATAGAATGCCCAGCTACATCACTTCCTGTTGTTCCAGACTCATCATTAGTGTCATTAGTCAACAGCGCAACACTGGTAGAATCATTCTTGCACATGTACAATCTCTCATTGGTGTTGATGCTCTGGGCTTGGTAAGGCATATCTGAAATTATATCAGATTTAGACGGAAATTAAATAACCAGTGCATGATACGCAAAGAGTTATTAGATGTCTTAAATTATGTAGTTCTATAAAATTTAGCAAGACATATGGCTCAGTGAAAATTTAAAATTGTTGATAGCCAGATGGTTTGGCAACATCGCGGTTCATTCTATATCTTGAATATCTATCAGTAAAATAAAATAGGTAATTTCTTTTATTATGAGCACACATTTTTTAAAAAAATGTTTACATTAATGTCTGCACATATTTACTATGCCTCTATTGAATGTTTGCAAATTTTGCAGAATGTCATGAGTCGACATGCAACGTTACATTTAAAAATTATTTGCTTCATGTAAGCTCTAGAAAATAGTTTTGTTTGTTTTATGATAATACTGATGTCAATGGCTCAGATTTTCATTTCAGGATGTCTAGGAAAGTAGAAAATTGTTTTTTTTTTTAAAATGATAAAAAGCCAAAGCAGCTTTGAAAGCCAATATTTCTTACAAGGTCCAGGCATAACACTCTGCATTTTGAATAATATAATTTTTATGTAAATATTTTTGTGTGTAATGTTTATAAGGTTCTTAATGATCCTGTGTACATGTTTTACCCTCAAGAGATTGATAGGTATGGATGGAGGAAAGGATGTTAGTGGAGATGATAGTTTATTATGCTTTTGTGTGGATAAGAAATTATAAAGGTGTTTGTAAAGTAGGTGGAACATAAACAGGTAAAGAAAAAGGAAATTGTTGGAGGCGAAACTACGAAATGAGAAAAATGGTAATCTGACCTTATGTGATCGTAGCTAGCAACATACATGCCACATGCTATGGTTTACCCATAATCTGTACAAGGTGTTTGCGTTTTCAGATGTGTATGCCCTGTACATAACTTCTGTACAGGTTTTCTAACCCATTCCCCTTATTAATGTGTCTCAGAGTTCTTTTATAAGGTCCTATTGAACACAGGATTTCCCAGTCTGTTAGTGATAATTAAGCTCAGAAATAGACTAAATGATGACACCATCACATAATTTTTACAGTGTAAAATAAACTCAGACATTTATTGTTTGGGTTTTAAAATAAGTGAAGACCTGCTTTAAAAGGCAAAATCCCTGTGCCTCATTTATAATGCAGCCCACTGTAATTGAAAATATTTTTACACAAATTAACTCTTTTGATATGTTTTTTTCAGTCTTTGTACAGGTTTTGCGGGTCTTTGTACAGGGTTTTTGATTTTTTGTACAGGTTTTTCATCTCCGAGGTGTGGCATGTATGTAGCAGTGACAACATGCATACAGTAAAAACTAAATTTAATCTGAGTGATTTTTATGATGAGCCATTTGCTAGTAAAATTTTGTGGCTGAAGAGTTGTAATGGAAAGTAAAACTCTGGGGTTGTTGTTTAACTAGGGTTTCTAAGCTTCTCGCTCTTTTGCAGCAAATACCAAATTGAAGACTCCTTGGTATTATCCGCACTGTAAATCTAGGCTTTTCTTACTTACTTACTTAGTCGTTCCCCTTCTACCGTGAGGTGTAGAGGTTTGGAAGAGAGAGCGCCAGACTATCCTATCTGCTGTCTTCCTCCTAGCCTGGTTCCATTCTAGTCCTTGGTCCTTCAAAGATTGTCTAATGTTGTCCTCCCAGCGGACTCTGGGTCATCCTCGGGGTCTGGATCCTTGGCTCTTTGTTTCCCATGCTTGTCGTGGTATCCGATCTTCTCCCATTCTGCAGACATGGCAGAACCATCTTAATTGGGACTGTTCTACTTGGGTCTGCAGGGGGTAGGATTTAAGGCCTTGACGTATCATCTGGTTGCATACCATGTCTCTTCTTGTTACTTCAACCACCTTCCTCAGATCTCATTTCTGAGGTTTGGATCTGGCTTTTATGGGTTGTAGTCATTGCCCATGACTCGCATCCATATGTCAAGACTGGGACATAGGTGGAGCGGTATACAGCCATCTTCGTTTTCTTACCAACCTCTCTCTTGCTGAGGAATCCTCAATTTATGGCCTGAAAAAGTCTCCCAGCTGTTGCTTTTCAAGTGGCCAACTCTTCTTTGATGCCTCCCTTTTGGTCTATAATAGTTCCGAGGTATTTAAAGTGGTCGACCTGCTCCAGGACCTGTTCTCCTAGCTTAATCTGATGTCTTCTTTCTTCTCGTGATATCACCATGGATTTTGTTTTAGAGCTGCTTATGACCATCCCTCTCTTCTCCAGCTCTTCCTTCCAGACTTGCAGGTTGGATTGGAGATGTGCCTTTGATTTAGCAATCAGGGCAACATCATCAGCAAATGCCAGCTCCGAAATATAGACCTGTCTCATCTTCCAGTACCCCACTGAATACTTTCTTGTTCTCTCCTTACATGCTTTGATGACATCGTCCATAACTAGGCTTTTCTGCCATCCCAAAATGTGTTGAGTTGAAGCCGCCAGTTCCAGTTTCACCGGCTAAGCTTGCATTTTAAGGATCATCACATCTGGTCCCAAGCTATCAGTAAGAATGCTGTGGCATACTGTGCATTCCCTGTCATTCCAAGGGGGCCATCCAACTACACAGAGCTAAAATACTGTGCTCTGGTTCTGGGTTCTCCCAAGGAATTGTCATGCCCTACACAGAACCACGTCTCAGCTCCCTCCTGCTTATCACTGGGTTCTTCAAAATCAACATTTCAGGCTTTAGAAGAATACCCAGACTGAAAATAAAGAAATAATACAGTGGCAGAAACAACTGGCAACCTGCTACGACAAAAAGACACCACAGTCACTCTCCAGTGGATACCAGGGCACACAGACATACCAGGCAACGACAAAGCAGACATACCAGGCAACGACAAAGCAGACAGACTAGCAAAACCAGGAGCAAGCGTTGTTCAAACAAACACTCCAGCAAACATACAGACAGCCAAAAGAATACTCCAAAACAACATTCAAAGAGGAATGGCTGAACCAATGGGCAAAAGGGTCTATTGGACATACCTTATATAAAGAAATGGTCCATCCCAACAAAAGTGATGCAAGATATGACACCGTATAACAAAGAACAGGAACAAGATTCGAACCAAGCCTGTAGAAGGAAACAAAGACCAAACACTAAAAAGACAAACAACACAGAAATGATACAGGAGAGGATCGTAAAGATTACCCAGACGTCAGGAAGTGAGGCCTCACTCAGGGCCCTACCCGACAACAAAGTGATCAACATCCTCGAGGTGATAACTGGACGGAGAGGTATCGCCAAAGTAGGGAGGCACGAAAAGGGAGTAGTGCTTTCTCTCAACAACACAGACAAAACAACCTCGCTGATGATCGAACTGGAATCCGGTCCAAAGGAAATCCAGTTGCCCCACCAAATAAAAGTGGTGGTGGAAAAGTACAAGACAATAAAGAAGTTGGTCATCAGAGGGGTGGATACCAGATGTTCCGAAGGCGAGGTCCACAGACGCCTTCAAGCTGAAAACGCAAATCTTAAAATCACGCAGGTCGAAAGGCTAAAAACCTGGGCCAAGAAAGATACCAACCTGATGATAGTTACGGTAGAAGGATCGACAAGACCCAAGAGACTAACGCTCGAAACATCAACAAAAAGGACAGAACCATATATACCTCAGGTCATGCAGTGCTCTAACTGCCAACAGTTTTCACACACCAAGAAAACATGCAGGAGAGACGCTGTCTGCCGATATTGAGCGGGAAACCACCAATATGGCGACTGCCCCAGGGCGAAGGAGGACCACAACTACAAATCAATTAATGCAAACCGTACCTGTGCAAACTGCCATGGAAACCACGGGGCAAGGTACCGAGGCTGCCCTGTGTTTCAGGAAACAAAGAGCATCTTGAAGGAGGCCGTATCCAAAAACATCCCCTTCAAGGGGGCAAAACACAGAGTGGCTGCGGATGGTGCAGAAAAACAGCGCATAATAGATAGACGACAGTTACACAAGCTGACCGCTGAAGTGAAAGAAATGAAACTACAGGTCGTAAACAGAAGCAAGCAGGCTCCCGAAGAACCAACCGACAGTGGTGAAGACGTAATAGATCTACAGAGCGTCAAAGATATGATGGAAGAAATGAAAAGAATCCAGCAGCAGATAAAAACAGATGTCAAGAGGCTGACAGAACTGAAGGAAGAAAACTCCACAATACTCAAGAGAATCGAAACAGAGCGAAGAGCCATTGAGGAAATGACATCAAACACAAGAGCGACCAAAACAAACAAACAATCAGACGAGGAAGTCATCGAAGAAACACTTGAAAAACTTCTACCAGCAATAATAGAAAAAACACTATTACAGATACAGGAAAGCAGGAAGACAAGAGAAACAGAAACGAGGAAAGCAAAAACTAACAAAATGACACAAGACAGATAGGAAGGCAGGAAATGAACACCATGAACACACCACGACCGACAAGCAACGAAGAGGAAACCAGACAACCAGCTAGTGGTCCTTTTCAGGACCAGTCCTTTTCAGGACTAACAGACGACTAGCACCGAAGAACCTAACACACAATATACCCCAATTATAACCAACTTTCAGGTTGAACAGGGTATTACAGCAACATAGTAGACGAAACCAACAACAACAACAACAACAACAACAAAAGTGACAACACTAATAACCTACAGCGTAAGAAGCAGAGCGCACCAGACACAACAAGCACTTAAACAAATCAAACCCCACACATGAGCCTAATTGCCGCAACTGTACCTATCCACATGAGACTGTTCAGCATGTGCTGCTCACTTGCCCAGGACTCTCTACAGAAAGACAACAGCTATTGCAGGGCTCCCCAACAATCACAAACACTCTATATAGCACCACTCAACAGCTACAGAACACATGCAGGTTCTTCAGCTTGGCATTGACTGGTAAAGAGCGACGAGCTTAGCAGCTCTAGTTAATCAACAACAATAATCACTGGGTTCATAGTGAGATTCTCCTGCATGCAGCCAATGAATTACATCTGGGGGCTAAGTGACTCCTCCAAGCTTAGTGTGCAATGCTGGGTTCTCATCAAGTTTCATCACAGGTGGAATGCCTGGAAGTGTGTGGATGTCTTCAAGAGTCAATGATGGTGTAATTAGGCTCACAGAGGTTCACTTCCACACATGTCTACTGTAGCTTTGTGCATAGCTGGTGCTCATATAAGGATAACTCCAGATATCTCTCCATGCATAAGCTGTGAGATTAAATCTTGTAGTGATGGCAATTTTGAATAAAGAAGCCGCTTATTACATTCTTTTTCAAAGAGGGTGACCTTTCTGCGTGCCACAACATTTCTGGTTTAATGGCAGCCCTCAAAATCAATTACATACCGGAAGAGTGGAGGCTTTTCATTGATTCATCCAAGACGAGTCTTAAAGCTGTTTTGTTGAATAATGGTAATGTGTTACCGTCAATTCTAGTTGGTCACGCAGTTCATATGAAAGAAACTTATGAAAACATTAAGCAGCTTTTGAAGTGTATAAACTACGATCATCATCATTGGCCACTTTGCGGTGACTTAAAAGTGGTCGCTCTTTTGCTTGGACTACAGGGTGGATACACCAAGTACTGTTGCTTTCTCTGTGAGTGGGATAGCTGTGCACGAAGTGACCATTACATCAGAAGACATTGGCCAATCAGGCAGTCATTGCAGCCTGGCAGTAAGAACGTTGAGAACCCAGCACTTGTCGACACCAGCAAGATTTTGTTGCCACCCTTGCACATTAAGCTGGGTCTCATGAAAAACTTTGTCAAGGCAATGGAGAAAACAGATGAGGCTTTCAAATACCTCATCAGAAAATTTCCAAGACTGAGTGAAGCTAAAATAAGAGAGGGAGTATTTGTTGGTCCCCAAATTCGAAAACTTCTTCATGATGACGAGTTTCTTTGCGTGTTGCATGGCAAGGAAAAAGCAGCATGGCTAGCATTTAAGTCAGTGGTGGACAATTTTCTTGGAAACAACAGATCTGATAATTACAATGAAATTGTAGAAAATCTCCTTCTGAAGTATAAGAGTCTTGGCTGCAACATGTCTTTTAAAATTCATTTTCTGGATTATCATCTGGATTTCTTTACGTCACACTGTGGAGCGGTCAGTGATGAGCATGGTGAACGATTTCACCAGGACATTGCTGTTATGGAGACAAGGTATCAAGGCAATTGGAGCCCTTCAATGCTTGCTGATTACTGTTGGACTGTGACAAGAGACACCTCATCGATTGACTACAAGAAGCAAGCAAAGAGAGCTCGAACAGCGACTGAATAATGATGGAATGGGTTCAAATGTGCCTTTTTAAAACATGATATGTGAACTTTAAATAATGTTTTTATTTTTTCTATCATTTTATGTTGAAATATCAATTAATTGAGTATGTAACCACAATTTTCATAATGCTAAAGTAGAAAGACTAGCTGTTCACCCCAGAGATTTAAACAAGCATACATTATTTGTATTACTGTAATGTAAATTCATCATTTTTTAAAAACCAGAGCCAATTGGTGAATTTCATTATAATATTTGAAATCAGCATGTCAAAATCAATAAGAAATGGTATATTTAATTTCTGGTACAAATAACTTTTGAAAATTTGTTGACTAGTGTAATCTAAGCCATTATGAATATATTATTCTCTGCCCCTTCTGTGAGGGAAATTATTGACTCATATTTTCTGAGCCCCAAGCTGAAGGTGATTCAGCAAAATACTAAGTTACTAGCTATCACTGGTTATGTATTTAAACAAATGCAAATTCACTCAGCAATTCAACTATTAATTTATATTTACATTTTACAAGTTTAATAATCAGTTACTGATTTAACAAGGTAAATCAAATAAAGTAATTGTGACAAGAAAAATAAATAATTAAGCAATTATTATCATGGGATGATTAGGGTGGACATTTTACAGAGTTCATATACTGTGCCAGTACTTTGGTACTTAACTAGCCAGGTCTTGACATTAATTTGCCATTGATGTTGCATTCAGTCACTGCAGGTTCCCAGAGGTGGTTTGGACTGATCTGTCTTTTTAGGAGTCAAATACTGCGACACTAGCATTTCCCTTGCAACAAGGATGGGGTTACTACTTCAGTTGTCAAGGCAAGCATCTTCAAGACTCATCTGATAAAGGTATCCAGTGTTGACTGCTAGCAACACTGTCTTTGTTGCCTTTAAAATCAGTCAGGTTTTCTCTCTTGCACTATTTGTAATCAGGTTCTAAGGCAGTTGTTAGGTTTAGTTCAGTTTGGTTTTAAGGGGACTATTTCACTGCACATGGACAAATCCATAAGTGCTCCAATCTCCTTCCCTAGATAACACAAGGAGGATCTCATTACAGTTGACCACACTCCAGTCTGATATCAATAGGACCACTGGTTCAATGTCCATAACTGATAATAACTCTTCTTCAAATCAAACCCTGTACCTTTGGAATTCAAGGCCATACTTCTTAGTCACTCACACCCCCTGTGCAGTTGTTTACCACAACAAAGTCATCTGCCAGATCCAGGATCAAACCCGGGCGACGGCATTTGAGGATTTTTCATCGACCGGAATTTGGACTGGATTAACTCGAGACCTGGCGAGTACATTTGAAGGAGTGTCGTCGACAGGGATTGGCGGCTCCTGAGCCGACCCAGCTCTAATGGGTACCTCCGAAATCGGCGAGTATCTGCCTGAATGGGCGAGGGACACCTGTCTCTGTACAAGAAAAAAAAGGGATACTCACGTAAAATCAATGTCAGGTTAGACATTAATAATAACCTGAGATTTCGCCTCGAGTATTAGCGGGCGTACGAAAAAAAAAAAATCTGCCAGACATGTTATATCATTTGTCATATTCCACTATTTCCAGTGGGTCATGTCTGCAAAATTAACACATTATCTTAAAATGCCATCTGTTGACCAGGTTCAAAGACCAGAGGAACCATTGTCCTGTGGAAATACTTTGTGAGTCCTGTCTATGAACCAAGCACTCGTTATCTAATCGCCCCCCCCCCCCCCCCACACACACACACACACACACACAAGTATGGGTTTTCACCCTATGCCATCTGGTGTGAAAAAAGACTACACTATTATCTCTCAATCGTGCATCTGGCTTTAAAATAAGAATGGGCTATAGGTAGACTTGTAATCCATCTTGTGTTGATAAATAAAACAATAAAAAAACAGGTTGATGTGGCTACAATACAGGTCAAGCAGTCAGGTAACCAAAATTGAGTAACACAAGTTAAGATAATCCAAGGAGAAAATAACATTAAAAGATAAAGGCACAGGTAAGACAGCATGACACAAAGAAGAAAGGATGACGCAGACCATGGTCAAGATGGCCACATAAAAATATTGTGGCTGATATAGGACTTCTCCCAAAATGGGACCCTGACTTATAACAACATTCAAAACAACCAATAAGAAGATAAAACATTATACAGTGTTAGCACCAACTAATGATAAAGAAGAATGTGTAAAAGATGACTTGTACAACAGTCGACTTAACATCTAGTATAAAAGAGAAGAAGGGACATCATAATTTTGATGGGGAATCTAAACGTAACAATAGGAACTGATAACACCAGTTTAGAATAAATAATGGAAAGACATGGATTAAGTACAATGAACAAGATTATCCCATATGAATAAACAAGAAGTTTAGATCATTACTCTACAGTTTTACTCCTGGAAGGTTCTACAAAGCTGGACAGGTTTTCACGGGTAGGGGTCAGACTAAAGCAGACACCCTATTCCTCCAGGTTAGGAGTTTTAGCATAGGGCTGACACCTCTGTTAATGTAAAAAGAAATGAAGTTACGGAAACGACAACAAATGAACAAACTTTGCTGCAGGACAGACATCCGGAGTCTGAGGCTCGTATGACTGTCAGTGGGAAAACCGAAAGGAAGCCACTGACACGAGAATGGACGTCCTGACCACAAAACGTGAAACTAGAATAGGATTTTGGAATGTCAGGACAATGAATGAGACACAAAAACTAAAACAGGTCACAGCGGAAATGAGAAACTATAGATTACACATTCTAGGGATAAGTGAGAGCTGATGGACAGGGACAGGAACAGTTAAAACAGCAACAGGAGAAACAGTACTTTACTCTGGCAGAGAGGATGGACAGCACAATGAAGGTGTAGCCATTATTCTACAGAAGGGAATAGAAAGGTCATTACTGGAATGGAAACCCATCAAAAACAGACTGATAATAATAAGACTGAGAGGGAGATTCCCCAACACTACAATAATACAATGCTACGCGCCAACAAATGACAGCGACGAAGAGGTCAAAAATGAATTCTATCAACAACTGCAGACAGAAATAGAAGACACACCTAGATATGATCTTATCATAGTAATGGGAGACCTCAATGCGAAAGTTGGAACACACAATACATATAATGAAAGAGCAATGGGGAAATGCGGCAGCAGAACAGCAAACGAAAATGGGGATAAATTAATAAGTTTCTGTAGCATTAACAACCTGGTCATTGGAGGAACATTTTTCCCACACAAAGAAATTCACAAATTAACATGGGAATCACCAAGTGGCTTGGACAGAAACCAGATAGACCACATCATGATTAATGGTAGATGGAGACATGCATTACAAGATGTGAAGGTAAGAAGAGGTGCAGATGTGGGAAGTGATCACCATTTAGTAGTAGCAAAACTGAAAGTGAAACTAAGAAGGGCTGCACCAACTGTAACTACACAGAAAAGGTTTGACATCAGCAAATTGAAGGACCCCCTTACCAGAAAAGCTTTTGTGGCTGATATAAAGAAATTATATTAAATTGCCAAAAGTCAGGAAAAAACATCGTCTGATGAAATAGACCAGAAATTCAACACCATTTCAACAATATATAAGGAAAGCAGCAAATCATGCTTGGGATTTTAGGAAAGGAAGAAGCAAGACTGGATAACATCAGAAACATTAAACACCATAACGATGAGAAAGGAAATGAAAAGAAAGAAAACAGAAGCGAAATCTCCCAGGTTAAAGCAACTATAGAGTGAACAGTTCAGTCAGCTGGACAAGGAAGTTAAACGCCAAACCAGAGCCAACATAAGTAATTTCCTAGACAATCTTGCAAGACAGGCAGAAGAGGCAGCACTAAGAAATGAGCAAAGCACAGTATATAAAATAACTAAAAACATCAGCGGAAAACGAGGTGCAAACAATATTACATTAGTAAGAGAAATGCACGGAAATCTCATCACAACAGCAAAGAGACAGGAAACAAGATGGGCAGAGCATTTCAGAGAAACTCTGAACAAGGCACCACCAGAGACACAGTTGAATGTTCCTGAGGCTGAAAATGATCTAGATGTTAATACAGACATTCCACGGAAGGAAGAAATCATCACAGCAATCAAAGGGTTAAAGAATGGAAAAGTGCCTGGCCACAATAACTTAAATGCAGAGCTATTTAAGACAGACCCTGAGCAGCAGAACTACTAGAACCACTATTTGCACAAGTCTGGAAAACAGGGACAACACCAACGGAGTGGAACAAAGGAATAATTGTCAAATTGCCCAATAAAGGAGATCTTGCAGACAGCAATAATTGGAGAGGAATCACTCTTCTCTCAGTTCCCAGCAAAATATTAGGTAGGATAATTATACAGAGAATTTAAAAAGCAGTAGACCACAAACTGAGGAAAGAACAATCAGGATTCATAAAGAACAGAAGATGTGCAGATGATATATTTACCCTCAGGAACATTACAGAGCAGTGCTCAGAATGGCGAAGACAGCTGTACATTAATTTCATTGATTTTGAAAAGGCTTTTGACAGTATACATAGGGACAGATTTCTGGGAAATACTGAGGGGGTATGGAATTCCAAGCTGCATAGTGTCAATCATAAAAAGCCTCTATGCCAACTTTACGTGTAGTGTTGGGCAGAGCAACCTAACCTTTGAGGTGAAGACAGGAGTTCGACAGGGATGCCCCTTATCAAACACTCTATTTTTGACAGTCATAGACTGGGTGATGCACCAGACAATGGAGGGCAGTCCAAGATGAATTTCATGAAGGCAGTCCAAGAGGAATTCGATAGACAATGTTCTCTACACTGCAAGATCTGGAATATGCAAATGACATTGCACTACTCACACATTCACATCAACACATCCAAGAAAAAACTAACAGGACGAATAAGTATAGCCAGCAGGGGGTCTCAACATCAGTCTAAAGAAGATAGAGATCATGACACTCAATGTGGGCAATCCTGAGCACATAACAATAAGGAACCAGAAGCTGGAACAGACAGACACATTTACATACCTAGGATGCATAGTAACACCAGACGGCGGAACAAGCAAAGACATCAACAAAAGAATGAGAATAGCTGTATACTTTTAATACATCTCTTTGGTTCAGAATGCTGGAGAGTAACAGAGAAGGACATGTTTAAGTCATCCACTCTCCACACAATCTGCTTCGGGAAAATTATCCTCATCTTTTGGCCGAATATCATCACCAACCAAGAATTGCTTACTCAAAGCAATCAAGAGGACATGCACACCATCATAGCTGGCAGCCGACCAAAAACAACTGGAGGAAAACTGTGGAGGTCGAGATGCAAAGAATGAACGAGAGCTGGTGCACTGCACACAGGATGGCCGCTGACTTAGCAAGGTGGACTTCACTATCAGGGTGTTTCCTATACTGCAGGTGGGGCTAGATCTACTGTCCCGAGTTCTATGGCCTTTTGAATTGCTTCTCAGATCATTGTGGCTGTTGAGGGCGCATCAGGGGGCGAAGCGATTTGGAAAGTGTATTTGGAGAGATCGCTCTGCACCAAGATGTGCCTCAGCAAAACACAAAATAACTATGATCAGTGACTGTAACTACACACGGTTGCGAAGAATGACGCAGTGTACATAGTGACGGAAAACAGAGTGTCGGCTTGTGTGGCATGGTCCACTTATCTATGTGTAGAGAATTCTACTTACTAAGATATAGATTTCGAAGCAGAAATCAAGTGTGATTTTATTTCTACAGGACCAAAAAAAGATAGATGCCCCCAGGATTCACCGAAAGGGGGGGAGGATGATGAATCCACAGGCGCCTCAATGGAATCGACCAGACCCGTTACACGGACTTTGAACTCTGAACAACGGCTGGAATTTCCATGTGCCTGTGGTAGGGAATTCTCTACTCAGAGAGGAATGAAAATCCACAGAACGAGAAAGGGGTGTGGGAGGTCATCAGGGGGAGATCAACAGCGCTATGTCTCGATGGATAAGACGTTAGAAGAACGCAGCCAGGAGTCAATCCACAGTGCTGAGTACATTCAAGTTGATCTGCCAGATGATGATATCACACACTTCTTGGACGGGAAGAGAGATGCAATCAAGTTTCCACCTGCCAGTGCAAAAGGGCTTTGGGAACAGCTGGACGAAGCCTTGGCAAAAGAGTTGGATAACAGCCTGAAGCAGCTAACTTTGGAGAAGAAGCTGGAAATCTTCGGCGACATAATATATCTGCACTGTCGCAAAGTGTTCGGAGTGAGGGAGGCAAGGGAAAGTAACCCACCACGGAAAAGTAGAAGACAAATTAAAATAGAAGAAATCAGGAAACAGAAGAAGCATGCTCGAAAACTGTTCAAGAACGCAGCTGCCACAGAGAAGGAAGGGTTACGGCAAGTTATGGAGCACCTGAAAGGCCAACATAATGCCCTTTGTAGAGCGGAAAGGTTGTGCAGGAAGAGAAGGAAGACTCGAAGGGATAGGGAAAGATTCTTCAGGGAGCCCTTCAAGTTTGCCAAAGAACTGTTTGAGCAGCCACGGTCGGGTACGCTAAACATCAGGAAAGAAGGCGTGGAAGAACACCTTAGAATGACATATTCAGATGGTCGCAAAGATGAGCCGCTCAGCAACATGGCAGGCCTTAAATGGCCGGGTAAGCCAGGAGCTGAATTTACTAGAAAGTATTGTCCAGAAAGCTCGGTGCAAGTCAGCTCCAGGTCCTAATGGTGTTCCATATGTGGTGTATAAAAGATGCCCTGAGGTTCTCAAACGACTGCTCCGTTTACTGAAGAATGCGTGGAAAACCCAACTCATAAGCAAGGAATGGAGAAAGGCAAACGGAGTCTACAGCCCAAAGGAACAGAATTCCACAGACATCAGTCAGTTCAGGCCAATCTCACTACTCAATGTGGAAGGGAAGATATTCTTCTCAGTAATGGCGAAAAGACTCACTACATACCTGCTGGCAAATGGGTACATTGACACTACAATTCAGAAAGGAGGTATCCCAGGTACACCAGGATGTCTAGAGCATGCCGCAATGATCTGGGAAGCAATCCAAAAGGCAAAGTCTGACAGAACAAACCTCCATGTAATCTGGTTGGATCTAGCAAATGCTTATGGATCCGTTCCACACCAGATGTTGTGGCAGGCCCTAGAAATGTATCATGTTCCACAAGAGATTGCAGCAATGCTGAAGCTGTATTTCGCAGGGTTTTCTGTCAGATTTTCAACCAGAGATTACACAACGAAGTGGATTGGCCTTGAAGTTGGAATTGCGATGGGATGTACCATCTCTCCGATACTATTCGTCATGGCTATGCAGGTAATCCTCAATGCGGCTGAAGGAATGGCTATAGGCCCAAAGCTCGGTGGAATGTGTCACATGCCACCGCTCAAAGCATTCATGGATGACACAACAATTCTGACATCAGATGAACATCAGGCCCGGAGGATGTTAGCACGCCTGGATGAACTAGTCAGCTGGTGCAGAATGAGCTTCAAACCCAAGAAGTCGAGAAGCCTATCAGTCAGGAAAGGGAAGATAGCAGAGGTCATATTCACGGTTTCCAGCCAAAGAATCCCTACTGTCATTGAGGAACCTGTTAAAAGTCTTGGCAGGGTGTACGATGCCTCTTTAAAAGACTCGAAGGCAGTGCAACAGACAATAGAAATGGCAGACAGAGGACTACAGATCATAGACCAAAGCAGACTCCTGGGAAAGTTCAAACTGTGGTGCCTCCAGTTCATGTTGATACCGAAGTTGCTGTGGCCACTGCTTATATATGAAATAAGCACAAGTACAATGGAAGCTATAGAGCAGAAGGTCAACAAGTTCATGAGAAAATGGCTAGGGGTACCACCAGGTCTGTCAGATGTAGCACTGTACTGCAAAAAATCAAATCTTCTGCTTCCCTTCAAGTCAGTTGTTGAAGAATACAAAGTTGGAAAACTGAGAGAGGTAATCGGATACACACAAACGAATAGACGGGGATTTGGGCATGGTGACATCCGCTGGTGGTCCAAGGCATCAAGCAGGGAGCGCAGAGACATGGTAGTTCAGGAGATACGAGGAGCTGAGAATGATAAGAGGTTGCAAAAAGCAGTGCAGCAGGTCCAACAAGGCCAATGGACCACATGGGAAGGAGCTCTGCAGAGGTCCTTGACATGGAATGATATATGGCATATGGCACCTCTTAGGCTCAGCTTCGTGGTTAGATCAATGTATGACCTGCTGCCGTCGGCCACCAACCTTGTGAAATGGGGAAAGTCAGATGATGAGCAGTGCCCCCTGTGCCAGGGGAGGCAGACACTTGAACACGTGCTCTCAGCGTGTCAGGTGGCATTAGGGCAAGGGCGATACACTTGGCGCCATAACAAAGTGCTAAATGAGCTTGCTGCGACAATAGATCAGGCAAGAATGAAAGCGAATAGCAAAGTCCTGCCAGACACCGCAAACACATACTTTCTGAGGGCAGGAAAGTCAGCACACCCCAAACCGAGTAAACCTGGTAGCAGATTACCATCTCTTCTTGACTGTGCAAATGACTGGGAGATGGCGGTAGACCTACCTGGACGGGGGGCATATCCAGAGTGTATCAGAAAATCGCGGAGACGGCCGGATATAGTGCTTCATTCTGCAACAGTGTTTTCTGTACCGCAGCGTTTATTGTTACGATGTCCATCGTCCATTGCGGTTGTTCCACAGCCAGCCTGCCATACTGATTGAACTTACCGTGCCATTTGAATCCAGATTAGATGAGCAACATTCATTCAAAGCGGCCAAGTATAGCGATCTGGCCGCGGATCTGAGACACGATGGAGTCAGTGCAAGGGTCATGGCGGTTGAAGTGGGCGCAAGAGGGCTTGTGGCTGCATCAGTGTATGATTTATTGAAACTGTTGGGGCTGAAGGGACAGTCTAGAACAAGGGCACTGAAGAGGCTTAGTGAAACTGCCGAAAAGGCATCAGGCTGGCTGTGGAACAACCGCAATGGACGATGGACATTGTAACAATAAACGCTGCGGTACAGAAAACACCAAAATTTTTCTAAGTCCACAACGCTGAGTTTTTTTTGGTGTACGAGTGAAAGAGATGCGACTCTGGGGCAACAGGCGATGTATACTATAGGGAGAGTGTCAGGTAAATTTCAGTGGCTTGCGGCGCGCAGATCGTCGGCTGCGCACTAATGTCTCAGTGTGTGTCCTTAGTTGTGAAGGGCGACGGAACGAACGGAATAATTTGTCTTCTCTTTGTTACTTTCACAATTGCCTCCACGGCTGGCGTTGTGGATTTAAAAGTTGCTACCATAAGTGAAATGGGTTCATTTTCGATACAAGACAACAGGAAGCTGAGACGCTTGGGAGTCATGACCCAAGTAGGCCCGCCCCCCTTAGAGTGTAAAGAAGTAATCGGGCCGAAACACTTGTCGGATGGGGGGACCTCTTCTGATGATCAGATTGCTTCCTGTTGTATCGCTCTGTAAAGAGTTTCCTATCACAATATGGGACAAACCCATCGTATCAGGATGTGTGATATTCAGGGTAAGAATAAGGCTTGTTTAGCCAAAAGAGATGTTTGAAGATATGTCAAGGCTATCATAACCGTCATGCAGAGACATGAATATTAAAAAAATATAATCGCCGACTGAAAAGGAAATGTGCAAGAAGGCACCAAGTTGTAATTAATATGGATATAAAAAAGGAAGATATAATATGTCAAGAGGACTTCGCAAGAATATAATATATGGATGAAAATTATGAATATGCTATGGAAGCACGAAGAGATTAGTCTTGATAGCATGAAGAATTGTGCCGATGTATGGACTCATTTATAAACAGTGTATTGAAGGAGAGAATCGATATTTAAATGAAGATGTCAAACTTTATTAGAGCAATGTGTAGCTCATGCAAGTCTCTATGTCAAATAAAAGTTGAAAGTCGTTTGAAAACAGAAGTCTTCCAGAAATGATTAAAAGTTGGGATTAAGAGTTTGAACATATTAACAGTTAACAATTTCTGACAGTTGGTTTAGTAAATACGAATATGAGTATAAACCAGAATAATTATCCATAAAAGTTATGGCCAGAGTTTTTGGTGGCAATATTTATAATAATAAGTAAAACCCTAGACTACATTCAGACAACAGAGAAATTGTTCTTAACAGTGGCATGCTCTAGACCCCCTGGTGTACCTGGGATACCTCCTTTCTGAATGGTAGTGTCAATGTACCCATTTACCAGGAGGTATGTAATGAGCCTTTTAGTCATCACTGAGAAGAATATCTTCCCTTCCACATTAAGTAGTGAGATTGGCCTGAACTGGCTGATGTCAGTGGAATTTTGTTCCTTTGGGATGTAGACTCTGTTTGCCTTTCTCCATTCCTTGCTTACATGCTGGGTTTTCCACGCAATCTTCAGCAAACAGAGCAGTCATTTGAGCACCTCAGGGCATCTCTTATACACAACATATGGGACACCATTAGGATCTTCAGCTGACTTGCACTGTGCTTTCTGGACAATGCTTTCTACTTCTTGCATTGTTGGGGGCTTGGTGTTGAATTCAACTCCTGGCTTTCTAGGCCATCTAAGGCCTGCCATGCTGCTAAGTGGTTCATCTTTGCGACCATCTGAATAGATCATTCTAAGGTGTTCTTCCTTGATGTTTAGAGTTCCCAAACGTGGTTGCTCCAACAGTTCATTGGCGAACTTGAAGGGCTCCCTGAAGAATCTTTCCCTATCCCTCCTGTCTTCCTTCTCTTCCTGCACAACCTTTCTGCTCTACAAAGGGCATTATGCTGGCCTTTCAGGTGCTTCCAAACCTGTCGTGACCATTCCTTCTCTGTGGCCACTGCGTTCTTGAACAGTTTTTGGGAATGCTTCTTCTGTTTCCTGATTTCTTCTACTTTAATTTGTCTTCTACTTTTGTGTGGTGGGTTACTTTCCCTTGCCTCCCTGACTCCAAACACTTTGCGACAGTGAAGATATATTATGTTGCTGAAGATTTCCAGCTTTTTCTCCAAAGTTATATGCTTCAGGTTGATATCCAACTCTTTTGCCAAGGCTTCATCTAGCTGTTCCGAAAGCACTTTTGCACTGACAGGTGGAAACTTGATTGCATCTCTCTTCCTGTCCAAGAAGTGAGTGAGATCATCATCTGGCAGATCAACTTGAATGTACTCAGGGGGACCCAGAGATGCAGCAATAGAGAATGCAGTCAGCGACTCATAGCTTGACTGCTTGCGTCAGGGTCAGCGAACCAGAGCTGACCAAGACCCTACTCCACCTCCAAGAGGTGATCCTGGAAACAGGCTGCATCACTGCAGTCTGGCTGAGAGAGTAGGGATCAAAGAGAGAAGGCAAACCCGGTCCCAAAAAATGCCGTGCTGAAGTCAGATGTGCCGGCCGAAAGGCGCAGATATCGCAGCTCGGCTGTAAACAGACACAACGCAACCAACGTCCTTTTCAGGACGAACGAGGAAGAATGAAGAAGAATGTATTCAGCACTTGTGGAATGAGTCCTGGCTGAGTTCTTTTAATGTCTCACCCATCAAGATAGAATGCTGCTGATCTCCCCCTGATGAACTCCCACACCTCTTTTTTGTTCTGTGGATTTTCATTCCTCTCTGAGCAGAGAATTTCCTACCACAGGCACATGGAAATTCCAGCCGTTATTCAGAGCTCGAAGTCCGAGTAATGGGTTTGGTTGATTCCAATAAGGTGCCTGTGGATTCATCATTCTTCCCCCCCCCCCTTTTCGGTGAGTAATGGAGGCATCTATCATGTTTGGGTTTTATAGTTGTTTAAAGCTTACTGGGTGCCAACCCGGTCAACCGGTTTCTAGTCTTTCACAGTGTCATCTGTCTTTCCAGAAGTCCATTGGTCTTTTACGGATTGTCACTGGTATGACCATGCAATTATGATAGGAAACTCTATACAGAGCGATACAACAGGAGGCAATCTGATCATCAGAAGTGGTCCCCCCATCGATCAAGTGTTTCAGCCCCTTATTCTCCTTTACACTCTAAAGGGGGGGGGGCCACCTGGGTCATGACTCCCAAGTGTCTCAGCCTCCTGTTGTTTTGTGTAACAAATGAACCCATTTCACCTTGGTTGCAGCTTTAAAATCCAGTTCCACCAGCCGGAGGCAACTGTGAAAGTAACAAAGTGAAGACAAATTATTGCAGTTGTTCCGCAGCACACCACTGAAACATCTACATGAAGCAGATGCAGCCTGAAGCCATTACAAGCTAGCAACTTAAATCTAACTTCACCCAACACCTCACATAAAACTCTGCGGGTTCTCTGTAGAGCTCCTTTCCTTTCATCAATACAATGAAAAACTGTGTATTGCGGACAGAAAAATTTCACTATCAGGGTGTTTCCTATACCGCAGGTGGGACTAGATTTTACTGTCCTGAGTTCCATAGCCCATTACAGCTGTTCCACAGCCAGCATGATGCCTTTTCCACAGCTTCACTAATAAGTTATACATAATCTATAGTGTTATGGAATAAAACATCCATAATATATATATATATATATATATATATATATATATATATATATATATATATATATATATATATATATATATATATATATATATATATATTGTCTGAATGACAGTGACCAGTTCTCATTATGAAATTTTCATGAAAATGAGAGGTCCCAGCAGTTTATATCATATAAACAGAAAGTTCAATATAAATATTTATATACACATACATATCTTTACACACACCAAAAGACACATATATCAAAAATATTCACAAAGAATGAAAGACACACACACCTAAGAGATTGACTATAAAAAGAGACACATATTGTTTTTTGGTGGTTTGTTAATCTGCGTAACTTCTGAGCAGTAGAAAAATAAAATCATTATAAATTTGTTATGACTTGAACTACTACACAATGTGTGAATTTTCATTTCTATTATTGATGTCTAAGACTTGTGTGTGTGTGTGTGTGCGAGTACTGGGGTATGACAATAAGTGAATGCCAAACCAGGCAAAAGGTTCAATTAATAGGTAAAAAATAAAGGATCCCATTTACATGCCTACTGAGGCATGAGAATTTGGTGTTGGGCCCGTATTTTGTTGACCTTACGGCATAGTAGGGGTGATGTGGACAGCATCATGCCAGCCGCCTTTAATCTTCCCAAAGTTGCTCTACTACCCAATTCATGAGGCTGGGTCAACCTCAGAGCCATTTTGTGGTCTAAAAAATTCCCACCTCAACTGCGGATTTGAACCATGAACTGCCATACAGGGAAGCCGGTGCACTAACCACAGTTCATGAAAATAAAAAAAAACACTAAAAAACCAACACCAAACAATTTCATTACCTTCATCTTTACATAAGCCAGGTTGTTCTGCTTTCTTAAATCTTGATGTTTGTTTATCCATGATGTCAACTATCTGAACATGAGTACCACAGTCTTCAGTGTAGTTATGACCATCACGATTCTAGCAAGAAAACAAAAAAAAATGAGAATTATATCAATCAATACCCTTTAGCTCCCCAAGGAGCATAGGCCTTCAACAAACACATGCCAAGTCTTCCTGTCCTGTGCCATCCGCTCAAGTTCTTTCCATGTTCTCCTCATCATTTTCACCTCTGTATCCAGTTCTCTTCTCCATGTGTTTTTGGTCTACCTCTGCCTCTCTTTCGCTGAGGATTCCAGAACAAGGACTGCCTTGTAATGCTATCAACAGGTCTCCTCAATGTGTGTTCTATCCATCACCAGTGTCTTCTTCTCAACTCTAGTTCTGCTGGCACTTGTCTGGTTCTTGTCATCAGTTCCCCATTTGTGACTTTGTCATACCATTTCAGTCCTTCTATTCTACACAAGCACCCGTTTATAAAAGTCTGTAGCTTTTGGTTGTTGATTTTGTTGTTCTCCATGTGTCAAAGCCATACTTCTTCTTCTTCCTTGTTTGTCCTGAAAAGGATATTGGTTGCGTTGTGTCCATTTACAGCGAAGCTGCGATATTTGTGCCTTTTGGCTGACACATCCAACCTCTGCATGGCATTTTTTAGGACCGGGTTTGCCTTCCCCCTTCAATCCCTACTCTCTCAGCCAGACTGTTTCCAGGACCACCACTTGGAGGTGGAGTAGGGTCTTGGTCAGCTCTGGTTCGCTGACCCTGACGCAAGCAGTCAAGCTATGAGTCGCTGACTGCATTCATCTCTCTTGCAGCGTCTTCGGTCCCAGAGCCATACAATAGGACTGACCTGACATTTAAGTTGAAGATTTTATTTTTGTATTGGACTTGATTTCTCTTGTTCTCCAAATATTTCCTAATGCAATGAAAGCTCTTCTTGCTGTTTGTATTCTTATTTTGATATCACTGTCTGTCCCTCCAACTTCGTCTATATTATTGCCAAGATATGTGTACAATTCTAAATTTTTCAGTGGCGTTTCATCAAGTTCAACCTTGTTATCATTTCTTGCATTTATTCTCATAATCTTTGTCTTTTCCCTGTGTATTTTCAGGCCCACTTGTGACCTCTCATCGAGTATATTCATTTTGTCTTGCATCTGATTATGGTTATGAGGCAGAACAGCCAAGCCATCTGCAAAATCTAGATCATCAAGCTGTTTAGTCAGATTCTACTGGATTCCATTTCTGTTGTGTGATGTCGATGTTTTAATAACCCAATCTATTGCTAGTAAGAAAAGAAATGGAGACAAGAAGCATCCCTGTCTCACTCCTGTTCTAATCCTAAACAGTTCTATATGTTGTCCTTCATGAAGAACTCTGCATGTCATGACTTCATAGGTCTTCTTTATTAAGTTAATGATCTTCATAGGAACTCCATAATGCCTCATCAATATTCAGAGCGATTCTCTGTCTGCATTTGACAGTGTAGACAGAGAATCAGAGAATTATATAGTGAGATTAAAAACTGGTACATACAGTTACTAAACTAAGTATATACAAAATTTGATGGTGAAAGTTTTGGTCCATCTATGAAATGAAATAATTCAGCAGCTCAAAGATAGTTGTCATGTTACAAGAGGACACATTCTCAGAGCCATGGTAGGTTGATAAGTACAAATCTGCTTCCTTTGTAAAAGTGACATCACTGCATTATTAAACATTACTTCTATATATGACACCTTAATTCACATTCTTAGTAGCCTTACAAACAACCTATTATGACATCATACACAGGTTTAAAAAACAACAGAATTGAAATAGGCATATTTAACTGGGGTTTTGAGGAACACATTGAAAATTATGAGTTCACTGAAATGGGTATTCAAAGAAATTTTGTGTATCTTCCCTTTTAATTGTCTTAGCATGTCCCTGACTAGCTGCGAAGGAAAAATTGTTTCTCTTATTTCTTGAAGATAATGCAGGCTATGGATAGGACACATATTGAGGAAACCTGTTGGTAGCATTACAAGAAAGTCCTTGTTCTGGAATCACCAGGGAAAGAGAGGCAGAGGTAGATTTTTAAAAAAAAAACACAAACAGCAGATAACTGAAGACAGAAGTGAAAATGATGAGGAAGACATGGATAGAGCTTGAGCTGATGGCACGTGACAGGAGGACTTGGCACATGACAGGAGGACTTGGTGTGTGTTTGTTGAAGGTCGATGCTCCTTGGTCAGCTAAAGGGTATTGAGTGATTGTCCTTGCCTAACATAAGAAATAATATGTTGACCGAGAGAAGCAATGATTAAACACTGTTAACAAACACAAGTGTCAGACTGGATAGAAGTATGGCATCCACCTCCCATTTTCAATGTACCGGTTTTGGTTCCAAGAACTGGGAATATATATGATGGAAATTTTTTCAGAACCAGAGGTTCCTAATGATGTCATACTTCCCCCTGATCTCATGGGTAGAGAGATAGGATCCCTAGCCTTCTCAGACAAGGGTGAACAAATAGGAGGTCCTGTGTGCAAGTTGCACATGTGAAAAAGCCCTCGGCAGTTGGAAATTGAAAAGGGTAAGCCGTATGGCCACTGCCCTGGCAAAATTTACAAAATTACGAACACCCACCCACCATAAAAAATATTAACAGAATGTGTGATTCCTGTATATGCACAATGGGGTCCTCGCTGGTGTTACATAGTTAGTGAACTGTGCTGAAATTCTCTTTGTGTGATCTAAGAAAGGAGATAGGAGCTCTGATGGTACTGTCCACATGCAATTAAGATGGTCATTAAAATCACACCAAACAAAAAAACCAGTTATGCCAAGGTGCTTTGGTGAGAATGCCCTCTAAACAATCAGTATTCAATTCCTAGTAGACTTTTTTTCATGTTCTTTATTCATTTTAAATCAGTCATACAAGTGAGAGTGCACTGGTAAGTGGGACTATTTTTGCACTTCCATTAATGCAAAGACATTCACTGCAGGCAAGTGTGATACAATTTTTTTTTCTCCAAAAATGTAAAGACATTCAGTGGCAGTATGTGCTTAGTGCAAATTTCAAGTCAAACGGTTCTGTGCATAACAATGTTGGATAAGATGACTGACCAATGAATTTGACAAAACTGTTATATTAATATCATGTAGTTTGTACATGCCAGTACAGACACGGTAAAGCTTTGTAGCTGAAAGAAACAAATTATTTATTAATTTTAATTCAGAAATCCAACTGGGGTTTGCTGATGACAATATTTATTACTACTGATACTGCTCATACATTCTTTGCTGGTATAAGACAGAATATGAAATGAACATAAATAGTATCACTCTGGAACAAGTAGAAACATTCAAACACTTAGGTCTTCTATTAACATCATGTATAAGCTAATTCATAAAAAAGCACTAGAAAAGCCTAATTCTAGAAAATAGGAAACTTCTTCTTCTTCGTACACTCTCAGACGTCCACTTGAATGTTCTCAAAGAAAGCAGTAGTCAGTTTGAGGTTATTTGAATCTCCGTAAAGCTTTTCCATGAAAGAAACTGGCGTCGGCCATATGCACTTTTCAATGACTAAGAGTGTGTGGTTCTCCAGTACTAGAATGAACTACAAGAGAAGGAAAATAATTGCATAAGCTACTCTCACAGGATATTATGCTCACGGTAAGGAATAAGGTGTTTGATACAATACTGCTAGTGTAGATCTGTTTAATAAATGAGTGTACTAAGGCACACTGATGGTTTACTAAAATAATTAACAAATAAACTACTCACTTCATAACCTGGTTCCAGTTTTATTTTTTCACCACTGAATGCAGCCGTAGTCTCAACATGTCTTGGAGCCTGAGAAGACAGAGTGATGAACCATAGCAGGATATCTTACACTGCATTATGGCAGTAAAAGTAATGTACACATCAAAGAGAGATCAAAGCTGTACACATAACAGATTTGAATATGGTTTTTATAGCAGGTTTAGCCATTTTGTTAGTTTTCTCTATATGGTATTGTCTCTATATTTAATGTCTACAAGGAAAAAAACTGTCTGACAGATACAGGAAATGCTAGTGCTGAACATTAGTGGAAGATCAATAAACAACCTTTGATACAGTTTTATTAGCTGAAAGCAAATGCGACTTACAAGAACTAGTGAAGTAAGTAAACAGCATAAGTCATGATTACAGATTAGACACTGACATTGAAAAAAAAATGATATTAGCAAAACAGAAGGTAAGCCCACATTAAAGATAAAAATAAATGGGAAAATACTTGTAAAGTCTCCAATGTCTTGGACAAATAATAAGCTGGCAGATGTGAAATGGAAATCAAGAAAACTATAGAAATGGACAAAGCTACATTCAACAACATGAGATAAATATGGACATGTAAACAATGAACTCACAAACTAAAACTGAAAATTATCAAATGTTACTTGTATTCTTCATGACTGTAGGATGTGGAAACATGGACAATGAACAAGTAATTGGAAGAAAGAATTGAGGTCCTCCAGATGGGATATATAGAAGATTGGGGCACACTCATAAATTAAAAATGGCAGTCTTCAAGTGTTATTATTTTTATTACTGTGTGGTGTAGAAACTGAGACAAGCAGTTAGAAGGAAGAATTCAGGCCTTTGAGATCCTGGATATACAATATAGTTGAATAAGGTTGTTCTCTTTAAAAAAAAAGGGAGGAAGACATTAGAGATCTATTGTAGCCAGTATTATAGTGAACATTATGACAAGTGACAGAAGACATTAGATATCTATTGTAGCCAGTATTATAGTGAACTTTAAGACAAGTGACAGATGACATTATAGATCTATTGTAGACAGAATATAGTGAACATTAAGACAAGTGACCACCCATGTGTTACCGGGGCCTGAAAGGGGACCAAAGAATAGTAACACTGTACCCTACTAGACATGTCGTAAAAAGCGACTAAGGAGGGTTGGGCATTGGGCTGGTTACCCCATCCCATAAAAAACTTTCTACCACAAAAACTTCAACAACCATGAACAAGTCAAATAAAGAATATAAATATACTCAGCCGCCCAAGACAGAAGAAGGTCCTCTGGAAAGGAGGCACAAGAAGCAACCTAGAGAAAGCCGAAAGGAGTCTAGTTTGCCGACTAACCTTTATTCGCCTAGGACAATCTCCAGGATTGGCACCTGGAATGTAAGCACTCTGTGTAAACAAGGGAAAACTGCACAGGTAGCAGCAGAAATGACAAATTACAGGATTGATTTCCTGGGTCTCTGCGAGACACAGTGGAAAGGCATAGAGAAGAGATTGATCACAGGAGAAATGATGTTGTCCTCAGGACATGGGGAGGAAAGAGCCCACCACAGTAAAGGTTTGGTTCTAATGCTGTCCAAGGAAGCACATAAGGCACTTATAGAATAGGAAGCAATGGGACCCCAAACTATAACAGCAAGGTTTAAACCAGCCAAAAAGAAATTAAATATAAACATCATTCATTGATGGCCACCGACCGAGCAAAGTGGAATCAATTTGTTGTTGCCCTACAAGACGCCACTAGACATGATGGCCACTGACTGTCTTGAAGGTTGGCGGCTAAGGATCAAAGAAGAAGAAGTATTATACACCAACAAATGATTAAGAAGAATCTCTAAAAGAAGACTTTTACACCAGACTACAAAGTGTCTTGGGCAATAAGAAAAGAAAGGACATCACAATTTTGATGGGGGACCTAAATGTGAAAATAGGAACAGACAACACTGGCTTTGAAGAAATCATGGGAAAGCATGGATTAGGTATGATGAATGAGAATGGGGAACTTTAACAAACTTCTGTGCTTCAAATCAACTAGCTATAGAAGGAAGCATATTTCCACATAAAAGAATACATAAAGCAACATGGATATCACCAGACCACAGAACTGAGAATCAGATTGATCACATATGCATAAGCAAGAAGTTTAGGTCCTCATTGCATGATGTGAAAGTATGTAGAGGAGCAGATGTTGTATCAGACCACCATCTTCTGTTGGCTAAAACAAAATTAAAACTCAAGAAATTTACAACAGCATATAGCTATAGACAACAGTATAATGTGGGATATCTAAGAAATCAGGAAATAAGAGACAAATTTTCAATCACAGTATCCAACAAATACCAAGTACTCCAACAGCTGGAAGATGAAACAGATACAGAAGACCACTGGCAACAAGTAAAAAAAGATATGGAACAAGACATGTGAAGAAGTACTGAGAAAAAGAGAACATCAGCACAAAGCATGGATAACAACAGAAACCATTAGTAAGATAGAAGAAAAACAAGAAAGCAGATTTAAATAAAAGAAAAACCAGAAGCTCCAAAGTAAAGGCTCATGAAGTGTACATAGAAACAAACAAAGATGTAAGAAGAAACATCAAAACAGACAAGAGGAAATGCATCGATGATTTGGTAAGGGTAGCAGAAGAAGCTGCAGCCAAAGGAAATATGATGGATATGTGCAACAACACAAAGAAGCAAACAGGGAAATATAAGCAAGCAAATGGCCTCATAAAAGATAAGAATGGAAAATTGCTTAGTAATATACAAGAACAAATGAAGAGATGGACAGAACATTTTGAGGAACTTCTCAATAGACTATCTCCAACTAATCCCCCAGACATCCAGCCAGCAGAAGAGGAGCTACAAATCAGCTGTGAATGACCAAGTAGAGAAGAAATAAAGAAAGCCATAAAGCTTCTGAAAGATGGAAAAGCAGCTGGTCCAGATTGCATTCCAGCAGAGACCATTAAAAAAATATTGATACCTCTACAGAGATATTATACAAACTACTTGGCAAAGACTGGGAGAGAGAGGAAATACCAGCAGAATAGAATGAAGGTTATCTGGTCAAGTTGCCTTAGAATAGAAATTTACAAGAGTGCACAAATTATAGAGGAATAATGTTACTATCAGTGCCAGCAAAAGTATTAAACAGAGTCATCCTGGAGAGATTAAAAAGAGTCCATAGACAAGAAACTGTGAGATGAACAAGCAGGTTTTTGACAAAATAGATCCTGTTCAGACGAGATAGCCACATTGAGAATAATAGTTGAACAAAGTCTGGAATGGAATTCACTGCTACACATCAGATTCATGGACTATGAAAAGGCATTTGACAGTGTAGACAGAGAATCATGTAGGAAATTGATGAGGCATTTTGGAGTTCACATGAAGATCATTAACTTAATAAAAAAGACCTATGAAGACATGATATGCAGAGTTCTTCATAAAGGATAACTTACAGAACCGTTTAGGATTAGAATGGGAGTGAGACAGGGATGCCTCTTGACTCCATTTCTTTTCTTACTAGCAATAGATTGGGTTATGAAAACATCGAAATCACACATCAGGAAATGGAATCCAGTGAAATCTGACTAAACAGCTTGATGATCTGGATTTTGCAGATGACTTGGCTCTTCTGTCCCATAACCATAATCAGATGCAAGAGAAAATGAAAGTTCTCGATGAGAGGTCACAACAAGTGGGCCTGAAAATACACAGGGAAAAGACAAAGATTATGAGAATAAATGCAAGAAATGATAACAAGGTTGAACTTGAAGATACACCACTAAAAGATGTAGAATCATACACATATCTTGGAAGTAATATAGACAAAGTTGGAGGGACAGACAGTGATATAAAGATTAGAATACAAAAAGCAAGAGGAGCTTTCATTGCATTGGGAAACATAAGGAGAACAAGAGAAATCAAGTCCAACATGAAAATAAGAATCTTCAACTCAAATGTGAAGTCAGTCCTATTGTATGGCTCCGAGACATGGAGAACAACAAGAACAACAACCAAAAAGCTACAGACTTTTATAACCGGTGCTTGCGTAGAATAGAAGGACTGAAATGGTATGACAAAGTCACAAATGTGGAATTGTTGACAAGAACCAGACAAGTGCTAGTGGAACAAGAGATGAGAAGAAGACGCTGGCGATGGATGCACACCTTGAGGAAACCTGTTGATAGCATTACAAGGCAGTCCTTGTTCTGGAATCCACAGGAAAAGAGAGGCAGAGGTAGACCAAAAAACATATGGAGAAGAGAACTGGAAATAGAGGTGAAAATGATGAAAACATGGAAAGAACATGAGCGGAGGGCACAGGACAGGAAAACTTGGCATGTGTTTTTTGAAGGCCTATGCTTCTTGGGGAGCTAAAGGGTATTGAAGACGAGTGACAGAAGACACTAGAGATCTATTATAGCCAGATTATAGTGAACATTAAGACAAGTTACAGAAGACATTAGATATATTTTGCAACCAGATTATAGTGAACATTAAGTGTCAGAAGACATTAGAGATCTATTATAACCAGACTATAGTGAACATTAAGACAAGTGATAGAAGACATTAGAGATATATTGCAACCAGATTATAGTGAACATTAAGACAAGTGACAGAAGACATTAGAGATCTATTATAGCCAGATTATAGTGAACATTAAGACAAGTGACAGAAGACATTAGAGATCTATTGCAACCAGATTATAGTGAACATTAGGACGAGTGACAGAAGACATTAGAGATATATTGCAACCAGATTATAGTGAACATTAAGACAAGTGACAGAAGACATTAGAGATCTATTATAACCAGGTTATAGTGAACATTAAGACAAGTGACAGAATACATTAGAGATATATTGCAACCAGATTATAGTGAACATTAGGACAAGTGACAAAAGACATTAGAGATACATTGCAACCAAATTATAGTGAACATTAAGACAAGTGACAGAAGACATTAGAGATCTATTATAGCCAGATTATAGTGAACATTAAGACAAGTGACAGAAGACATTAGAGATATATTGCAACCAGATTATAGTGAACATCAGGACAAGTGACAGAAGACATTAGAGATACATTGTAGCCAGTATTAAAGTGAACATTAAGACAAGTGAGAGAAGACATTAGAGATCTACTGTAGCCAGATTATTGTGAACACTGAGACAAGTGACAGAAAACGTTAAAAATCTATTGTGACCAGTATTATTGTGACCATTAAGACAAGAGTCAGAAGACACTAGTGATCTGTTGTAGCCAGTAATATAGCGAACATTAAGAGAAGATTCTTGGCAAAAGATGCTAGAGATCTAGTGCAGCCAGCCTTCCAAGCTGTTATCAGATCATTCAATTCTTGTCATAATAAATATATCTTCTTCTTTGATCCTTAGCTGCCAACCGTCAAAGCAGGCAGTGGCCATCTTATAATGAAAGAGTAATGGGGAAATGCGGCAGCGAAACAGCAAACGAAAATGGGGATTCATTAATACGTTTCTGTAGCATCAACAACCTGGTCATTGGAGGAACACTTTACCCACACAAAGAAATTCACAAATTAACATGGAAATCACCAAATGGTCGGGACAGAAACCAGAAAGACCACATTATGATTAATGGTAGATGGAGACATGCATTACATGATGTGAAGGTAAGAAGAGGTGCAGATGTGGGAAGTGATCACCATTTAGTAGTAGCAAAACTGAAAGTGAAACTAAGAACGGCTGGACCAACTGTAACTACACAGAAAATTGACATCAGCAAATTGAAGGACCAAATGCAGGACAAATTGAAAACACTCGATGAGAGGTCACAGCGATTGGATCTGAAAATACACAGGGAAAAGACAAAAATAATGAAAATAAATGCAGGTAATGATAACAGGGTTTAACTTGAAGAAACACCAATACAAGATGTAGAATCGTACACATATCTTGGCAGTAATATAGACAAAGTTGGAGGGACAGACAGCGATATCAAAATAAGAATACAACAGGCAAGAGAAGCTTTCATTGCATTGGGAAATATATGGAGATCAAGAGAAATCGGATCCAACACGAAAATAAGAATCTTCAACTCAAATGTGAAGTCAGTCCTATTGTATGGCTCTGAGAAATGGAGAACAACAAAGACAACAACCAAAAAGCTACAGACTTTTATAAATGGGTGCTTGCGTAGAATAGAGGGATTAAAATGGTATGACAAGGTTACCAACGTGGAACTGATGTCAAGAACTAGACAAGTGCCAGTGGAACAAGAGATGAGAAGAAGACGATGGCGATGGATAGGACACACACTGAGGAAACCTGTTGATAGCATTACAAGGCAGTACTTGTTCTGGAACCCCCAGGGCAAGAGAGGCAGAGGTAGACCAAGAAGCACATGGAGAAGAGAGCTGGAAACAGAGGTGAAAATGATGAGGAGAACATGGAAAGGACTTGAGATGATGGCACGTGACAGGAGGACTTGGCATGTGTTTGTTGAAGGCCTATGCTCCTTTGGGAGTGGAGGGTTATGAATGAATGAATGAAATTGAAGGACCCCCTTACCAGAAAAGCTTTTGCGGCTGTGATAAAGAAGTGATATCAATTTGCCAAAAGTCAGGAAAAGACATTGACTGATGATATAGACCAAAAATTCAACACCATTTCAACAATATATAAGGAAAGCAGCAAACCATGCTTGGGATTCCAGGAAAGGAAGAAACAAGACTGGATAACACCGTAACGGTACCCAAGATGCATCAAAAGTGAGGATGGCAGTAAGCGACTCATAGCTTGACTGCCTACATCAGGGTCAGCGAACCAGAGCTGACCAAACCCTACTCCACCTCCACATGGTGGTCCTGGAAACAGGCTGCATCAGTGCAGTCTGGCTGAGGAGTAGGGATCGAAGAGGGAAAGAAAACCCAGTCCCAAAAAATGCCGTGCAGAAGTCGGATGTGTCGGCCGAAAGGCGCAAATACCGCAGCTTCACTAAACGGACACAAAGCAACCAACGTCCTTTTCAGGATGAACGAGGAAGAAGAAGAAGAAACACCATAATGATGAGAAAGGAAATGAAAAGAAAGAAAACAGAAGCGAAGTCCCCCAGGTGAAAGCAACTATATAGCGAACAGTACAGTTAGCTGGACAAGGAAGTTAAACGCCAAACCCGAGCCAACAAAAGGAATTTTTTAGACAATCTTGCAAGACAAGCAGAAGAGGCAGCATGAGAAATGAACAAAGCACAGTATACAAAATAACTAAAACGAGGTGCAAACAATATTACATTTGTAAGAGATAAGCAAGGAAATCTCATCACGACAGCAGAGGGACAGGAAACAAGATGGGCAGAGCATTTCAGAGAAACTCTGAACAAGGAACCACCAGAGACACAATTGAATGTTCCTGAGGCTGAAAATGATCTAGATGTTAATACAGCCATTCTACGAAAAGAAGAAATCATCACAGCAATCAAAGGGTAAAGAATGGAAAAGCTCCTGGCCATAATAACTTAAATGCAGAGCTATTTAAGACAGACCCCGAGCTAGCAGCAGAACTATTAGAACCACTATTAGATGCTGGAGCTGGGTTGGCCATGTTCTCAGAAGAGAACCCGATGCCATCACAAAAACAGCTATGCTATGGACCCCTGAAGGAAAACGAAAGAGAGGCCAACCAAAAACAACTTGGCGGAGGACTGTGGAGGCTGAGATGCAAAGAATGAACCAGAGTTAGGGCACTGTACGAAGGATGGCCACTGACCGAGCAAAGTGGAATCAATTTGTTGTTGCCGTACAAGAAGCCACCAGGCGTGATGGCCACTGACTGCTTTGACGGTTGGCAGCTAAGGATCAAAGAAGAAGAAGGGGTGTCAGCCCTATGCTAAAACCCCCAACCTGGAGGACCAGGGTGTCTGCTTTAGTCTGACCTCTGCCTGCGCAAACCTGTCCAGCTTGGTAGAACCTTCCAGGAGTAAAACTGCAGCTGGCATAGCTCTGGGGTAATCAGAGTACGCAAGCCGCCATACCTCGACAAGGTATTGACACCGGAGATGGCAGACAATAAATATATAGGCCTACATAATATACATATCTCTGGTAAGAAAAAGAAAAAATACTAGGGTTGAAATAAAGTAAAGTGAACCGTTTTCTTTGATGTCATCCAAGTAAGTTGACAAGTTACGGTTAGGAGTAGGGTTTCGTGTTAAGTTTAGGATACCTAAATTTATTATAAAAAGAAAAGAAAAGGTAATCCTCTTCATCTCAACCTTGGTTTGTGTTAAGTGCTTTTTTTTTTAATTTGATAAAAGCAACAACAAAAACTGTTAAGGTCGAGTCTAACTAAGTGTTAGATGCTTCTTTTTTATATTATTATTAGGCCTATTGAAGTGACACCACGATGTAGCGATAGCAGCTTGGCGGTGTTTGTCTACTTTTTCTGAAACCGTACTATCCCTTATAATCTAGTTCCTGTTTTATTTGTGTTGTTTCTTCATCTACATACAGAATAGAAGAACCTTACTGTGCAGGATGTCTTCAAGACAATAATATAGAACATTTCTTGTTAAAGTGTAAGAGGTATGACCAAATGAGAATACCAATATTGGATTATTTGCAGGCATCCAACTTACCTATAAATATAGAGGAGGTGTTGAGAATAGACAGACCTAGGGAACTGCATAATATAGTAAAACAATATTTAACACGAACACATGTTAATATATAGTGGCTGGGAATGTGAAGGTCTGATGCTGTTCTTACAATGCATGTGACTTTAAACAGATGAAAGTCGATTAAATATCTGGTAAAGTCCGTTAGGCCTATATAACTAGAACCACCAGGCCTTTACACCCCTCCACTTTAATATTATTCTTGTTCATAGTTTCTTCTTGATTTTGTTTGTTTGTTTTTTATTTTATTATTTAACGTATAGGCCTAAGCACAATTGTGAGTATCCCTATTTTCAAATGTGATGCCACTTTCTCATGTTCGCAGTTGTTTATATTATTTGGAATTGAAAACAATATATATCCTAATTATAACCCATCAGAGGTTGAACGGGATTTCTGTTTATCTTCATTAGGGCTAATTTAAAAAAAAAAAAATCTACATACAGTACAGTTCTAAAGCATCGTTCCTTTTGGAGTATAAATGGCGTCTTTCTCGGACTTAATTTAAATAAATACAAATTAGGTGCGTTTCTTCCGCTTTAAAATGTAAACTGTCAAGTTGTGGAAAACATTGGTTACTGACCCCACTGCTGTCTTTGAACATATTCAAGTTGACGTCTGAGGGGTGAAAGAAGAAGAGCTGGCAAAATGGTTACAAAGCTTGCTTCTCAAGGCAGAGTTCAATACCCTTTAGCTCCCCAATGAGTATAATAATAATAATAATAAATTCTTTAAGCACCAAACACGGCGCATAAGGCAGAAACCAGTGCTCTCCAGGTTGTTCGTTGTGACGCCACTCCTCTTAGCTCTTGCACATTATTTAGGCCCAACGTTCTTCCTTCTCTTATTATGAGTATAGGCCTTCAATAAACACATGCCAAGTCTTCCTGTAAGACAGAGTTACCAAGTTCGAAATCAGATAGCGCCACTGTTAGGTCTACCCAGCTGCATTTGAGTGTTCCTGACTCCGCTCATAAGCTAAAACTGACAAAGACGGTCAGACTTTCTTCTTTATTCTTTTAAAGCACAGAGCGACCTCCCCTTATGGAGTATTCGTTGTATTGAGTACAGTTTTTGTAATGTTTATCTTGGAAACATTGGAGTTTGCTCTTTTAACATACTTTGCTGACCAAATTCGACGATCGTCGAATTAGCACGACTATGAAAGTGACAGGGCCGCCGCATCGATAGTTTTATGAAATAAGGGCCCATGATTCATATCGTGTAGCGGTGTTAGAAGTGGAAATTTGGTTAGGGCCTAACATTTCATTATTTTTAGTACAAGAGCCCGTTATTCATTTTCGTCATGAGTGATAACGAAAACCAGACTTATAACAGGGATGATTCTGGCAGCGAATCTGGGGCTGAAAATGATATCTCATGGCGAAGTAGAGATGGCTCACTGAATAATAACATTAGTCACAGCAGCGACAACAAAACTGGAGGTAATGTAGGTAGGTCTGAAGCAGAAGATGGGCGTGGCACAAGGGCCCATAGCAGGACTGCACATCAAAATAATCAATGAAAATGGAGAAAGCTTGGCCAAAATTAACTTATTGAGCTTTCCATTCTTCCTCCATATAAAGAGCAAGAAGGTATCAAGGCAGACTTAACGGAATTCAAGTCCATTGATTTTTTTTTTTCGAAATTTTATATTTCTGACATGGCAGATCTGATCACTGACGAAGTGAATAGGTATGGTGAAAATCACCTCGCTCACAAGGAGGAATATATTTCAAGCAGTACTTGCAGCAAAACCCACAAAGTGGGGATTCAAACTATTTGTTCTCACTGATGCTAAAACACAATATTGCCTGAAAATGAAAATGTAAACTGATAATAAAAATGATGGTTATATGTGGGGGAACTTCCAGGTTTGTGAAAGTTCTTCTTGGTGGATATGGCAGCAAAGGAGATTTTCTTTACTGCGATAGCTTTTATTCAGCCCCAGCTTTATTTCAAGAGCTGAAAGAAATTTAGATTGGTGAATATAGAACATAGAATCACTGTAGCGAAATCTGTGAAAACAATCGCTAAATTCAGTAAGATTTTACTCCTATGATAATAAATAAACCCGCCCGTGGTTGTTTGCCTATCTGCTTCCCCAACGCCAGTACAGCGCTGTATTTTATATCGTAGTAGCGCGTAGAAATGATCCTGCAGTTAAATATTACACGCTTTCCTAGTTTCGTCCTTGAGACTTACAATTAACGTTGTGCCAGAACTGCGACACCAAACTGCCGCTTGAATTAACGCAAGATTTTAACTTTAACGCCACTAATAGTAGTAATTCGGACATTTTCCAGAAGTGTAGAACGAACCGGCAGTAAAAATTAATGCCAATACTAACACCGCCTTGCAAAACCCCTCTTCGCTCAACACGCGGTTCTAATACTACATCTACGCTGTTGGACACGCCAGAATATATATACACACACACAGTGTATTTCAGGCTAAAAAATTAACTATAAGGTAACGTAAAGAAAACGCGTTGTCGAAATTTTGTGACGTACTACAAAAGGCGCTGTTTCATTCTGAATGAGAACGGCAGTTAAGAAAAAGAAAAAAATTACGATGTAACGTGGAAATTTTTTTTTTTTTTTAATATATAGAAGTGAGAGGGGGTCGTGTCACTAGTTCGTTGTTTACATAAATTTGAACCAAAAGCAAAGCATATAAGGTCAGATAGTAGAAAAACGATAATAGTAAATATAATGAATAAACTTATAAAAATGTAACCATTGTGTGACAGCCAGCAACAGGATCACAAATTACTTGTCAGAATTATAAACTAGTAGTAAATAAAGGAGATATTGACAGAAGACAGATGGACGAACAGACTACTTCTTTCTCAGCTTGACAGATAGTGGGGGAAGGGTAAGGGTAGTCCAAGATTTGAAAATTTGAGTTCAGTTTGAAAATAAGACGCTAGAATGCCAAACAGGTCCTGATTGGCTGGAGTCAAATATACTATAAGGGTGATAAAAATCATTTGGGAAAAGCGTTTGTCGCCACTTTAGAAAATTGTTTCTACAATAAAGTTGTGTTAAAAGCAAGATACTAGTACTGTCTTGGCTTTGCTGATCTGCACCAGCAAGCGATCTGGATTTGACCATATATATCGCAATTAACCTTATTAGTAGGAAATTTTCATTGTATGCGGTAAGAAATAAAACCTTTGTATCATTATTATGATTATTAAGATGTATGTATTATTGAATATGTATGAAAATTATGTGGGGAAAAGATTATCAAGAGTGAAGCCAACATCAAACTTTGTGTTGTTTCCCAGAGTTGTTAAGAAATATAGTAAGAGGTTTTAGAAAAGCCCGACAGGTTTTCTGACACTTTGGGAGAAAATAAAAATTGTTGTACAGTATTGTGACATAAGACCAGGAAAACCACTGGCCGTCTTCTTCAGCAAGTCACCGTCTTTGTACATCTTCTTCTTCTTCTTTGATCCTTAGCCGCCGACCGTCAAAGCAGTCAGTGGCCATCACGCCTAGTGGCATCTTGTAGGGCAACAACAAATTGATTCCACTTTGCTCGGTCGGCGGCCATCCTTCGTACAGTGCCCCAACTCTGGTTACGAGCCTCAGACTCTGGATGTCCGTCCCGCAGCAAAGTTTGTTTATTCGTTGTTGTTTCCGTAACTTCAATTTTTTTTTTTTACATAGAGAGGGGTGTCAGCCCTATGCTAAAACCCCCAACCTGGAGGACCAGGGTGTCTGCTTTAGTCTGACCCCTGCCCGCGCAAACCTGTCCAGCTTGGTAGAACCTTCCAGGAGTAAAACTCCCGCTGGCATAGCTCTGGGGGTAATCAGGGTACGCAAGCCGCCATACCTCGACAAGGTATTGACACCGGTGATGGCAGGTCTTTGTACATGACTTGATAATATTAACTTAAAATGTTTCCTTTGTCAAGGAAAGTGTCTAACTGTAGTTTGAAGTTTATTTGACCATGAATGGGGTAACAAACCAATTAAGAACGTTAACTAATTGTGTAGTTACTATGCTGAATCTGAATATAATTGAAAATGTTTAGTTAGGGAAAGAGAGAGTATATCAGAGGGTGATGTAGGACGCATTTATATTGTTCCAGGGTTTCATCTATGACTCGAAGTGAGCCCAAGTCACCTGAGATCTGTATATTTCTGCATCTAAAGAAGTGAGGCAGTATCAACCGTGTGCCTCCTTGTTATTTCAAGATCAGAAGCCTGACTTGTTATTGGAAGCTGGTGGTGTGACTATACTTCATCCTGCACATCAGAAGACACAAAGTTAAGCCAGTGTCTGCAGGCATTTGATAGATCAAAACAAAAATTACTCTCATTTCCTAAGTGGTTAATAAATTATTCAGATTGTGATGAACTCAGACGTTCTTCCTAACAGTACCCATTCATAGGAGCAATAGTACAGTGACATTGTCCCAGATTGACACATGTAATTAAATTTGTGAATAATAATAATATAGTTATAAATTGAATCATTTTGATGTAAATATTTTGATTGATCATTTTGAATTTAAATTCCAGTATACACAAAACTGTGATACTGGAACAATAAATTGTAAAAAAATAATTCACATTTTAAACTTAACTCTGGGTGTTGTTAATTACTTTTCCCATAGACTTAGGTGTATTTGTTGTCATATTATTACATCACATTTTACATTACCCTAGACACTAGCCAGATAACATACATACACCATTATTTTACTTAGGAGAAAATACGTCGCAGGTTGAGGTCGTAGGGTGGTAGCAGCAAGGTGCTCTGATAATACAAACCTAATATTTATTAGACTCAGGGGCCTTCACAGCTTGACCTCACATCTGCATAAAGTCACATTTTAGCTGTTTAACATCAAAACCCACCACAATCACCTATTTTCGATTTTTTTTTCCACACCCATCCCATGCATATAAAACAGTAGCTGAGAATAGAAAGCATTTTCCTGAAGCACTGAAAGAAAGGCAATTCAAATTGAAAAAGGCAGGTCATCCTGTGTTTGGTGCCACAGAAGATAAAGGCATGCCGGCAGTCACCTGACATGATACGAAAAGAGTTAACTTTATATCTACTACTCACTATAATGATATGATGGATAAGACAGTTAGGAAAAGAGGATTTCACGAGGGCAGAACAATTCAGAAGCCAGTGCTTGCAAAAAAATACAACAAAAGTATGGGAGGTATCGACCACTTCGGCCAACTACGTGCAAGCTACCCCTACCCACACATATCCTTATAAATGGTACCTGCCATTATATCATTTCTTAGTTGCTACTGCCCCGGACAATGTGCACATAACCTACAACACTGCCAACTCTACAAAAAAGATCAAAGCAAAGAGGTTCAGACAGGTCAGAGGTCAGTCTCACTATTATTGAGTCTGCAGTTCTTCGACGCAATGTAACACCTTCAAAACCACAGGTCACAACAACACGGCTTTCTGAGCACCACTTCATTGCCAAATATGAAAGAGCAAGGCACAAACCAGAGTGTAAAGTGTGTAAGGCTGCAGGAAAAAGAAGCCAGACTTGCATGTACTGCCCAGGTTGCAATGTACCCTGATACCCTGCTTCAAGTTATACCACACAGTCGAGGATTATCAACGTTCACGAGAAAGACTCTTGCAGAGGCCAACAGCTTCAACTTCAACCCCAGTTAATGAAGGAAGCAGCTCAGACTCAAACTAGATGTACTTAGCTAGTCAAACATTCACAAACACTCATTGCTAGATGCCACAGACTCAGAATCAACTCAAAAAAGACAAATACAAAAATTAAAATTGTTTGCATTTTATTCACAATTTTTGTTAGCCTTTTATGTAGCAATACATGGTTAATCGTTAAATCACTACGTCAATAAAGCTTATTTTGTTCATTGCCAACAATGTCCCTAACATTTTATGGCACTGGCATTGAACAAATCCACTAAAAACTGGAAACATGTCATGGTGTTAAAACATCTCTTGAAATTTCTATAAATAGCCACACAAATTAAAGATGCCCGCCATGATCATGTGACCAATTTGCATAAAATATATTTTTTCATATGTAGCAGCCATTCGTAATGGCGCTTTAAAAATTGCTAAACCCTATGTCTGTTTTTCAATTTGTTATGAAATTAAAACAAAACAAAAACAGTTATTTTTAAATAAATCTGCAAACACCCTTGGTAACGGGAGACAGTAATGCTCCGGATTTCTGGTCAGCAAAGTTGCGTTAGGCTAGACTAGAAATGTTAGAGTAAATTTTAGAACAAGAACAAACATTTTATCACAATTGTAATATAATACATTAAAATGCGAAACTACACATTGTAATATAATACATTAAAATACGAAACTACACATGTACGAGCATTCTGTAAATAAGGTTGGCAGCAAACTGATCACGCTTTTACTGAGTGCCTTGTGAAACTTATGTGTGCCTGTGAAGAAGACGTAGTAACGCATATATACATACATTATAACATTACATGGTGGCAGCGGTGGGATACCGGACCGACGCAATAAGCTACACGATAACACGTTAGTACAGTTTGTTCGGCTAACTTTCGTCATTGAGGTCAACCATGGCAGCTAAACACTACCGCAGCGCACCCCACATGCGATTTGCCGGTCGAGATGATAAAAGCGAAGCTTTCCTATTATGGCGCCAACGCATAGATCTCTATTCCAAGACCACTGGTCTGGAAGGTCAAGCCTTAACTCCATATATTCTAGAAGCATTAGACGATGAAGGTTTGAAAATTTACAATAGTTTTGCTACCGCCATGCCCGTTGAGTCAGCGACCGACCCCGTAGCCATATTGGACGAATTTGAAAAACGTCTGATCATAAAGCACACAAACTTTAGAGCGGCAAGATTAGAGCTTCACCACCTGCGACAGAAACCTGGTGAAAGTCTAGATGATTTCTTCACTCGCATCAAGGAGAAAACAAGTGTATGTAAACTTAGCACAGAAGAAGAAAAAGAGCGAATTATTGAACAGATCCTTCTTAGCACACCAATGCCAGAGTTCCAGAAATGGCTACTGAGCCAGAGTGATACACTAACTTTACAACAACTTCTGGATGAAGGCAGGAAACACGAGGCACAAACACTAAACATTAAATAAATTCAGCAAGGTACAGTAGCAGCCCAGGTGGATGCAGTAAAAAGCTATAAACCTAAACACAACAAAGCAACTGGTATTAAGCAACAAGGAAAACACAACACAAGCAGAGGTGCTATGTGTAAATGTTGGGGCCTAAACCACATACAAAACCACTGTCCAGCTAAAGACTCTACATGTCATTACTGCAGAAAGAGGGGCCACTGGACACAATTTTGTTTCAAGAGGAAACAAGACAGTGCTCAGCACAAAATTCACAGCAGAGAGTCATCAAAACAAACACATTCTATGATGACTGAGGACTTTGACTCCAGTGAAGAAAGGGATCCTTGCACTTTTGATATTGTGAAGGTACTAACTTTCAGTAACGAATCAAAGAGAACGCAGGCTTTCTGCAAGGTACAATTCAGAATACCAGGGGTTAAAATGCACAAAGAAAGATATATTCGTTTCAAGATAGACTCAGGTGCCCAAGGAAACACTTTACCCTTAAGAATATTCAGGGAGATCATGCCTGACAAGGTGGATGAGCAAGGATTTCCCACAAGGGATGTAAAAAATAGGAGTGGCAAGACAAAGCTAAGAGCTTACAATGGAACAAATATAGACTGTTTCGGAGCAGTAACACTTGAATGTTCATACAGAGACTCTGAATGGACATCGTCAACATTTTACTTGGTAGATGTTGAAGGACCTGCAATCTTGGGTTTACCAATGTGTGAAAAGCTGAGTGTGGTAACTATTAACAACATTAAAGCTGACGAAAAGAACATCTTACTCTACGCATCACTGGAGTAGATGACCTTAAACAGCGATTCCCAGAACAGTTTGACAGAATAGGCAAACTTCCGGGAAAGGCAAGATTTTTTTTAAAAGACAACGCTGAACCAAAGATAGACCCACCTAGAAAGTATCCTATACATGTTAAACAGAAACTTGCCACAGAACTAGAAAAGATGGTGCAGAATGACGTCATTAGAAAGGTTGAAGAGCATTCTGATTGGTGTAGTAGTATCACAACTGTTTTGAAACAGGATGGTTCCCTTCGGGTTTGCCTTGACCCAAAACATTTAAACAACAGTCTAAAGCGCTGTCCTCACAAAATGTATACAGTGGAAGAGATAACTCACAGATTCCACAATGCCAGATATTTTTCTAAACTAGATGCTGTACACGGATACTGGAGTGTTGAGAGCGGAGGAAAGTCAACCCCTTACAACTTTTCGAACACCATTCGGCAGATATTGTTTCAAGAGACTCCCATTTGGTTTGAATGTATCCCAAGACATCTTTCAACAGAAAATTGACAACATTGTTGAGCAATGTTCTGGCACAGTGGCTATTGCGGACGACATTGTAGTCTGCGGCAGGTCAGAACAAGAACATGACCGTAACTTGATTAACTTGATGCATGTAGCACAGGCCAATGGGCTAACATTCAACAGCAAAAAGTGTACAATTAAGGCAACGGAGATACAATTTTTTGGATTGCTGTACACCCAGAATGGTGTAAAACCAAACCCTAAAAAGGTTGAAGATATTCATGACATGCCAACACCAGCTACAGAGAAGGAACTGCAACAATTCTTAGGTGCTGTCAACTTCCTAGCACAATTCATACCAAATTTGTCAGCTGCTGCAGAACCTTTGCGATCTCTACTACAGAATGAAACTCCGTATGAATGGTCAGAAGACTACCAACACATATTCAACCATTTGAAGGCCCTCATATCATCTGATGCATGCTTGAAATACTATGATATGCAAGCACCCACTTTTCTCATGGTTGATTCCAGTCTGAAAGGCTTAGGAGCAGCACTTTTGCAATCAGACAAAAATCCTGAAGGACACTATGCCAAAGAACTTTGTCCTGTAGCTTACGCAAGCAAATCATTAAGTTCTGACGAAAAGAAACTTGCAAACATTGAAAGAGAAATGCTAGCTGTACGTTTTGGAATCAAACGCTTCCACACATTTCTTTTCAACCGCCCATTTACAATTCTCTCAGATCACAAGCCACTTGAGATGATTCATAAAAAACCAATAGCTTCAGCACCACCACGACTACAAGCTCTGTTATTGGAAACACAAGGTTATGATTTTAATATTCAGTACATCCCAGGAGAGGATATAGGTCTTGCAGATGCTCTCAGCAGACTACCAAACCCCAACAAGATAGCAGATCTTACCCCAAACATTAAAGTTGATTTTGTCAAGTTTAGCGATAATCGGCTTGAATACATCAGAGAAGACACAATGAGAGATCCTATTCTTAACTCTCTCAAAGAACTGATATACCATGGATGGCCAAGCTCTATCAAGGAAGTTCCAACACACATCCGTCCATACTACTCTATGAGACGAGTTAAGCATCGAAGATGGTCTGATCCTTAAAGGAGATCGCATTGTTGTACCAGAAACACAACGCGATATCATCCTTAAACAGCTCCATAATAGTCACCTTGGTATTGTGAAGACACAACTGAGAGCAAAGAAAGATGTTTACTGGCCACAGATAAGCAAGGACATAGAAACACTATGTAAAAACTGTTCAATTTGCCAAGAACATGCCAATAGGCAGTGCAGAGAACCTCTCATACCGTCAGACATACCATTGAGCCCTTGGAGCATCAAAGGGACTGATATTTTCTCCATCGACAGTAATGACTACCTTATCATTGCTGATTATTACAGCAAATTTCCCATCATTGAGAAACTTCCACAACCCTCACCATCAGCTGTTATTGCAGACATTACAAAGAAGTATTGCAGCATATTTGGCATCCCAGATGAAATTATATCTGACAACGGTCCACATTTCTCAGGTCAAGCATACAGAAATTTCACTAAGGACTGGAAGATCAAACACACAACATCATCGCCTAGATACCCTAAATCTAATGGTTTCATTGAGAGACAAACTATCAAGTAAGTCATGAAGAAAACAAGAACAGAGGATGTACACCTAGCACTCTTGAGATGGAGAACAACACCAATAGACAGTAAGATTGACAGTCCAGCAGAACTCATATTTGATAGAAGAATTAAAGATCTTCTACCATCTAAGGTCCACTTCCGTCCACAACATAAAGACAGCACATATGATCAACTTCAGCATCGTCAGCAGGTTCAGAAGTCCAACTATGACAAATGTGCTAAAGACTTACCACCATTATATCCTGGTCAGCATGTGACTACCTACGACCACAACAATGGCACATGGTCAAAAGCAACAATCATTTCAAGAAACCTTGAACCCAGGAGCTATACCTTAAGACCAGACAGCAGCAACAACCTCCTGAGGCGAAACAGAGTGGACATCAGAGAAATCCCACAGAATACAACAGAGAAGAGAATTCCCATGCTTTCAACAGGCAATGCAGTAGCACCAGACCTTGATACCCCACAAAACCAACAACCACCAAGGACGGAATCACAACCAACTCAAGCTAAACCAGGGACTTCCGCAGAACCACCAGCCCTTTACACCACTCGTTCTGGCCGTACAGTGACACCTCCCAGCCGATACAGACAGTGACATATATACTCACACTGAACATTACACATACTTATCCTTTCTCACATGAAACATTTTTTTTTCAAAAACGGGGGGATGTAATATAATACATTAAAATGCGAAACTACACATTGTAATATAATACATTAAAATACGAAACTACACATGTACGAGCATTCTGTAAATAAAGATGGCAGCAAACTGATCCCGCTTTTACTGAGTACCTTGTGAAACTTATGTGTGCCTGTGAAGAGGACGTAGTAACGCATATATACATACATTATAACATTACAACAATTAGAACAGCAGATATAATAGTCTGAAATATTGTAAAATTTACGTTTTTTTTTTTTTTATATTTTGTTATGGTTTCTTTCTTCTTATACAATTAAACTAAAACGAAGCCAATGAATATGCAAAAAAATTACAGAAATCAAAAGTAGAAAACCTGCAGAAAATGGATATCATAGTTTTGTTTTGAATTCATGCGTCAAACATTAATTATTGAAATGTTAAATTGCAAGTTCACATTTATTACCCAATTGTCCCCAAAACATGGTCATGTAAAGATGAGTATGGTCATAAGTAAAATGAAATGTTCAATTTAATAAATAAAACATACACACATATTAAATGATTTCCACACTCTGTTAATTCAATCACTCTCACACAACAACTGCCAAAATTTGCTCTAGCCCCCAAATTTTGCTCCATTATCATTTAAACTTCCTTTTTTTTTAATAGGAGGAATTTTACTGTGTTCTTTATGCCTAGAGTCTGAATAGTGTCGTTTGTTGTGAGAAGGTCAAATAAGAATATGGCGTGTAAACAGTAGCGGATCTACTATGAAACTAATGAAGCTTAAGCTTCAAGGTCCCTAATCCCGGAGGGGCCCCAAAGCGACTTTAGTCCACATTGCTAAAAAATGTTGGGTCTACTCTACGAGAAGGGGTTTTTAAAAAAAAATAATAATAATATAGTGTAATTCAATACAAAATAATAGTTACAATAAAAATAAAAAGGTTATTAAATTATCATGTAGGCTAGCCATAAACGAAAAACCGCTTTCTCAGAAAGTAGACCTAAAATGTTTTCTTTTCAAAGCCAGCGACTGGGAGCCGCGCTAGCGTAGTGGTTACAACACCGCTCTGGCGACCGGGTGATACATGATCAAACCCGGGCGACGGCATTTGAGGATTTTTCGTCGACCGGGATTTGGACTGGATTAACTCGAGACCTGGCGAGGACATTTGAAGGAGTGTCGTCGACCAGGGACTGGCGGCTCCTGAGCCGACCCAGCTGCAATGGGTACCTCCGAAATCGGCGAGTATTTGCCTGAATGGCGAGGGCACCTGTCTCTGTACAAGAAATAAAGGGATACTCACGTAAAATCAATGTCAGGTTAGACATAAATAATAACCTGAGATTTCGCCTCGAGTATTAGCGGGCGTACGAAAAAAAAAAAAAGCCAGCGACAATAGTTGCACGACTTAGATTTATTTATTTTTTTTTTTGTTGTATATATTTCAACAATCCCAAAGTTTGAGCATCAGTAGCACAGATGTTGTAAAGGTGGAGTGTCGCGGTAAGCTGGCTGTTCTGCTGTGGTTAATGTAATTTTTTTTTCCCTTTGTAACAGAGGCCAAGACCCTAGAGGAATAACAATGAGTTCACGAAAGTACTTAAGTGGATACCAAAAACGCAAACTCAAGGAAAAGCGATCTGAAGAAATCTCTAAATGTCAAAAACAAACAAACTATTTGGCAATGTCAAGTTTGTCAACACCTACAGTTGAAACAAGCAGAGCAAACACCATTGATGCCAGTAATAGTGCCTAAACTATGGGAGCTCTTTCTAGCACTATCCAACCCACTTCTGACGCATTTGATACAGATGACGATCACAGTGGTCAACATGAAAGTACCGCGGAACAAGTAGAGACTGAGTAGAAACATGAAGAAGTTTCTCAGACACATATTTTGAAAATGGATTTTGACTGTGAAATCCTGGTTAGACTCAAAGAGTAAAAAACTGTTTTGTTTGCCTTTTCTAAATGCCAAACATCACTTATAACAGATGGGTTTTCTGAAACTGTGTATGAAGAATTGATATAAATTATGGGAAAACATGTGCAAGATGAAATTGTGAATCAAATCAACAACCTAGACACCAAATACTATTCTATTATTGTTGACTCTACGCCTAACCTGACACATGTTGACCAGCTGTAATTGTGGTTCGACACTGCGATAATGGAAAACCCTGTGAGAGATTTTTAACATTTTTACCGATAGATAACCATTCATCCATGACCTTGTTCAACAAAATACAACAAGTCCTGGGTGAACATAAGCTTTCACTTGAAAATATCCGTGCTCAGTCCTACAATAATGCATTTGACATGAAGGGCTCGAAGAAAGGGCTGCAAGCACTCTTTAATAATATTAACAAGTATGCAGTCTATGTACCATGTGCAGCCCATTCACTTAACCTTGTTGAAGAAAAGGCAGTGTCTACTGTACCTGAAGTTGTTGACTATTTTGGCATTTTGCAAGAGCTGTATGTTTTTTTTCTGGATCTCCACGAAGATACTTACTTACTTAGTCGTTCCCCTTCTACCGTGAGGTGTAGAGATTTGGAAGAGAGAGCGCCAGACTATCCTATCGGCTGTCTTCCTCCTGGCCTGATTCCATTCTAGTCCTCGGTCCTTCAAAGATTGTCTAATGTTGTCCTCCCAGCGGACTCTGGGTCGTCCTCGGGGTCTGGATCCTTGGCTCTTTGTTTCCCATGCTTGTCGTGGTATCCGATCTTCTCCCATTCTGCAGACATGGCCAAACCATCTTAATTAGGACTGTTCTACTTGGGTCTGCAGGGGGTAGGATTTAAGGCCTTGACGTATCGTCTGGTTGCGTACCATGTCTCTTCTTGTTACTTCAACCACCTTCCTCAGATACCTCATTTCTGAGGTTTGGATCTGGCTTTTATGGGTTGTAGTCATTACCCATGACTCGCATCCATATGTCAAGACTGGGACATAGGTGGAGCGGTATACAGCCATCTTCGTTTTCTTACCAACCTCTATCTTGCTGAGGAATCCTCGATTTATGGCCTGAAAAAGTCTCCATCTGCTGCTTTTCGAGTGGCCAACTCTTCTTTGATGCCTTTTTACTGCTAGTCAAGCTTGTGTATGTGATTATTCTTTACTTGGGGGTAAGACAGATAATTTTATTTGCATATTTTATTAACATGTAACAGGCTTTGTGTGTGCCATAGTTTTACTTCGATACTGCCTAGATGGGAGAGTTTGTGTCACGACGACCTAAGTAGGAATGTACCTAAGCAGATTTATAGGGAAGTGAAATAAATGTGTAAAAATGTTTGGCAATTGGCCTTACAAAATTGCGACTGTGAGTGTTAATAAATTTATATCGGCTTCTGGAGTGCCACAATGTTTAAATATTATATAAAATCATGTAGGGAATGTTAGAACGAAGTTATCAACAGGTTACAGTGCTAGATTATGCACACCATGACTATTGTATGGAAGACAAACCCGAATGATGAACATTGGCTTTGAATCAACACTGAAGAAGAGTGATTACACGAAACTGATTGTAGACAACGGAAGTTAAGGACTGGTGCAATTTGTCAGCACAATGGGCTGACCCAGGTAAGCTTTAGATTGATTGGGGATGAAAGAGATGAGACAGGTCTACAAGGGATGGATTATTCTTATTCCAGGTTGAATTACCAAGTACTACGTTGCTGCCATAACCTGAGTGAAGAACATAGGGGAGTGAGTGCTCATGATACAGTTTGAAGCCAAAACCCTTATCTTCATCTAGAAGGCGCAACTTTTGGTGATGCTGAATTACTTGAGAAAACAGCAGCAACTATATTTTACCAGATAAGTCCGTTAGCCGGCTCTGACGGTTCATCCCAAAACCACAGTTCATATTATAAAACTTATTTCCTGGGGAATGATGACACTAAGTAGACTGACAGAGTGGTGATAGTATCCAACATAGTAACAAGAACAGAGGGTTTAGTCATTCCAGTGACTTTTGTTTACAGACATGGACACAGTGTCCAACATATTTATTTCTAGTGTGTAAATATCCTTTTCTTGATTTTTAAGAATTCCTGACCCCATAAAGATTGAGGTACAGGAACAATAAATTGTAAATAACCTTTAAACAGTCTTGCTTACTTAAATTTGGTTAAGTTGAAGTTCTGTCCTTTTGTTTGGTAATTACATATATTGCATACATTACCCTAGACACTTAGCCACATAATACCACAGAGATTACTTTACACTGGGTGAGATCAGAAGAGGTAGCGGATAGGGACCCTGAGAAATACATCATCATCATTCTTTACTCAGGGAACTTACATAGCTTGACCTCACCTTGTTAACCTTTAATTTTATTAACATCAAAACCTTTTATCACATATTGGGGTCCTGTCCGGGATTTATTTTGTACCACCATAGCCCCAGGGTACTCCCACTGTAGGTATTAAAATTTAAAAAACTAAACAAATTGTGGTGAATTGGATGAGCTGTCATTGCTATTAGTTAATTAAGATAGTTAATATTTGCACATTTATATATAAGATTAATAATTTGGCTACGAGAGCGAGAGAATGGCAGACTTGGCTAAATTTAGATCTGCTACAGTGCAGATGGCAAAGGAACTTGGCATGAGTGGGGAACTTCTGATTCAGTATGTTACTACTGAATGTGATAAATTTATAGATAGGGAAGATAGGAGGTTAGCTGAAGAGAGAAGATTACAGGCAGATAGAGAAGCTAGGAAATTAGAAGCTGATAGAGAGGCTGAAGCTAAGAAATTACAGTTAGAGGCTGATAGAGAGTCTAGGCAAATGAAGGCTGCAAAAGAGGAAAAGAGGTTGCAAATGGAGGCATAGGAAAAACGTTTCCAAAGAGAGCATGAGTTACGACTAAAAGAAATGGAACTTCAAGGACATATTCCAGATAATGGAGGAAGCCCATTGTGGTGAAATTACAGTGATGCAACGTTAAAATTCCTCCATTTAAAAAGATAACAGGTAAAATAACATGTAGGGATAAAAATATAGGTAAGATATGCCGCGGCTTCTTCACCTACACCAGCGTTTTCTAGCGCCATTGAAACTAACTAGTTAGAACATGCAGACTAAACGATTTATCCTTTTAGACGGGGTAGAAACGGAGATAAAAGAAAAAAATGTGACGGTCTGAACACGTGTTTGAATCTAGTCTAAAAGACGCAATTTGTAGTTTTTAAGGAAAAAATTGCGCCACTAGTTGACACAATGTTAGGAAATGGACAAAAAAACGACCTTAGCTCTTGTTAGAAACAGACGTATCTTGGACGTTTTACGGTAATTAGTCGTTTTTAGTTTGAATATAGCGGCAAACGCCGTACACGAAGGTCCAAAAACAAGTGTAATTTTGGGAAAAACCAAGTTGGGACGGACAGACCGACAGAAAAATACTACACACTAGACTGAGACTGGACCGAAATTGGACTTTATAGTTTGAATATTTGAAAGGTAGAGGGGAAGTCCGCTGATTGGACAGAAGCTTTCATATTATAGACAGAAAGACGCCCGCTAGTGCCATTTTATAGAAGACTGTCCATTTACACAGTTCGTTAATGCTAGAGGTGTGATTTCCAGGAAATATTAAATATTATCAGTGGGACGCCATAATCTAGCCAACAGCTCAGCTGAGTTTTGCTAGTACAACGTAACTGTGTTTTCAATTTTGAATTGTGGTAAGGAGAAAAATTCATTAACCCTTTATTTAACATTTAATATTTTGAGTGATTGATACTGCCATGTCATGAAAAATGATTACGACAAGTGAGTGCTTATTCTAGGTCCCCAGCGACAGCCCAGGGCCTAGAGGCAAATAAATAGTATAGGAAAACATATCCAAGACTAGAGAAGACAGATCTATATTTGAGATCAGTGGGAACATATCACCCACCTTATTGGATGGAAGAGGAGACTATTGAACATATTTCGGATGCAATGCAGTCATGGGAAACTGGTGCTATTTGATACCACCTGGGTGAGATGTGCTGAGTTGGTCGGAGAGATCTGACCCGATCTTTGTAATTGTCTTTTTGCTTTGTTGTGTCTAAAATTGGTGCAGTAGGCAGTGTGTTGACACATGGCACAAATTTTGGTTTCAGAGTTTCTGGTCTGGCACTGTGCTAGTGCCAGATGCTTGAAGAGGTCCAAGCGTGGATGCCTAAGAAGCCTATCATTTTACTCCAGCTACTGTGAGGAGTGGGCCACTTGAATTCTTTACTGCATCGTCACAGGCCAGATAAGTGAAAACCTGGCCTGTTGTGGATTCATCAAACTTGTTTCGCCAATTAAATAAATAACTAAACACAAGCCTGGTGTAGAAAAACTATACTTCAGATCAATATTTCAAAGACAATGACTCGTGTAAACAGAGATCGGGTATGATGACACCACCCCGACTAAACATCCAGTGCTAGTTTTCCAAAGACACTGTAGTTAGTGTTAATATTAACCCTTGTAACCATATTTCTATGTACAAAAATTTCATTTTGATTATGCAATATATATATGCACTTTTATTGATAAATACATATTGTTTCATATGTCCTGACCAGAAGAAAATTTGGTTCAGGACTAAATAAATTCAAAAAAATTATAACATTTAACTTCTAAAAGCCAGTGTTAGTTGATTTGATCATAGAGCTTATTATTATTATTAGACTTAGTATTTACATGTGTGTGTCTGTGTATTTAATTACCTACACATCACAGTTCATTACCCTAGACATTAAACGTAGCTAACATACATAATAGCAGAATAAGTCTGTTTGAGGTCGTAAGTGGTAGCAGAAAGGCATTCTGTAACTCACATAAACTTTTATCTTCAGGAGCCTTCACAGCTGACCTCATCCAGTACACTAGGTAACATAGCAACCACACAATAACATCAAAAACCACTACACCCATCTACTCTGACACCAGTGTCAGTCAGGGGGCCTCAAATTCAGCCATGAATTTTCATTTAGATCCTTTTGTAGAGAAAGACAATGAGATCGAGTCCTATCTCAGTAGATATGAGAGACTAGCTACTAACTATGGGCTAGAGAAAGAGAAGTGGAGTTTAAAATTATCCCAAGGGCTTAGGGGAACATCTTATGATTGAGTAGAGAAGATCAAGAAGATTATGATATTCTAAAACAAGCTCTGTTAATTAGATACGAGAAGAATAGTGAATTTTATAGGAAGAAATTTAGAAATAGTAAGCTGCTGTCTGGAGAAACCTACTACCAGTTCTCTGCATGACTTGAAACTTATCTGGAGAAATGGACTGCTCTGGGGAAAACCCAAGACTTAAAGGAAATGATTGTGATGGGGCAGTTAAGAGAGTCCATGGCTCCTTATGGAACAAGGTGCAGAGAGGTTGGGGGAGATTCTCAATGTTGCTGAGAGATATCAGGCAGCCCAGTCAGAAGTGGCTGGAGTTAAAAAGAAGCAAGCAGAGAGTAATAAAACCCCACAAAACCAGAATAAGTTTGATAATAGGGATCAACCCCAAAGATTTAAACAAAATTATGATAGGCCAAGATTTGATCCTGGAGACAGAAACCCTCAGGTAAATGACAAGAAACCCTACAGACCAGAAGGAAAATTGTGTAAGATTTGCAAGTTAAATAATCATTACACAAAAGACTGTAGGAAGAAAAACCCTCCATATTTCACTGCATGCCTTAAAATAAGAAACATGGGAAAGAAGAAACTGTCTACAGGACAGCAAGAACCTCATCATCCCCCTGTATGTGAAGAAGTAGTATGTAATGGGGCCACTATTAGGTGCCTTTATTATACTGGATTGGATTTTGACTCAGTCGTGAGTTCTAACCTAGTGCACCCAGATCAATATACCACAGAAACAGTGGAGATACAAGGGACAACTAAGGATGTAGCAACCATGACACTTCCCATTGCAAGAATAAATGTAAAAACTCGCTATGTGGAAGGAGTGATTAGAGCAGCAGTGATAAATGAACCAATCTACCCTCTAATATTGGGGTGTAGATACGTGTTTTTGGGAAATCCCAAAAGACCAGTGATTATGGCAGCAGTACAGACCAGGTCACAGTCAAAGAAGGATGAAGATAACCCAATAAATACTCATCCAGAGGAGATGAGGAAGGCATAAACTGAGGATAGGTCACTAAAGCCGTGTTTCAGGAAACTCCCAAAAAGCCATACCCCTCCAAACAAAGGAGACTTTTATATGAAGAACAAGTTATTGTATAGGAAGGCTGGTACTGGATCCAATGGTCATGGACAATTAGTACTTCCAACTTCATATAGGGAAAAGGTGATGGAGTTAGGACATGCTATCCCCTTCAGTGGTCATATGGGGATTAGCGCCACAGGACAACGTATAGCTTGTCATTACTTCTGGCCAGGGATAACTGAAGATATAAAAAGATATGTCAAATCCTGCCCAGAATGTCAAAGGGTAGCTCCAAAATATTGGACTGCACCTGCAACTCTAGGGGAGATGCCAATCATGGGAACCCCTTTTGAGAGAGTTGCAGTGGATATTGTTGGACCTCTCACACGAACCAAGAGGAGAAACAGTTATATTCTTGCTCTGGTGGACACTTGCTCTATGTGGGGAGAGGCAGTAGTCATGTCATCAATCGATTCCAAACATGTGGCAGAGGCGTTACTTACAATATTCACAAGGTTAGGATTTCCCCACCAGATATTGACTGATAATGGATCTCAGTTCAGGGGGAAACTAACTGAGGAAGTTTTCAGGATCTTTCAAGCCAGGCACTTTCACTGTAGTCCGTATCACGCACAAGGGAATGGGCAGGTGGAAAGGTTTAACGGGACACTTATTTCTATCCTGCAAAAGCTGGCACATGAAAAACCTGACACATGGGATCAATACTTACCCACGGCCTTATTTGCTTATCGGGAAGTCCCACATAATTCAACAGGAATGGCACCGGCAACCTTATTATTTGGCCGGCCCATTAACTCATTCCCCCCCCCAGGCTGTTTTTGGGTTTTACCCAGGCCCGAAAATGGATGCAATTTTTTCAGACAGGTGAGGTTTTAAAAACAGACAGTGGACAAATACATAAGTTCAGTAGGTAGTTGTGTTATACATTTAAATGTGTGAAATTGACTGGAGAATCTTATGAATTGCTTCATATAATTAATTAATATGAATAGGTGTGTGTTATGTCTTGTGAAGTGTAGACTTGATTAAAAAAGTGTTAAAATTTTTTTTTTTAATTGTATACTTAAACTTAAATATTTCAGCTCCCAATTAATGTATGGCAATAAAATGTTCAGAATGTCAGTGCACATTTAGTTTGAAACATATCTAGAAACTTTTATCACTATCACTTCATAGATGTAATTGTTATGATTTTTTTTCTCAAAGCCACATATGTTTGTAAAAACAACCACTCAAAATGTGTGCAATTTTTCTCTTCAGGTTATATTTTAAAAGCAGGCAGTAGATACACATTTTATTTAACTAGGTGTTAATGTTATACATTTAAATGTGTGAAATTGACTGGAGAATCTTATGAATTGATTCATATAATTAATTGATATGAATAGGTGTGTGTTATGTCTTGTGAAGTGTAGACTTGATTTTAAAAATGTTTAAAAAATAAAATAAAATTGTATACTTAAATTTAAATATTTCAGCTCCCAATTAATGTATGGCAATAAAATATTAAGAATATCAGTGCACATTTAGTTTGAAACATATCTGGAAACTTTTATCACTATCACTTCATAGATGTAATTTTTATGATTTTTTTCTCAAAACCACATATGTTTGTAAACACAACCGTTCAAAATGTGTGCAATTTTTCTCTTCAGGTTATATTTAAAAAACTGCAGTAGACACACATTTTATTTAACTAGGTGTTAATGTTATACATTTAAATGTGTGAAATTGACTGGAGAATCTTATGAATTGATTCATATAATTAATTGATATGAATAGATGTGTGTTATGTCTTGTGAAGTGTAGACTTGATTTTAAAAATGTTTAAAAAATAAAATAAAATTGTATACTTAAATTTAAATATTTCAGCTCCCAATAAATGTATGGCAATAAAATATTAAGAATATCAGTGCACATTTAGTTTGAAACATATCTAGAAACTTTTATCACTATCACTTCATAGATGTAATTTTTATGATTTTTTTTCTCAGAACCACATATGTTTGTAAAAACAACCGCTCAAAATGTGTGCAATTTTTCTCTTCAGGTTATATTAAAAAAACAGGCAGTAGATACACATATTATTTAACTAGGTGTTTATGTTATACATTTAAATGTGTGAAATTGACTGGAGAATCTTATGAATTGATTCATATAATTAATTGATATGAATAGGTGTGTTATGTCTTGTGAAGTGTAGACTTGATTTTAAAAATGTTTAAAAAATAAAATAAAATTGCATACTTAAACTTAAATATTTCAGCTCCCAATTAATGTATGGCAATAAAATGTTCAGAATGTCAGTGCACATTTAGTTTGAAACATATCTAGAAACTTTTATCACTATCACTTCATAGATGTAATTGTTATGATTTTTTTTCTCAAAGCCACATATGTTTGTAAAAACAACCGCTCAAAATGTGTGCAATTTTTCTCTTCAGGTTATATTTTAAAAGCAGGCAGTAGATACACATTTTATTTAACTAGGTGTTGATGTTATACATCAACATGTGGGAAATTGACTGAAGAATCTTGTGAAATGCTGTAGATAATTATTTGATGTAGGGAAGAGTCTGTCATGTTATGTGAAGTGTAGACCTAATCAAAAATAACTGGAAAAAAGATAAATAAACTGTACTCACATATGTCAGCTCCAGTTTAATCCATAGCAGAAAAATCTCAGAATATCAGTGCACATCCATTTTGAAACACAACACATTTTACCACAATCACTTCAAATATATAATTTATATGATTTTTTTCCTACACCACAAATTTCTGTAAATACCAAACAACTATGACTAATATTATTTACACCAACTATATTCTATCATTTTTGGTTTGACAATGTGCTTCCACTTTGGCCTGAGAAGATACAAGGAAAACCTTGGATTATACTGCTTATATTGCCATCTGCCTTTATACCCTATTACCACTTCATTCAAACTGAGATTTTGGAATGGGTAAAAGGCACTCTGAAATTTTTGCAACAACATGTTCATACAATCTTTTCTTTTCCTTGTGAATTTTCATCAGAGGCATGAAGCTTTGTATGATATAATGCTTCAAATCTACTTCTTGAAAACATTTGAAGAAACCAAGGAGTATAAAATTCTGCAGATGTAGACCAGTAGTTGCGAATGCATGGTCTTTTCTGAATCCCAATATTTATTAGGACAGCAATAAACTTATCAAGTTCATGGCGTGTGACTTTGGTCCACCAAGAATACAATGAATGCTGTGAAGTGGGATGTTATAAATACTTATAGGGAACTTGTGTACTGACTGAGATCAGCTGTGAAGGTATCTATATCTATTAAGAGTAGTGTATTATAGATAACCTTACTTGCTACCACATATCTATATATCTCAGTCAGAATTATTCTGGAATAGTGTGATGCTACGTTATGTGTCTAGGGTATGTGTATGATGAAGTGTAAGTCACAACAACAGACAGATAAACAATTTAATTTAATCCACTACTCTTGACAACACTGTGACACTCACATACATATAACACTCTACAAAGATATCTTAAAAGAGTCACTGATAAACTTTCAAATAACAATATGTATTCATTACTGGCATGAATGAATATGTGTCCTGATTCAACTACAAGGGAACCAGGAATCACAATCAATTTAAATTACAAGTTATGTACAGAATGTATTTAATATGAATTTTGTAGTGACATATATTATTACAAATGTTCTATGTGTGTCAGTTGTGTAGTAGTAAAATGAGGTAATACTGGTTTTGTTTTGTTCAAGCTCTGTTGGTATTTGTCATCATGACTTCAATAGTTTGTCTTTAGGGACTAGTATTTGAGATGTTCACAGTTCCTGATTTTAAGACAAGTAAATTCCCCTCTTAATGTTAATTTTAAAAAGTCAGTTCAAGATGAGGGGACATAATGTTGAGCTCAGCTGGCCAAGTTAGCTTATCTGGCGTGATGGCGGCAGGAAAGGACTCCTCTGCTCGAATTCTCCTCTGGGCTCTGGAGACACCTCACTGATAGCTAAAAGGACCAAGGAGTATGCTGTCCGACACTGGATTCAGCAAAGCTCTGACTAGGTGCTGCTCAGTACCATCAAGACCACTGTCCCTGAAATCAAGAAGGATGTACCTTCTACTTCATAACTAACTTAAACTCTCTTGTTACATTGATCACAACACAGCACAAACATTGAGTTCAGAGCATTAGGCCAACTGTCAGCTTCATTTGAAATACTTTATTCCAGTATTACCCTTCTTAATGGTTACTACGCCTCTGCAATTCCAGCATTATTTCTTTCTAGTCAATCATCCAGGTGTCAGTGTACTGTTTGGCCATTCCATGCCGTTTTACTTCTCTCCGACACCCTCTGTTCAGGCTGGAGCATTACAGGCTTTACCTCACGTTGGCCACTGAACTACACATATATATACAGGCATAAATCAACAATTCACATTCAATTTTCATTAAAAGATATTGAATGGTTCAAGCTTACCACAATTCATACGAATAAACACAGATACGTTGATTAGCAATGAATTCTGGCACAAACTGGCACAAATTCCCATCTGCTTATCTTCCAGGCTTTTATTTAGCCAAATATAAGCTGGCTTCAACGCACTGAGGCTTTATCAAGCTATTTTAAACAAGTGGTTTCGAACTAACGCTCCCAAGTGTGTATATCAGCGAGTCTGACCAATGAGCCCCGTTTCGACAAGTGTTTGAAAAAATGTTACCTTTCCCCGTTTCCCCTAACAACCAAGATAGTATTTATAGCCCGACCAATCGTGGTTAGGCTTTCATTTGTTGCGCTCCAATCAATTTGGAGTTTACATGGTAGGCTATTTCTGTAACGTAAATTTTTTTCAAACACGTTAAAAAAAAAATCTTATGAGCAGAAATGATTTTATGCTGTCAGGCACCCCCAATATTTTATTTTGGGTATAATTTATTAATTCCTGGACTATTTGCGTAACGTTTTACATATTATTTGTCAGCAAGCCCTAAGGAACCCAAAAATACAAATTTAAAGGAGCTACGTGGCTGCATTCAAAATATGCAATTTCTTCTACCTCCTGTTTCGAAGATGTGCTGTCTGGGTACTGTTATGTTCTCAACCGTAAACCCATCTAATGTTATCTTTTCTAATAAGAGTTTTTTTATGATTTATAAACCTAACTCTGGGAAAGGGTAGTGTATTTTATCACTGTCCGTCTGAAAAAAAAATTAGTGCATGTAGACTTACACGCGTGATGCATGCGTTCCTGATTTTCAGCCCTCCCCTCTCTCTTTATCCTTTTGTCCATCTGTTCGTTCGTTTTGGTAACGCAGTATAATTAATGTTAGGATTAATTTAGGTCATTACGCAGTACGCCTCAATGTTTTTCTTAGAAATGCAGCACACGTTTCATTGAAGAAGGCGGGTAATAATACAGTAAGCTTTTATATCAACGTGAAAGCGTTACAATTTGCAGACGAAGCAGAAAACAAGGGGGATTTCGAGTACATTCTTTGTGACAGCACTGTTATTTTACCAGTGCTCTTCTCTTTATTAATTTTATTTGTTAGGCTTCATATTTACCTAATAATTTATATATGTGGATTAGAATATTTCATGACACCTCCCCTCTTAAAACAGACATTATATGTCAGTCCTTTATTCTATATACACATAGAGAAATTTATTATTATTTCTGGGGTTTACGGTGATTCTCATCACACGGATGGCGGCTTAAAAAATCCGCTCCCAAATTGGTTTTTCCAGATATATACTCAATGCTAAAATTATATGGAGCCAGAAGTAAAGACCATCGGAGTAACCTAGAGTTCTCATGCTTAGCCTGTGCTAGAAACGATAAAGGTTTGTGATCTGTTTGCAACTTAAATGCCTTCCCATACAGATAAATATTGAATTTCTTTATTGCCCATATTACTGCAAGACATTCTTTTTCGCTAGTTGAGTAGTTGATTTCAGCTTTATTCAACTTTCTGCTAGCATATGCCACTGGGCTTAATTCCCCATCCAATGCATCTGATTTCTGTAGTAGAGTTGCACCTAACCCAATATTACTTGCATCCGTCCTTACTATGAATTCTTGACTTAAGTCAGGTAATTTCAAAATGGGTTTACTTGTGAGCTTTTCCTTCAATTCTTGGTAAGTCATTTCACATTGTGGTGTCCATGTAATGCGATCTGGATGTCCTTTACGTGTCAATTCCGTTAAAGGTGCACATATGGAATTAAAGTTTTTGATATACTTCTGGTAGAAACCACATAATGAGACAAAGGATCTCACGTCCTTCTTGGTTTGTGGTCTCGGGGCTTTCTGTAGTTACTCTAAATTCTTTGGGTCAGGGGTCATGTTTCCCTGATAAACTGTGTGTCCCAAAAATTCCAATTCTTTACATCCAACGCAACATTTGGTTGGTCGGGCTGTTAAATTTGCCTCCCTAAGTCGATCAAACAGCATGTTCAGAGAGTTAATGTGTTCCTCAAATGTTTCTGTTGCTATAAGGATATCATCCATAAAATTTGTTATACAGGGATTATTCAGAGGATCCAATAATTTTCTCATCATTCTAGAGAAGACACTAGGCGCATTCTTCAATCCAAATGGCAATCTATTAAACTCATAGTGTCCCTCTGAGGTACTAAAAGCTAGGTATGGTCTAACCTCAGGCTTTACTGGAATCTGATAGTATCCTTTACTCAGATCCACTTTTGAGAAATATTTAGCTTTATTTAGTCTGGCAAACAGCTGATTTGTATCCGGCAATGGATCCACCTGTCCTTCTGTAATAGCATTCAGTCTCCTGTAATCTATACAGAGTCTATGTTCTCCAGAGGGCTTCCTTAAGAGTACAACACCGGAACTATACGAAGACTCACTGTGCGAAATAATTCCTTCCTTCAACAGATAGTCTATCTCTTCCTTCAAAGCTTTCTCCTTAGCAAACGGAATCGAATATGGTTTCATACAGACAGGTGTGGGGTCTATCAGTTTCATATCATATTCCAATAGGTTTGTATGCCCTGGTCGGTCTGTTAACACCTCTGCATGATTATTTAGAACCTGTTGCACTCTCTCTTTCTGAGTTTTCGTTAAATGTGTACTGATTTTCACCTGTGCTGCTGTCTCACAGGGGTGTAATGGATATTCAAATGATGAAAGTGGTTCCTTTTTCATCTCCATGGCGATGGACAAGGTCAACAAGTGTGTGTCTCTTCCTGATGTTCTCTTTCCAAATATTTCTTCAGGAGATTCACATGATAGATTTTTTCTTTCCCCTTCTTATCTATCTTATAATTTGTTCTAGACACCTTCTCTAGAACTGTATATGGACCCTGCCATCCAATTTGTAACTTATTCTGACTCCCAGGCAAAAGAAGCAGTACTTTCTCTCCCACAGCCAAATTTCTGTCTTTCGCCTTCCTGTTATAATAGGCAGCATGTTTCTTCCTGGCTTGTTTCAAATTTTCATTGGCAAGTTTCCAGCCAGTTTTTAACCGAGTGGTCAGCTCATTCACATACTGGTATGAAGATGTAATGTTTTCCTCTGCCTTTTCATCAGTCCACGTTCTTAACATAGCTTCGAGTGGACCTTTTATTGGCCTTCCAAACAATAATGTTGCCGGGGCCATACCGGTTGAACTATGGGGTACCTCCCGATAAGCAAAGAGGGCGGCGTGCAGGTACTGATCCCATGTATCTGGTTTTTCGTGTGCCAACTTTCTCAGGATCGACATTAATGTGCCGTTAAATCTTTCCACTTGGCCGTTCCCTTGGGGATGATACACACTACAATGGAAGTGTTTGGCCTGGAAGATCCTGAAAACTTCTTCAGTTAGTTTCCCCTTGAACTGAGAGCCATTATCAGTCAAGATTTGATTGGGAAAGCCTAACCTTGTGAAAATTGTGAGCAATGCCTCTGCCACATGTTTTGAATCAATCGATGACAGGGCTACTGCCTCTCCCCACATAGAACAAGTGTCCACCAGAGTCAGAATGTAGCTGTTCCTTCTCTTGGTTCGGGTGAGAGGTCCCACAAGATCCACGGCAACTCTCTCAAAGGGTGTTCCCACTATGGGCATTTCCCCCAGAGTTGCTGGTGCAGTCCAATGTTTAGGTGCTACTCGTTGGCACTCTGGACAGGATTTTACATATCGTTTGATATCTTCAGTTATTCCTGGCCAGAAATAGTGACAAGCTATTCGCTGTCCTGTTGCGCTGATTCCCATATGACCACTGAAGGGAATCGCATGCCCTAGTTCCAACACTTTAGTCCTATATGAAGTGGGAAGGACCAGCTGTCCGTGACCATTGGATTCAGATCCAGCCTTCCTATATATCAATTTGTTCTTCATATAAAACTCTCCCTTGCCTGGAGGTGTATGAGATTTGGGCAACTTCTTGAAACATGGCTTGAGTGTTTTGTCCTCAGCCTGTGCCTTCCTCATCTCATCTGGGTGAGTATTTATGGGATTATCCTCCTCCTTCTTTGTCTGTGATCTGGTCTGCACTGTTGCCAATATCACAGGTCTCTTGGGATTCCCCCAAGAAGACATATCTACACCCCAATATTAGAGGGTAGATTGGCTCATTTATCACTGCTGCTTTTATGATTCCTTCCACATATCGCGTTTTCACTTTTATTCGGGCGACGGGAAGTGTCATGGTAGCTACATCCTTGGTTGCAGTTTGAATCTCCACTGTTTCTGTGGTGTATTGATCGGCCTGCACCAGGTGAGAACTCACAACGGAATCGTAATCTAAACCGGTATCATATAAACATCTTATAGTGACACCATTACAAATGACATCTTCACACACTGGGGGGTGGTATGGTTCCTGTAATTCTTCAGGTTTGCCCTTCTTTTCCTTTTTCCCCGATGTCATAGCAGCAAAATGAGGAGGTTTCCTTCTACAATGGTCAGTGTCATGATTGTTCATCTTACAATTTTTACACCACCTTTTTCCTTGGTTGAAAGATTTTCTTTCATCATATTTCCTTTCATCGAATTGTGGGAATTTATTTTTATTGTCATACCGTGGCCTATCAAATTGGTGCTTACCTTTATTTTGATCCCTAGGATCAAATTTATTAAAGTTCTGTGGTGCCCTAAAGTTATCCACCTGTTTCTTTTTATTACCTGTTACCTCTGCTTGAGCTGCTTGATACCTTTCAGCAACATTTAGCAACTCACCCAGCCTCTCTGCACCTTGTTCCATGAGAAACTTTCTCAGGTCTGGAGCCATGGACTCTCTTAGTTGCTCTATAAGGACCATCTCCTTAAGATCTTGGGTTTTCCCCAGAGAAGTCCATTTCTCCAAGTATGTCTCTATTCGTGCAGAGAACTGGTGATAGGTTTCACCTGACAGTAGTTTAGCATTCCTAAATTTTTTCCTGTAAAACTCTGCATTCTTTTCATACCTTAACAAAAGAGCCTGCTTTAGCATGTCATAATTTTCCTGATCACCTCTGCTCATTTTTGCAAAAACTTCATAAGCTGCCCCACGAAGTCCCTGAGATAACTTTAAGCTCCACCTTTCTCTCTCTAACCCATACGTGGTAGCTAATAGCTCATACCTATTCAGGTAGCTCTCTATATCATCGTCTTTCTCAACAAAATGATCTAAATGAAAATTCATAGCTGAGATTGAGGCTCCTTGAGTAACCGTAGCATCAGAGGCAAAGGGACTGGCACCATTTTCAGGAGCATGGCCTTGAAACTCAAACTCCCTTAGTCGTAATTCATGTTCCCTTTGTAATCTTTTCTCCTCCTTTTCTGCTTCCCTCTCTGCAGCTAATCTCCTCTCTTCCCTTTCTGCAGCTAATTTCTTCTCTTCTCTTTCTGCCTCCAATTTCTTAGCCTCAGCCTCAATCTGCAACCTCTTAGTCTCAGCCTCAGCTTCAAATTGTAACTTCTTAATTTCCCTTTCAGCCTCTAACTTTCTTTCGGCCTCTTTTTCTAATCTTCTTTCTTCGCGTTCAATAAATTTGTCACATTCCGTCGTGACATAGGCAACCATAACTTGCCCATCTAATCCTAACTCTTTTGCAGTCTGAACCGCAGCAGATCGAAATTTGGCCAGGTCCGCCATTGTCTATCAGGTAAGTTTATAAAATGTCTAACTGTTACGCACGGATCATTATTATTTTTCGTTTGTATAAACATTTTTCATATGTATGATCATTTTTTTGACTGAAGTGTGTATTATGTTTTCTATGGTCAAAGGGACATAATCCGAGTTATCGAAACTACAATTTTTAGGAGTTGCCTTCTCTTGTATAGAGACACGTTCGGTCTATAATTTCTTGAACGAAGCGTGACCACATCTCCTTATTTGGTAGTATCAGTCAACTATGGTAGATGTCTGAAACCTTTCTTAACGCTTCTTTTCATGACCATAAAAGGCGCGACTGTGTAAGACTTTTATCTCGAATGTTCTTCGAATCGTCTTATTGTGAACGGCAACTCAGAGATTGTCGTTCTGCGCATGTCAAAAACCGGGAGTTCGTTCTGTGTGTTCCGCCCAGTTGGGGCAGTTTAGAAATGGTTTAAGAAGCGAGCAGACGCAACTGCGTCTTGTGATTCTCTGAGGGAAATACAGTGTCTTAGTGAGTTAGTTAGCTAACTAGACTATTTCCCAGTATTATGCAGCCTGCCTGGAGGCATATGTTCATGGTTGATTTTCCGAAATAAGGTAATTCCTCTTGTATCGAACTTTATGCTATCGTCTAGAGGTTCGTCATTTTGTCGCCTATTTGCTCGCCTGTGTGATGCAAAATGGAGAGGTACTTTGACTAGGATTAAGTCACCAGTATCTGTATACCTGAACTAGTTAAATATATATGGGTCGCTCTAGACCAACAAGACTGTTGTCTGTGTTCCAGGATTCGTTATATCAGAGATCACGTCCAAGTCAGATGGTTAGACTTAGGAACATTATAAAGGTCGAGCTGACCTGTAGCCCATGTATGCTATTCACGTGCAGACAGTGAACGGACTTATTGTATACAACTGATCTGCTAGCATCAGAATGGGAGCATTTATTATTGTTTATGAACATTGAAGATCTGTAGCTGACACTGTTGCAGAAGTTATAGAAATTATTATTATTTATACAGCTTCACGAACTAGCACTCGATGATTGATGAATTTCTGAATCTATTGAACTGTGATGTCTTATGACGCATATATACAACAGCTATCATTGCTGACTACAGAAATTGTTTTCAATGTGCCATATCATCTTGCTGAACTCGTTAACCATGTTGATGTCATAAGTATCATGACTGTTTTGTGGCGTGCAATAAATGAAAGAAACTTATACAACGAAGTTACCCTTTCTATGACTCTACACGTCATGTTGCCTGTGTGATAACCCTGTGAACTGTTCCACTACCACATACACAGCAACATCCTAAATCAGAGAAGACACCTACATCTTACACTTTAACACCAGGTGTCGATAAGGGTGGCAAGTTACCACTTCAGCACAAATCCACCCTTATCATTTTTGGTGGCCAGAGCTGGTTCTATCATCTGATATTTTGGCGCACCATATCATTTTTGGTGGCCATAGGTTGGTTCACTCTGATTCCAGCTATCAAGGGGGTCAGCAAACCCAGACATCATCATCATACTAGATACAACTACAGCATCAACTACCACCTTACAAGAAATTTTATTGAAAGTATCCGGATTTTCTGACAGTTGCTGATTTTGAAACTACCCGGCGCTGCTCGGCAATATTGAAGTTTATGTAAAATTAGAAGGACAAGTACCGAGCGAATGGATTTCCTGATCTGGTGAAAAGAAGGACAAGTGCCGTAACAACTGTTCCGGTCTCAGGGGTACTGTTGCGGGTTCAGAAGGTCAAGTGCCGGTTAAATCAATTTAGAAGATTCAGAAGGTCAAGTGCCGTAACAACTGTTGCAGTATTAGAAGCTCATTTCCTTCGTCATGGCTGTTTATGCAGAAGTTAATCAACGTTGGATCATTATCCTCAGAATGCTGATTACATCCTGTTCTGCACCGTGCTGACGCTGGATTTATAGAAGTTAAGTGGCCTGTTTTGTTTGTGAACTGTGCCCTTATGTTCTAACTGAGCCTTCTGTACTTTCACACTTTCTCCTATTGTTTTCATGATACATGTTTATATGTTATATGTTATTTGTTATTTGTATATTTATATGTTTATATTTCAGCGGGTTTTCTCGGTTGGGCGGAGTCTTGCAGTAGAAGATACCACGTCACAGAGGTTCTACTGTTAGCGTTTTCGTTAGGGACTGTGCGAATTTCCTACAGTGAAATTTGCTAGCGACAATCGTTGCTATATCTGTTTAGTTGTGACGAGTTGTGCTTTATTTCTGTTTCTTGTATATATATATTTTTTTTTCTTTTTTCTTTTCTCTCTTTCTTTGTGTTTTTAGTTTCGATTTCGATTGTTTGTATTTGTAGGTCTCCCCTTTGCTATTATTCAGTTCTTTACGTATATTTTTGTGTATACACTGTAGCGTCATTTGTTAGTCATATCTTCGCATATTTCTTTTTAGTTTTGCTGTTTGTGTATTTGACTTATGCGAATGTTTTCGTATGGTTTGATCTTTGTTGATTGTTTACATTGACTCTGATCTTTGTTATTGTTTACATTGACTCTGATCTTTGTTATTGTTTACATTGACTCTGATCTTTGTTGTTGTTTACATTGACTTTGATCTTTGTTATTGTTTACATTGTTGATGACCTTTGCTATTGTTTACATTGTCTTGTTATTGTTTACATAGTTCTTGCATAGTTAGCTTTCACTATTGTTGATATATGCTCATGCACTATTGGTCTATAGTGCACTTATCATAACAAACTGGTGTTTTTGCTTATGCACTATTGTAGTGCAGTTATGATAAATAACTGATGATTATGCACTGATTTGGGTAGTGCACTGTTAATTAAGAGGTGACTTGTGATATTATTATACATTTGATAATACAAGTTGGTGTCAACTCCTGTTTCCCACAGAGATTGGGTTCAACATAGAGATTATACAAGCACTTTATTAAGTCTTGTTGCTATTTAACATTGAAATAAGATAATTAATTATTTCAGGTTCTGTACTCACATTTTGGACATCATGTCTACATTTGAGTACTTTATTGAGCAGGGTAAAGCCCTTGGGAAGACAGGTGATAAATTAGAAGAATTTGCGACTGTTCAATATGCCAAGGCATTGAAGTCGGAAGAAAAGAAAATGAAAGAACAAACTGAACAAAAGAGAATAGAGGCTGAAATAGAACAAAAGAAACTGCAGATGCAGGTGGAGGAAAAAAGATTTCAAATGGAAATGGAAAAACAAAAAAGAGAAGCTGAAAATAAGAGACTTGAAAAAGAAGCTGAAGAAAAAAAGTTACAGGCCCAGGCTGAAGCTGAAAATAAGAGACTTGAAAAAGAAGCTGAAAATAAGAGACTTGAAATAGAGGCTGAAGGAAAAAAGTTACAGGCCCAGGCTGAAGAAAGAAAGTTACAGGCTGAGGCTGAAGAAAGAAGGTTACAAAGAGAGGCTGATGAGAGAAAAGCAAAAATGGAACATGATGAAAAAGTCTTAGCTTTAGAGTTAGAGAAGTTAAAGTTATTGAACACTGGTAATGCTAATGAGGCAAATAAGGTGTCAAATAAGACTAATGCTAAGGATTTCAAGCTTAATCTACCAGCATTTAATCCCTCAATCGATGATATAACATTTTATCTAGATAGATTTGAAAGTGCATGTAATGTACATAATATAGATAAAACATTATATGTGTATCATCTGTCCAAGATACTTAGAGGTGATGCTTTGACTTTGTTGAGTATGGTAGATGTGCCTGACAAAAACAACTATGAGGTTGTCAGGGCGGCATTGTTAAAGAAGTACCAACTTAACGAGGACGGATATCGTCTTAAATTTAAAACCATGTTACCAGAAACTGGAGTTGAATTCTCTGAATTCATCTCAGGCATCCGTCTTACTTTTTTACGATGGGTTGAGTTGTCTAAGACAGAAAATACATTTGAAGCTCTTATGGATTTACTACTTAGAGATAAGGTTATGTCTTCTGTTAATGAAGCTTTTCTATCTTTTCTTCATGAGCGTAAGCCTAAAAACATAAAAGAAATGGAAGAATACTGTAGCCAGTATGTTACTGCGCATCCGCACATAACCATTAGTAACTCTAAGGTGAAAGAAGGTCTGCCAGTTGCTTCGGCAGCACCTTATGGCCCAAATTTTATGCGTAAATTTCAGGGTAGCCAGAAAAATTTCAATAAAAAGAGTAATCGTAATTATGCCCAGAACCATAGTGATCAATTCCAGGGTGATTCTTCTTCCCAGAACTGGAGACAACCTAATACTACACGTTATTCTACTCCGGTTAACTTTAGAAATTTTCACAAAGGTAATCGGTATAGAGGGAAATATTTTATGCAGAGACCTCAATACCAAGATAATAGAGGTTCTCAACAGCATAGAGATAGTAATGACAGTTATGGAAACTGGAACTCAAACCAGGATAAAAATTACAGTAGGGACTTTAATGATAATTGCAGAGGCAATAATGGTCGCGGTAGATCGCAACATAAGAGAAAAAGATATCAACAGACAAATTCTGTTCAACAAGAATCTCAGGGAGCAGATAAACAGGTTAATAATGATAAAGACCATAATGCTATCGGATGCTCATCTTTTGATTTTCGTAGGGCAAATAAGTGTATCCAATGCAGTACTTTATTTGATCCGAAAACCATTAGTACTCTAAGCTGTGGTCATCCTTTGCCCGCTCTTCCTGCTAATGTTGCTCATGATGGGAGAGGTTCTCTTATATTACATAAGGGGCTAGTAAATAGTAATCCAGTCTCAGTGTTGTTTGATTCTGGATGTACTACTGTCGGCGTTAGGCAATCTCTTGTAGATCCATCCTGTGCTACAGGAAAAGTCATCAAATGTGTCACATTTGGTGGCACGTTAGAAAAGTATCCTACTGCTATAATACACATTGCTACTCCTTTCTTCACGGGAGAGGTCCACGCGTGTCTACTTCCAAACCCTATTGCGGACCTTATTATTGGTCGTATTCACGGAGTTAGGGAATGTACCCCACAGCAGATTGCTGTTTGGGAAGAGCAAAACATTGAAGCTACCAATGCGGTGGTCACAAGAGCACATGCTCTGGATCCACCTCAAACTTCATTAACTAATAATGATGAAGTAAATGACCAAGATAGTCACTTGACTATTACACGTGACTCATTTATCAAATTGCAAGAAGAAGATCCTTCTTTACAAAAATTCTTCATTCTAGCAAAAAAAGGTGATCCTAATCAGAACACTAATAGGAAATCTTGGATTTCTATGAAGAACGGCGTACTTGTACGTATGGTACAAGACTCGACTACGTCCACTCATTCACAAATTCTTGTGCCTAAGAGCATGAGATTGCAAATATTGCAACATGCTCATGACTCGCAATGTGCTGGACATATGGGTTTTTCCCGTACAAAGTCGAGGGTTCTTGCGGCTTTCTTTTGGCCATTTGTGAGCAAGGACATACGAATGTACTGTCGCTCTTGCAAAGTATGTCAGGAGGTCAAATCTAAAGGACCACGACATGCTGCGCCTATCCAGGCTGCTGACATTCCTATTCGCCCTTTTCAAAAAATGGCAATAGATATTATCGGTCCTTTTAGAATTAAGTCGGCTAGAGGACATCAATTTATCCTTACATGTGTCGATATGTGCACACGTTGGCCAGAGGCAATACCTCTCAAGAGCATCTCAACTGCTGATATCGCAGACGCTCTTTGGCTGATATTTTCTCGCTTGGGTTTTCCCGGAGAAATATTGTCAGACCATGGCACTCAACTTATATCAGACACTATGTCACAGGTAATGTCTATGCTACACATTAAAAGGTCTCTCAGCAGTATCTATCACCCAATGTCTAATGGGTTGGTCGAACGTTTAAATAGGACTCTGAAAACTTTACTTGGTAAAATAACTGAGGATCATCCTCAGGATTGGGACAGGGTCTTACCCGCGGCTCTCTTTGCGTATAGAGAGGTCCCCAATGAACATACGGGGTTTTCCCCTTTTGAACTTGTCTTTGGCGCGCAACCGCGCGGCCCTATGTCTTTACTTCACGATCTAATCACTGCCGATAATATTAGCGATGAGACTCAATCTTCTTATGAGTACGTCATTGCTCTTAGGCAAAAGATCATCGAGGCATGCAAACTAGCAACTTCGTCTTCAGAATTTGCTAAAGAAAAGGCAAGGCAGTTTGCAAATAAGAATAGATGTCTACGACAACTTTGTCCAGGTGACAAAGCTCTCGTTCTACTTCCTTCAAGGGAGAACAGACTTCTAATTGCATGGAAAGGTCCATATGCAATAGTCTCCAAAATTTCTGATGTCGACTATGTTGTCGATATTGATGGAAAGCATAAAACTTTCCACATAAATATGCTCACAGAATTTTATGAAAGACCTGACTATTTGCAGCCTATTTTCCAGGCTACGGACAATTCACAAGCAACTCATGGTCAGTACTCATCTCTGTCAGTTATACAGGATGAGGAAACTACTTTTTCTGATGTCAATCTTCCTCTTTCTATGGTCCCACTTTATTCTACGGAATCTTGGAAAAACGTGACCGTTTCTCCAAATCTTTCCGCTGAGGAACATCGACAAGTTTCTTCGATGTTGCAAACATTTCAGGATGTTCTTACAGACATCCCGGGACACACACATGTCATAGAACATGACATTGTGCTAACTGATCACAATCCTATCAGAGTCAGACCATATCCAATACCTATTCATTTCCAGTCTCAAGTCGAAAAAGAGTTGGATGAAATGATACGTTTGGAAATCATTGAACCATCCACTTCAGCATACTCTTCGTCTATGGTTATTGTTCGAAAGAAGGATAATAACATTCGCATTTGCGTAGATTATCGCAAATTGAACCAAGTTACGAAGTTCGATGCTGAACCTATGCCTTCATTAGAAGAGCTACTCAATAAACTTTCTAATTCTAGATTCTTTACCAAACTAGATTTGTCTAAAGGTTATTGGCAAGTCCCGCTAACTGAACGTGCCAAACCTTTTACAGCTTTTTCTACACCTAGGGGTTTATTCCAATGGAATTTCATGCCTTTTGGTCTTATGAACGCCCCTGCTACATTCGTACGCATGATGCGGCGAATTCTCGCATATCGTACAGATGTCATAGCATACCTAGATGATATCTGTCTATTCAGTGATTCTTGGGAAGATCATTATTTGGGTTTATACGAATTACTGTCTACTCTTCGCGAGTATAACTTGACTGCAAAACCCTCTAAAGCCTTTATAGGATTTAGCGAGATTTCTTTCCTAGGTCATCGGGTTGGTCATGGTCTTTTAAAGACAGAGGACCACAATGTTTCAAAAATACTTAACATTTCGGTCCCTAAGACGAAGAAACAAGTAAGGAGTCTATTAGGTTTGATTCAATTCTACGGACGATTCATTCCGAATCTGTCCTCCATTATGGCACCGCTTTCTACTTTATTGAAGAAAGGGTCGCCTAATCTGATCCGCTGGTCTAAAGAATGTCAATCCTCATTGGACCAGGTTAAAGCCCTATTTTCATCTCCACCTATTCTTAAGTTACCTACTATTGAGAAGACTTTTGTTCTTCGAAGTGACGCCTCGTCAACAGGGATTGGGGCAGCACTAATGCAGGAGTATTCTGATACTTTGCATCCGGTGATGTATATCTCTAGGAAATTAAACGCTGCAGAAAAGAATTACTCGGTTTTAGACCGTGAGTTATTGGCTATGGTATGGTCTATTCTGAAGTTACAAAGATTTCTTCTAGGCGCACATTTCATTGTGGAAACCGACCAGAAAGCGCTTACTGCTATTCAGAGCAAAAACTTGAAGAGCTCGAGGTCCACTCGTTATGCCATAGCTCTTCAACCATTTCATTTCTCGGTTCGAGCTATCCGTGGTTCGGATAATGTAATGGCAGACATTCTGTCCAGATGTCCACACGATTCCACATGATTCTTCTGTCATATATATATATTTCCTGATATACAGTCCAATGTTATAATGACATGTTAGTAGATTTTGTCTCATTTTTTTTTTTTTGAGGGAAATTTATAACATTGTACCATGTAATTATCTAAGAAGGCTTAGTTAGTGATATACGGGCCAAAAGATCACTCGGCCACATTTAAATAAATTATTTTCAGGATTGTATTAAGAAATTTACCAGTTGTCTTTAAGATTTGTGTTATTGATATTTTCGCAGCACATCATTGAAGTCTGCGAGTTTATGTCCATTGTGGAACTTTGAGGATATCAAGTCCTGTCCTACATTGGGAGCGGATGATGTCCACATCTTCTTCTATTGAATGTTTTATGTCACCGAAGAGCAACACATGTATTACTTATTAATTACTGTTACTTTATATAATGTAATAATATAGTGCGGTATATTAGTAAATTACACCGCTATTTGCAACACATTGTATGATAACACATAATATATTTAATTTCATATATTGGTATGAGTATAATTTGATTGTCATTATGTTGTTGCCATCATTGTGGCGTGTGTTGGTGGCACCTTCCTGGAATATATCAGCGTATACTTAGATAAATTTTTTCTCTAAGGATCTGAGATATGATCTCAGTGTCGCTCCATGCGTTGAGCTAATTTGTTAGGTAAATATCCACGCATCATACGTGCGTTAGGAGCCTAGATTTTTTCCGGCTCCAGGATTTAAAAAAAAAAAAAATGTTTCATTTTTTTTTTTTCCAGGGAGGGTGCGGTAATGTTACGCACGGATCATTATTATTTTTCGTTTGTATAAACATTTTTTCATATGTATGATCATTTTTTTGACTGAAGTGTGTATTATGTTTTCTATGGTCAAAGGGACATAATCCGAGTTATCGAAACTACAATTTTTAGGAGTTGCCTTCTCTTGTATAGAGACACGTTCGGTCTATAATTTCTTGAACGAAGCGTGACCACATCTCCTTATTTGGTAGTATCAGTCAACTATGGTAGATGTCTGAAACCTTTCTTAACGCTTCTTTTCATGACCATAAAAGGCGCGACTGTGTAAGACTTTTATCTCGAATGTTCTTCGAATCGTCTTATTGTGAACGGCAACTCAGAGATTGTCGTTCTGCGCATGTCAAAAACCGGGAGTTCGTTCTGTGTGTTCCGCCCAGTTGGGGCAGTTTAGAAATGGTTTAAGAAGCGAGCAGACGCAACTGCGTCTTGTGATTCTCTGAGGGAAATACAGTGTCTTAGTGAGTTAGTTAGCTAACTAGACTATTTCCCAGTATTATGCAGCCTGCCTGGAGGCATATGTTCATGGTTGATTTTCCGAAATAAGGTAATTCCTCTTGTATCGAACTTTATGCTATCGTCTAGAGGTTCGTCATTTTGTCGCCTATTTGCTCGCCTGTGTGATGCAAAATGGAGAGGTACTTTGACTAGGATTAAGTCACCAGTATCTGTATACCTGAACTAGTTAAATATATATGGGTCGCTCTAGACCAACAAGACTGTTGTCTGTGTTCCAGGATTCGTTATATCAGAGATCACGTCCAAGTCAGATGGTTAGACTTAGGAACATTATAAAGGTCGAGCTGACCTGTAGCCCATGTATGCTATTCACGTGCAGACAGTGAACGGACTTATTGTATACAACTGATCTGCTAGCATCAGAATGGGAGCATTTATTATTGTTTATGAACATTGAAGATCTGTAGCTGACACTGTTGCAGAAGTTATAGAAATTATTATTATTTATACAGCTTCACGAACTAGCACTCGATGATTGATGAATTTCTGAATCTATTGAACTGTGATGTCTTATGACGCATATATACAACAGCTATCATTGCTGACTACAGAAATTGTTTTCAATGTGCCATATCATCTTGCTGAACTCGTTAACCATGTTGATGTCATAAGTATCATGACTGTTTTGTGGCGTGCAATAAATGAAAGAAACTTATACAACGAAGTTACCCTTTCTATGACTCTACACGTCATGTTGCCTGTGTGATAACCCTGTGAACTGTTCCACTACCACATACACAGCAACATCCTAAATCAGAGAAGACACCTACATCTTACACTTTAACACCAGGTGTCGATAAGGGTGGCAAGTTACCACTTCAGCACAAATCCACCCTTATCACTAACCAACAATTTAATCTCTAAATATCTAATGGACAACACAGGCACCGTGAGCTCAACCTTATTCAATTCCACCCAAGGATACTTTTTAATTCTTATCTTCCCTGAAGTGAATTACCCCCAATATTTTTAATAGTGAAAGATTCAAAATCCCAAGAGCGAGACCCCAATATATGTGGTGAAGTGGGATGTTATAAATACTTATAGGGAACTTAGTGTACTGACTGAGATCAGCTGTGAAGGTATCTATATCTATTAAGAGTAGTGTATTATAGATAACCTTACTTGCTACCACATATCTATATATCTCAGTCAGAATTATTCTGGAATAGTGTGATGCTACGTTATGTGTCTAGGGTATGTGTATGATGAAGTGTAAGTCACAACAACAGACAGATAAACAATTTAATTTAATCCACTACTCTTGACAACACTGTGACACTCACATACATATAACACTCTACAAAGATGTCTTAAAAGAGTCACTGATAAACTTTCAAATAACAATATGTATTCATTACTGGCATGAATGAATATGTGTCCTGATTCAACTACAAGGGAACCAGGAATCACAATCAATTTAAATTACAAGTTATGTACAGAATGTATTTAATATGAATATTGTAGTGACATATATTATTACAAATGTTCTATGTGTGTCAGTTGTGTAGTAGTAAAATGAGGTAATACTGGTTTTGTTTTGTTCAAGCTCTGTTGGTATTTGTCATCATGACTTCAATAGTTTGTCTTTAGGACTAGTATTTGAGATGTTCACAGTTCCTGATTTTAAGACAAGTAAATTCCCCTCTTAATGTTAATTTTAAAAAGTCAGTTCAAGATGAGGGGACATAATGTTGAGCTCAGCTGGCCAAGTTAGCTTATCTGGCGTGATGGCGGCAGGAAAGGACTCCTCTGCTCGAATTCTCCTCTGGGCTCTGGAGACACCTCACTGATAGCTAAAAGGACCAAGGAGTATGCTGTCCGACACTGGATTCAGCAAAGCTCTGACTAGGTGCTGCTCAGTACCATCAAGACCACTGTCCCTGAAATCAAGAAGGATGTACCTTCTACTTCATAACTAACTTAAACTCTCTTGTTACATTGATCACAACACAGCACAAACATTGAGTTCAGAGCATTAGGCCAACTGTCAGCTTCATTTGAAATACTTTATTCCAGTATTACCCTTCTTAATGGTTACTACGCCTCTGCAATTCCAGCATTATTTCTTTCTAGTCAATCATCTAGGTGTCAGTGTACTGTTTGGCCATTCCATGCCGTTTTACTTCTCTCCGACACCCTCTGTTCAGGCTGGAGCATTACAGGCTTTACCTCACGTTGGCCACTGAACTACACATATATATACAGGCATAAATCAACAATTCACATTCAATTTTCATTAAAAGATATTGAATGGTTCAAGCTTACCACAATTCATACGAATAAACACAGATACGTTGATTAGCAATGAATTCTGGCACAAACTGGCACAAATTCCCATCTGCTTATCTTCCAGCTTATATTTTGCTAAATAAAAGCTGGCTTCAACGCACTGATGCTTTATCAAGCTATTTTAAACAAGTGGTTTCGAACTAACGCTCCCAAGTGTGTATATCAGCGAGTCTGACCAATGAGCCCCGTTTCGACAAGTGTTTGAAAAAATGTTACCTTTCCCCGTTTCCCCTAACAACCAAGATAGTATTTATAGCCCGACCAATCGTGGTTAGGCTTTCATTTGTTGCGCTCCAATCAATTTGGAGTTTACATGGTAGGCTATTTCTGTAACGTAAATTTTTTTCAAACACGTTAAAAAAAAATCTTATGAGCAGAAATGATTTTATGCTGTCAGGCACCCCCAATATTTTATTTTGGGTATAATTTATTAATTCCTGGACTATTTGCGTAACGTTTTACATATTATTTGTCAGCAAGCCCTAAGGAACCCAAAAATACAAATTTAAAGGAGCTACGTGGCTGCATTCAAAATATGCAATTTCTTCTACCTCCTGTTTCGAAGATGTGCTGTCTGGGTACTGTTATGTTCTCAACCGTAAACCCATCTAATGTTATCTTTTCTAATAAGAGTTTTTTATGATTTATAAACCTAACTCTGGGAAAGGGTAGTGTATTTTATCACTGTCCGTCTGAAAAAAAATTAGTGCATGTAGACTTACAAGCGTGATGCATGCGTTCCTGATTTTCAGCCCTCCCCTCTCTCTTTATCCTTTTGTCCATCTGTTCGTTCGTTTTGGTAACGCAGTATAATTAATGTTAGGATTAATTTAGGTCATTACGCAGTACGTCTCAATGTTTTTCTTAGAAATGCAGCACACGTTTCATTGAAGAAGGCGGGTAATAATACAGTAAGCTTTTATATCAACGTGAAAGCGTTACAATTTGCAGACGAAGCAGAAAACAAGGGGGATTTCGAGTACATTCTTTGTGACAGCACTGTTATTTTACCAGTGCTCTTCTCTTTATTAATTTTATTTGTTAGGCTTCATATTTACCTAATAATTTATATATGTGGATTAGAATATTTCATGACAGATGCACTGGAACATGAAATCTTGAACCTCATCTGTAAACAAAACACTGAAACATTTCAATGGGGTTGACAGGTCAAACCCCTCAGTCACACCTGGTGTTCTCTTTGGACAAAATCGAAATGCATTTTGTGTCATCCCCTCAGCAATTTCTAACCACTCTGGGACATCTTGTGAGGATGCACCTGCCTCTAGACTTGTGGCAGTTCTCATAGCTTTACTTTTGGTCACAATGGTGTTTTTGCCTCTTTATCCTTCTCCTTTAGTGACTGAAAGTTTTGCTCTTTTTATACCAGCCCTACCTGATGCATGTTCAATCAGCTGATCGACATCGCCCTCAGAATGATCACTTTCATGAATATTCTGACACAAAGTCTTTACAATGTCTTCATTGGAATTACTAAACCTAACTTCTAAAAATCCGTGTCGCTCGAGTTATCTTCTGTCCACTGAGAAATTAGCGTCGTGCTTGCTCAGCCGAAAGCAGGTGTTTAGAAGAAGATTCTCGATCCATTTTGTATGTAAACAAAGAAATAGAAATGGATATAAAACACACAATTTTAGCTTCACAAATTTGTTTTTCGCTCACAAACGCCCATAAACATGTCCTAGATGTAATGAAATGATTTAAAAACCAGCTAGTTGCTAGGTATTTATAACTTTTCGTTCAAACTCGACATATGTCATTGGTCTGAAGATTCTCGATCCATTTTGTATGTAAACAAAGGAATAGAAATGGATATAAAACACACAATTTTAGCTTCACAAATTTGTTTTTCGCTCACAAACGTCCATAAACATGTCCTAGATGTAATGAAATGATTTAAAAACCAGCTAGTTGCTAGGTATTTATAACTTTTCGTTCAAACTCGACATATATCGTACTGGCGTGCCACGCGTCATTGGTCCAAACGGAAGTCCTATCTGGCGCGTGGTGCGCCACTGTGGACGGAAAGAGTTAAAGGTCCATTGGAAGCCTTATTGGGGACATGGACAGATAAGAAGGCAGAAGAGACTGTAACCTCATCATATCAGTATGTGAACGAGCTGACCACTCGATTAAAAACTGGCTGGAAACTAGCAAATGATAACCTAAGACAAACCAGGAAGTAACATGCTGCATATTGTAATAGGAAAGCGAAGGATAGGGAGCTTGCTGTGGGGGAGAAGGTGCTTCTTCTGTTACCTGGCAGCAACAACAAACTTCAGATTGGATGGCAAGGTCCATACACAGTTCTAGAAAAGGTATCTAGAACTAATTACAAGATAGACAAAAAGGGAAAGGAAAAAGTCTATCAAGTGAACCTCCTCAAGAAATACCATAATAGAAGAGTTTTGGAAGGTGCCCATTTAATGACCTTGGCCATAGCCACTGAAATGAAAAATGAACCTCTCACCTCTTATGAATACCCCCTGAAACCATGCGAAACTCCTGCACAGGTAAAAGTCAGTAATCACCTGACAAAAGGGCAGAGGGAGAAGATTCAGAAGGTTCTGGAGAATCATACAGATGTGTTAACGGACAAACCGGGGCACACTAACTTGTTGGAGTATGATATGAAACTGCTAGACCCAACACCCATCTGTATGACAGCCTATACTATCCCATTCGCTAAAGAGAAAGCTTTAAAGGGGGAGATAGAATCTTTGTTGCAAGAGGGAATTATTTCTCATAGTGAAACCCTCTGGGGAACATAGGCTGTGTATAGATTACAGAAAACTGAATGCTGTCACAGAAAGCCAGGTGGATCCATTACCTGATAATAACCAACTGTTTGCCAGATTGAATAAAGGTAGTCCTCTGTTAAGGGCTGGAGAAATTGCCCGAATTCTTTTGTTGTCTAGGGTCTATTTGTGTTATTGAAGAAGTGAGAATTCATTCATCTTGCTTTGGTTTATATTGTTGAATATTCTGGCAACCACCCGCCTTGTATACACCTTTCCATATCAACATCTCAATTACTGCATAAAGTTAATAACGGTGTAAATTAACCTTGAGAGATTGAATAAACTACTGGGCTTGGACGATTTGGCAACAGTTTAATAACGAGTAAGTACACACTAACAAGGTCACAATTACGAACATGGCATGTATGCTCCCTCTCTGTGTTACAGTCTTGCTTAAATCTGATTCGACTTTCTAAACATGTCACTCGACTTCTCCCTTCCACATATCTTGATAATCTCATTTATTAATCACTATTTCCAGCGGGGTATTTGGCGTCCTGTCATCAATACAGTTCATTATAATTTTTCCATCAACATTGGGGAATTTACGCGTCCCAGTATCTCAAGTATCCACAAATCAAATCCACATCAATCCATAAGCTTCGGGGTATGTCGCTTCCCGGTATAACAATTCTATTAATTTTATTCCTATATCTTTGGGGAATGATACCTCCCGGAATAACAACTGTTCAATTAGATTTGTTCATATAATTTTAGTTTAACATCCTTCTTTGTCTTGGGAATTATAGTCCCATATCGAATTTACTTATAATCCTGGCATTTGCTCATGCCTTTCATTTAAGCATATAGCTTACCCTTTTATCCTCAGAAATATTTATTGAATACACAATCCCATATACTGGCTGATACACAAGCCATTTTGGGCACATATCTTGACGCTATGACGTCACATACCAATCTGTCTACATCATTCCTAGATACTCATCTCACAGCGACCGCTTTCATGTATTTCTTGTGTTCAGTTGAGGTACGCCATGGTGTGACAAAACCCTGGCACTAATAATAAGTTGCCCTGATAAAAATCGCACCATGAAGCAGCCTCAACATTACTCCTCACGCTCCCGAGCGTTTACTTCAGGAAACGCGCAAGATCCTGCAGGGTATAACTTCCAGCAATCTTACGTACAGATACATCTTACAGACAAGCAATCTACTGAGAAGTATCAGGCATTGAGACATATAAAATTGTGAAGAGCAATTATTAAATAAACAAAATTGCAATAAAATTTGAGTCCATATATCCGGACGAAATAGCAAGTCCAGAAGACACAATATGATGTCCAAATGAACTGGAACCATAAACCTGGATGCAAAGTTCCATGTGAAATATATCAGTCCTGGTGAGTTGCAAATCGCGACAACAAGTCAGCTCCATCTTGTTTATGCTTACCAGCCTAAGGGTCACGCAGTAAGGCTAGCTCTGCTTTTATTGGCTGACCTTTGCATTACACGGAATAGGCGGTGTACGCTATTTTCTATTGCCCTAGATATTGGGCCCATTTGTCTTGCAAAAATTATGGAGAAAGGCGTTAAGACTAAATTACATTAACAAAATTATGTTAGATAAGCCTCACCCAGCATATACAGCTTTTACCAACTGCAGCTCAGTTAAATCCAATGAATACTAAAAGATACCCAAGAAGATGGAAGTATATGGAAGAAATTGTCCATCTGGACACTTTAATTACATCAATTAATAACATCTGTGAATACAAGCCGGTGCTTACTCCTTAGGAGATCAAGAAACCAGACACGGACTACAGCATTGCAGAAATACGTAAGAAAGCAAATAATATATAATCTATTTAAAACACAGCCAACTAATTATACAACAAATATCAAAAGACAGCATTACTGTATAAACAGATGGATCCAAGGGACAGCATGGCAAACTGGGGATAGGAATATATATTCCAATATGGAAAATGGCAAAAGAATATAGTATCACAGAAAATACATTTATTTTCACTGCAGAGATGGTGGCAATACTAAAAACACTAGAAATCTTCTCTAATAACCCTCCCGAGAAATTTTCAGTTTAATAGACTTTCTTTCATTAATTGAGGCACTTAGAAACTTATGAGAAAGCAGTAGACCTGATATAGCAGGAGATATTTCTGGCTATTACATACTTATAATGGATATGAATGCAGTTTCATAATCCAGATATACCAGGTTCGAAACCTGCTGCAGGCGGTTTGGTAGCAGATCGCTTTGTGTGGATTTTTAATAATGGTATAAGCGCCGTACCGTTCAGAAAGCAATGGCAAACTACTGAATGAAAAAAATTGCCTAGAAAAATCACAAACAGCCAATAAAAGCTGGGGTTGATTGCCACGTCCTGTAAAGGATAAGCAACTAACTTTAACATACTTATATTCCAGTGGTAGGTCAGTCTTAATCGCTTAGGTACCTTCACATGTTGGCATAGAGGGAACTGGAAAAGCAGATAAAGTAGCCAAGAAATTTAGGCCTGATGAAAAAAATGTAATAAATGTAGAGATGGGTAAATCAGAGATAAAAAAATTAAAGAAAAAATAACAGATGAACGGAAAGCATGGTGGGATAACAATCTAAAAGGAAGACATGCATATAAGTTGTTCCAGGCTTCAACAAGAAAATGGCAGATATCTAAGGAATTGAAAATTCCCAGTAATAAGAAACTTTGCAGACTACAGCTGGAAAAGGGCTATTTCAGAATAGAAGAACCTTGCAGAGCAGAATGCTTTCAAGATGGTAATATAGAACGTTTCTCGTTAAAATTTTAATTGTATGAACAAATAAGAATCCCAGTATTAGATTATTTGCAGGTATCAAATTTACCAATTATTGTAGAAGAGGTGTTAAAAATAGACAGACCTAGGGAACTGAATAATATAGTCAAAGTATTTAACAAGAAGAAGAAAAGTAAATTGGGAAAGTAAAGGTCCAATGAAGTCCTACAATACACATGACTTATGGCAAGTGAAAGTCAATTAAATATTTAACTGTAAACACCAGGTTTTACACTCTTCCCCTGTTTATTATTTTTGTTTAGTTTTGCTTTGTTTGTCTCATTTTTGTTTATTTGGGGGTTTTCTTGACATAGACGCAAACATTTGTAACGCTGATGTGCCATATTTACGATGATTTGACAGGAGAAGTGTTGCTACTTTCAAGTATCTGTATTGTTCATTTTATTTGGAATTGAAAATAATATATATCCTAATTATAACCCATCAGAGTTTGAACAGGATATTTCTCATCATCAAATAAAAAAAAGAGTAAGTGTCCTGATCTCTTGTAATGTCGGTTGCGGCATAATTTGGTGTCTTTGACCACGAACTAGAACATGGCACTCGGTTTCTGGTAGTACAGTAGAGCAGGAAACTTAAAGTCATTCTTGGCCCTTGACACCAGTGGAAAGCCATCACCTTTCAAGTGGTGGACCCAATTACGCTAGAAATAGCTGTCTCTCTCTGTTAGCTCGGCTTTCATCTGCGGAACACGGGAAAACGAGTTCCCAGGGGTCTATAGTGGTTGCGTCACGTTATGTTGCAACCCAGGCGAAAGATTCGCTCAAAATCGCATGTGGCTGAACATCTGAGGCTGAGTTTGATGTAAAATCTGAACTCTTTAGTTGTTGGCTCTAAATGCTACAGGAATTCTAGAAGAGTGGACATTGTCATATTTATTAGCATAGTCAACCAGCTGCTGTTTGGTGATAGTGGATTTATTTGCATTTCGGTAAGAGTGCTATTTATTTAGATAGTTTGTGTATGTAGAACCTATCACTAATCATCATCACCAGGGGGAGAATGCATAATAACAATAAATTTTTCTATCAAATTTCATAACGGGAGAGTGGATACAATTTAAGTTCGCTATGTACCACTAAAATTGCATAAATGGGCCCTTTAATAATTTTATTCAAAGGAGAGTAATTGTGGGTGTATATCAAATTTTCTAACACAACTGTAAACACCATTATATTTTCTAAGAGTTCCTATAGAGATGTTGTTACAACTGCGTTCGAGTTTATGATGCTGACACGGTTAATACTGTATGTGTCAAATAATATGACGTGTGACGGTTCTGTTCTTTTCAAGTACCTCATTATTGTCTGTAGAAAACCACACTACTTGGCAAACGGACATCGTAATGAATTAAATCAGAGACGATGCTCGTATAGACGTTGAGACAACATTTATTGGACGAATTCATTATTCCAATATAGGCAGTATCATAATCAATTGGCATGGCATATCAATACATCATTGACTTGCATAATATATAACATTCCTCTTTGTAGACATCAATATATGTCGACAGTCTTGACAGATACAACTAGCAACTAGATACTGTATGGTCCAGTTGGAGCACTGCGGCAAGATGCGAAATATCTCTCCGTTGCCTATTGATAGTGGAGAATATAATTGGTGACTATCATTGCACTTTTATAACAACCGCCCGACATGGCTGGTAATAACGTACTGGCCCTAATGATTCAAGCCGCATCACGAATGCGCTTATAAAATTAACATAGCTCACAACAGGGAGCAAATTCATAATACGTCCACACAGGACCACATATACCGTACTATAGAAAAGGACATGATCATAGTCGTGTAGCAACAAGCGCGGACGCTTACCAGAGTCACCTAGAGATGCTGCACTATACAATAGTAGTGCGGTACCGCCTCTAACAAAAATCATTTATATAACTTGAAAAATGCGCTTAACTATATCTCATTAAATATATATGGATTATGCCTTAACGCTTTAACAACTTACAATTAGTAATCTGTTGTACCAATAAACGCCGTTAGGTGTAACGGAACAACGGATAATTTCTTGTTGCCCTATGACGCCGCAAGGTGTGATGGCCGGAGACTGCTTAGTCATGTCAGTCAATGGCCAAGGGAGAATGATGATGATGATGATGATGCCTTAACGCTTTAACAACTTACTTTCTCCCCCTGAAAGATTTTCTTTTTTTAACATAGCGAAATCGGTCAATCACAATTGACGATAATTTAAAGCCAGTATATCAATTGCATAAGTAATATTCAAGTAAATAATAAAGCAAAAGAAACAAATGAAAAAATATGTCACTAGTTGTCGATAGTCATGTCGAGAAGAAGTAGATTGACAGAAACTAGAAACCAAAAAAACAAAATTCATAAAGTAATACGAAGACACAACTCACAGCATTGACGAACGTTTCAAGTTCATAGAGTGCGTATTCTGGTATATAGATATGATGTTCAAGGAAAATTGGACATCGGAATGTCATAAAGTGTAGTATTGATCTCGATATGTGCTGAAGTCATCATACATCAAGCAAATGTATTGATCCATCCCTGTCCTGTAGAGGGCATCGAGAGATGACATCGGCAACTACATTGTCCATTCCACGTACCGCCCGTACGTCGAAGTGAAAAGGTTGAAGCAAAATTGCATAGCGTAACTTGCATGATATGTAAATGATATGATGAAGTGTTCCATTGAATCTCTGCATTAAAGATGCACCGATTCCTTTTGATGAAGCAAACTGTTCGAAGAGAAAAAGGAAGATTTTTATTGGGTAATCGCAAAATAGGTGCAGCAGAAAACAGCGATTTAATATTAGCTAAAGTGGCTTGGCAATCTTGCGACCACTGTACATTATTGGTAGAACCTGTCCTGAAAGAACTGACAGATTTGAAGTGATAGTTGACTACAAAGGCAACTGAAGGATATGTAGCACAGTCATATTACAATAAGTTCATCGAGAAAACTATGAAGGACAGTGATTGAAACAATAAAATGCCATAAGATACCAAGTGAAATACTGAATAGGCGTGTAAAGATATAGGAAGAGCAATGAGCAGAGAGTATATAAAGTAGTCAACAATAAAATAACGAAGATTGGCGTGATGACTGAAGGTCTGAGTCATCAGAGATGTTGATAAGCAATCAATTTGGGTTGACAAATTGTCAATGGCGTTATGACAGACTGATGGCTGACGTAAGTCAGAAACAACAACTATGTTCATGACTGTATATAGCATAATGACATTAACTCTTACTATACGGGAGCTAAAACCGTGTTTTTACGCGCTAGTTTAGCTATCGTTACCGTCCCGCGCCACTTCACAGGGCGAGCCGTAAAATTGGTACTAAACCCGCGCCACTTCACGGGGCTTGCCGGATTGTAAGAGTTAAAGAACAGCGTGCATACAAATCGGCGACCACTGATAGATGATAAGGAATTATGAAGAAAAGGCATGAGAATCACTGAACTAGCTGGTCCAGTAATACTCTGAAATACAAGTACATAGCTAAGCCAAAAGAATGGTCGAAGTAATAAACGTGTACCTGAGGTCGCACTAGACTCAGTCGTATCACGAATATCGTGATGAGCAGTGATAATATAAGAACATGTCGCACATCCCATATCTCTGAGAACCAATACTGAAATGTTATTCAATAGGCCTTTATGTAATATGAAAGAACCTAAACCATTGTGTGCTGACAGAGCTAGACTAATAGAAAGAGGGCGGCCACAACTCGCTGAAATAATGTGTAGCATTCAGGGCTTTGCGCTGCACATTGGAAATCAAAAGAATAACAAGCAGCAGCAGGAAATATAATCAACTGACGCTGCAGGAGCACTGGACTAAATTCGTGCAGAATTAGCATGCACGTTGGATCTCTCAGCATTTCGAGATCGAGCAAAGTTATTTGAACTTTTCTGATTATTTCTATGATTGTTATTATTGTAACCTTGTGATCTACTATTACTGTCAAAAGAAGACCTTCTAGAGAAATGATTTTGGCTATTATTTTTATTATTAATTTTGCCTAGGCTGGTCCCAAGCCCGGTTGAGAAAGGAGGAGGGTGGCCTGCATGGAGGATGTAAGGAGGCAGCCCCTCCACCATGCAAAGGCACAACAGGCTAATTATCTGTTTGCTTTAAATCATGATTACTCGAACTACAAGAGAGAAAACCGGACTGGTTCTAAAGGCGGCAAATTGAAACGGTCTACGGACTACAACTTATGGAACTTGGAACACAAGAAGTATAAATGGGAAAGAAGAGGAGCTGGTGGAAGAGATGAGGAAAGCAAAATTAGAAATCCTGGCTGTAACGGAAACAAAGGAAAAGGGACAAGGAGTCATGGATCTCAATGGCAACACGCTGCTCTACAGTGGTGTACCCACATCTGAAAGAGCTAAAGGGGGCGTGGGTTGCATTGTGGCCAAAAACCAGAAAGATAGTATCAAGGGATGGAACTTTGTCTCAGAGTGCATTATGGTTGTAAAACTAAACGAAGGAGAAACCATAGTCAACCTTGTCATTGTGTATGGGCCAAAAGAGGATGAGATAGCATAGGTCAAGGAGGAATTCTTCGAGCTGCTTTAAAGGACAGTGGATGACTGCCTAGATGAAATTATCATGCTCAGAGATTTCAATGCCAGAGTTGGAAATTACCATGCTAGATGGGGTGGAGTTATTGGAAGATATGTAGAAGATACTCTCAATGACAATGGAAAGCGACTCCTTAGATTCTGCGTGAACATAATCTGATCATTACAAACACAAAGTTCCCATATAAGCGCATACAAGCATACACTTGATGTGAACCAACAAAGAATGAGAAGTCAGTGATCAACTATGCCATTGTTAGGAGGAGCACTTTCAAATATGTCCGGGGTGCTAGAGTCTGGAGGGGGCCAGAGATTGGAAGTGATCACTACCTGCTTACAATAAAAAGAACAACTGAAAGAGTTGCTCAGCCTAGCAACTGCCCAACATCAAGCAAGAAACTAAGTAAACAAATGAGGGAAATGAGCATTAAGATCTACAAGCTGAGAGAGCCACAAATTAAGACCAGATATCAGGGGCTTATTGCTACAGCAGTGAGAAACACAGAAGAACAACTCGATGACTTGGAAACACTCTGGCTTAATTTAAGGGACATTATAAAGACAGCTGCTGCAGAAGCATGTGGTGAAGTCCGACTTGGGAACAAGAGAAAGATGACACCTTGGTGGACAGAGGAGAGGAAGACAAAGAGAAAATAAGAGAAAAGAAAATGTCATGGAAACAATACTTAGGAGCTGAAAACACAGCAGAACAAATAGAGAAATATAGTGAATATGTGATACTCAGAACAGAAGCAAAGAACAATATGCTAGCAGCAAAACAGAAGTCCTGGGAAGAATTTGGAGAAAAGCTAGAAAAAGATGCGCAAGAGAACCAGAAATTGTTCTATAAGACCCAAAAGAATATAAGGAAGGAAAAATAATGCCCTCTCAAATTTATAAAGGCAAATTGTTTACTGCCCCGACGAAAGTAATGCAAAGATGGAAAGAATATTTCTCAGAACTCCTGGATAATGAGCAAGGTCAAGCATCAGAAACGATAACCACTAGCACAGAAGAGAAAACCAATGGTGGTGAAGATGACATAAAGATAGAAGAACTGAACGCAGCATTGGAGAAAATCAAGATGGGCAAAGCAGCAGGGCATGATGGTATAACACCAGAAATGGTTAAGTACATGGCAGCAACAGGTGACCTATTATGCCTCAGGGTCCCCTGGAGCAAACTTTGGGACTGTCTGGCAAGAAAGAACATTCCAGCACCTCTGATTTATGCTATACAGAGCTTCTACAAGTCTTGCAGAAATTATGTGAGGACAGCAAACCATAAGTCAGAAGAGTTCATTCAGAACCACCCCTGGTGTAAGACAAGGTGATATCCTGTCACCTTATCTTTTTATACTCCTCATGGACGATGTCATCAAGGCATGTAAGGAGAGAACAAGAAAGTATTCAGTGGGGTACTGGAAGATGAGATAGGTCTGTATTTCAGAGCTGGCATTTGCTGATTATGTTGCCCTGATTGCTAAATCTCCAATCCAACCCGAAGGTCTGGAAGGAAGAGCTGGAGAAGAGAGGGATGGTCATAAGAAGCTCTAAAACAAAATTCATAATGATATCATGAGAAGAAAGAAGACATCATATTAAGCTGGGAGAACAAGTCCTGGAGCAGCTTGAACACCTCAAATACCTCGGAGCTATTACAGACCGAAAGGGAGGCATCAAAGAAGAGTTGGCCACTCGAAAAGCAGCAGCTGGGAGACTTTTTCAGGCCATAAATCGAGGATTCCTCAGCAAGAGAGAGGTTGGTAAGAAAATGAAGATGGCTGTATACTGCTCCACCTATGTCCCAGTCTTGACATATGGATGCGAGTCATGGGCAATGACTACAACCCACAAAAGCCAGATCCAAACCTCAGAAATGAGATATCTGAGGAAGGTGGATGAAGTAACAAGAAAAGACATGGTCCGCAACCAGACAATATGTCAAGGCCTAAAATCCCACCCCTTGCAGACCCAAGTAGAACAGTCCTAAGATGGTTTGGCCATGTCTGCAGAATGGGAGAAGATCGGCTACCACGACAAGCATGGGAAACAAAGAGCCAGGGATCCAAACCCCCAGGACGACCCAGAGTCCGCTGGGAGGACAACATTAGACAATCTTTGAAGAACCGAGGACTAGAATGGAACCAGGCCAGGAGGAAGACAGCCAATAGGATAGTCTGGCACTCTCTCTTCCAAACCTTTACACCTCACGGTAGAAGGGGAACAACTAAGTAAGTATATTGTTTCTCCTGAAAAAAGTACCGCCTCTAAAAAAGAGAAGTCATAAAAAGTGAATAAATAGTTTTGTTTACGTATTTCTTGTGTACATTGATTATGTAATGTCATGATTATTTTTTATGTGAGTAGCGTCTGTAAGGGTTGTGTAATGTCATGATTTTCTTAAGTGAGTAGCGTTAGAGAATCTGTTATGTAATGTCATGATTATTTGATTTGTCTGTGAGTCTGTTGCATAATGTAATGATTATAATGTGTATAAGTAGTGTCTGTAAGTATGTTGTATAATGTTATGTTATCTTGTGTGTGAGTAGTGTCTATAAGTCTGTTGTGTAATGTCAATATTATCTTGTGTGTGACTAGTTGTTGTATAAGGTATTCTGGGTGGAGCACCAATGGTCACACCACTGCATTATTATGGAAATGGCCTATTAAATGTTGTCAAGAAGATCTCTAGAAGTTGGCTCATAAGAAAAACAGAGACCTGTTCAAGATAAGGACAAGAAGAAGAGAAGGTGAATGCTCTCCACAAGATAGTGTTTTCTAATTACTACAACATTAACTTCTGCCGTCTGATCTCAAAAGGAAAAAGCCCCCAACCTCCTAAATGAACGATTTTACCTATATGTAATTACTGTGCCATGGGAAGATATTCTTCTCAGTGATGGTGAAAAGGCTCACTACATACCTCCTGGCAAATGAGTACATTGACACTACCATTTAGAAAGAAGGTATCCCAGGTACACCAGGATGTCTAGAGCATGCCACAATGATCTGGGAAGCAATTCAAAAGGCAAAGTCTGACAAAACAAACCTCCATGTAATCTGGTTGGATCTAGCAAATGCTTATGGATCCGTTCCACACCAGATGTTGTGGCAGGCCCTAGAAATGTATCATGTTCCACAAGAGATTGCAGCAATGCTGAAGTTGTATTCTGCAGGGTTCTCTGTCAGATTTTCAACCAGAGAGTGCACAACAAAGTGGATTGGCCTTGAAGTTGGAATTGCGATGGGATGAACCATCTCTCCGATACTATTCGTGATGGCTATCCAGGTAATCCTCAATGCTGCTGAAGGAATGGCTATAGATCCAAAGCTCAGTGGAATGTGTCCCATGCCACCGCTCAAAACATTCATGGATGACACAACAATTCTGACAATAGATGAACATCAGGCCCGAAGGATGTTAGCACACCTGGATGAACTAGTCAGCTGGTGCAGAATGAGCTTCAAACCCAAGAAGTCGAGAAGCCTATCAGTCAGGAAAGGGAAGATAGCAGAGGTCATATTCATGGTTTCTAACTAAAGAATCCCTACTGTCATTGAGGAACCTGTTAAAAGTCTTGGCAGGGTGTACAATGCCTCATTAAAAGACTCTAAGGCAGTGCAACAGACAATAGAAATGGCAGACACAGGGCTACAGATCATAGACCAAAGCAGACTCCTAGGAAAATTCAAACTGTGGTGCCTCCAGTTCATGTTGATACCTAAGTTGCTGTGGCCAATGCTTATATATGAAATAAGCACAAGTACATTGGAAGCTATAGAGCAGAAGGTCAACAAGTTCATGAGGAAATGGCTAGGGGTACCACCAGGTCTATCAGATGTAGCACTATACTGCAAAAAGTCAAAACTTCTGCTTCCTTTCAAGGCAGTTGTTGAAGAGTAGAAAGTTGGAAAGGCAAGGCTTGCAATGATGCTACGTGAGTCAGCAGATGAAGTGGTTAAGTCCATTCAGCCCACACTGAATACGGGAAGGAAGTGGAGAGTGGAAGAAGCTGTTGATGCTGCCCAAGAGTCACTCAAACTGAGGGAGGTAATCGGATACACTCGAATAGACTGGGATTTGGTCAAGGAGACATCCGCTGGTGGTCCAAGACATCAAGCAGTGGGAGCGCACAATTTTGACCCATTCCTGTCATTATTTCATGTTTGAAGCTTCTAGAGACATGGTAGTTCAGGAGATACGAGGAGCTGAGAATGATAAGAGGTTGCAAAAAGCAGTGCAGCAGGCCCAACAAGGCCAATGGACTACATGGGAAGGAGCCCTGCAAAGGTCCTTGACATGGAATGATATATGGCATAAGGCACCTCTTAGGCTCAGCTTCATTGTTAGATCAATGTATGACATCCTGCCATCGGCCACAAACCTTGTGAGATGGGGAAAGTCGGATGATGAGCAGTGTCCCTTGAGCCATGGGAGGCAGACACTTGAACGTGTGCTCTCAGCTTGCAAGGTGTCAATAGGGCAAGAGCGATACACGTGGCGCCACAACAAAGTGCTAAATGAGCTGGCTGCAACAATAGATCTGGCAAGGATGAAGGCGAATAGTAATGTCAGGCCAAACACCGTAAACACATACTTTCTGAGAGCTGGAAAGTCAGCACACCCAAAACCGAGTAAATCAGGTAGCAGAGTACCATCTCTCCTTGACTGTGCAAATGACTGGGAGATGGCGGTAGACCTACCTGGACGAGGGGCATATCCAGAGAGTATCAAGAAATCTCAAAGACGGCCGGATATAGTGCTGCATTCTTCACCATCGCACCAGGTTATATTGATTGAACTGACCATGCCATTTGAATACAGATTGGAAGAGCAACATTTGTTCAAAGCGGCCAAGTATAGTGATCTGGCCACAGATCTGAGACACGATGGGTTCACTGCAAGGGTCATGGCTGTTGAGGTGGGTGCAAGAGGGCTCATGGCTGCATCAGTGTATGATTTATTGAAACTGTTGGGGCTGAGGGGACAGTCGAGAACAAGGGCACTGAAGAGGCTTAGTAAAACTGCTGAAAAGGCATCATGCTGGCTGTGGAACAACCGGAATGGGCTATGGAACTCGGGACAGTAAACTCTGCAGTACAGAAAACATCAGGAATTTGTCTAAGTCCACAATATGTTGAGTTTTTCGGTGTGCTAGTGAAAGGGCAACATGTGGCGTATATTATAAGAGGTGTTTGGCACTGGTGGATTTTAAAGTTGCTACCAAAGTGAAATGGGTTCATTTTTGATACAAGACAACAGGAGGCTGAGACACTTGCCCCCCCCCCCCCTCCAGAGTGTAAAGAAGTAGAGGGCCGAAACACCGATGGGATGGAACTACTCCGGGACTACTTATACAAAATGATCCCCCCGGTTGCTAGTGAAAAATCCTCCCTATTTTAAACACATTGGCCCCCCCCCCCCCCCCCCCCCCTCCAGAGTGTAAAGAAGTAGAGGGCCGAAACACTTGTTCGATGGGAGGACTACTTCTGATGATCAGATTGCCTCCTGTTGTATCACTCTGTATAGAGTTTCCTATTTTAACTCAGACAGCATTAGCTGCCTTCCATCCCTTTAACGCATAATTGCCACAATGGCCAAATACAATGCAAGTGAATTAACAAATGACTAGCAACATTGTCAATTTACATGAAGCAATCATGGCTTAATAAATCACACATAATGGCACCCAAATGAATGTGAAAACAGCATCTCAGTAGACATACTGTAAGTAAGCACAAATCACAAAATTCAACTTACAAAGTCAAAGACCAACAAGGTCACCACCATAAACCAAATTCTACTGTGAACTACAAACTAGTCACACACTAAATGGCAAGAGCTGCTGTCCCTGAAATGCCATCAAGTGGCAGAACACTACTGGCATAAGAGGATATGTCTAAACAGACGACTGTCCAAAACTTGAATTCCTCTATCTACATCGTAGGTTTCCCTCCAAAAGCAAGTCTCATTCGTTCAGGTGACAAGCAATATAGTGGCTAAGGTTTAGTCCAACATACAAGCCACAGTAGTTAAAATAAACCATGACAGTAAGACCTCTCTCTGGTGTGTTTTCTTGTTTGTGTCTTCTAAGACTAGAACAATTTGTCAACCCTACATAACAAACATCACACGTAAAAGGCTTATATCCCATATGCATTGTACATTGTCTTTTCATGCTAGCAAACCCTGTTAATCCTACAACACAAATATCACACTAGACAAATTTCTCTTGTATATGTATTTTATGCTGTTTTTTTTTTCAGTTTAGAACACTATGCAAACCTCACACAACAAACATCACACTTGTATGGCTTCTCTTCTGTTTGTGTTCTGTGGTGTGTTTTTAGATCTCCAAAAGAGCAAAATAATACACCACAAAATTCACACTTGTAAGGCTTCTCTCCAGTATGTTTTCTCTTGTGTTAATTTAGATTACTATGTTGTATAGACCCTACTCCAAAAACATCACTCTTGTAAGAATTCTCTCCAGTACATATTCTTTTGTGTTTATAAAGATCACCATATTGTGCAAACCCTACTCCACAATCAATGCATTAGTGAGGCTTCTCTCCAGTATGTGTATTTTTGTGTGCTTTCAGAGAAGAAGACCATGTAAACCCTACTCCACAAACATCACACTTGTATGGTTTCTCTCCAGTATGCATTCTTTTGTGTGTATTAAGATCACTACATCGTGTAAACCCTACACAACAAATATCACACTTGTAAGGTTTCTCTCCATTATGTGTTATTTTATGTGTTTTCAGACTAAACAAGTGTGTAAACAATACACCACAAGCTTCACACTTGTAAGGCTTTTCTCCAGTATGTATTCTTTTGTGTTTATTAAGATCACCATATCGTGTGAACTCTGCTTCACAAACATCACAACTGTAAGGCTTCTCTTCAGTGTGTATTCTTTTGTGTCCTTTCAGATTACAAGACTGTGTAAACCCCATTCCACAAACATCACACTTGTAAGGCTTCTCTCCAGTATGTATTCTTTTGTGTTTATTAAGATCACTACGTTGTGCAGACACTACACCACAAAGATCACACTTGTAAGGCTTCTCTCCAGTGTGTGTTATTTTGTGTGCTTTGAGAGTAGAAAGCCATTTAAACATTACTCCACAAACATCACAGTTGTAAAGTTTTTCTCCAGCATGTATTCGTTTGTGTTTATTAAGATCACTACATTGTTTAAACCCCACTCCACAAATATCACACTTGTAAGCGTTCTCTCCAGGATGTATTCTTGTGTGTTTATTAAGATCTCTACATCTTGTAAATGCTACTCCACAAACACCACACTTGTAAGGCTTTTCTCCAGTATGTATTCTTTTGTGTTCCTTAAGATTAGAAGACTGTGCAAACCCTACACCACAAACATCACACATGAAAGGCTTTTCTCCAGTATGTATTCTTTTGTGTTTCTTAAGATCACTACGTTGTGCAGACCCTACACCACAAACATCACACTTGTATGGCTTCTCTCCAGTATGTATTCTATTTAGTTTTTTCAGAGTAGCACCATTTATAAACCCTACACCACAAACACCATGTTCATAAGGGTTCTGTATTTCCTTACTCTGCATGTTGTTTACAAATCCACAGCTCATATCAACCCCATCAAGTTCATAACTTTTCTTTCTGATGTCATCTGACCCACCTTCATTTTGAACTGTGACCTTGAAATCATTTTGGGTTTCACCAATGTCTGCTGAAATGTCCTGACAAATAACGGAATGCACAGCTATATCACTTTGTGTTGTTCCAGACTCATCATAATTGTTATTTGTCAACAATGCAACACTGGTATAATCATTCTTGTACAATCTTTCACTGGTGTTAATGCTCTCAGCTTGGTAAGGCACATCTGAAATTATATAGGATTTAAAAAGAAATAAATAACCACAGCATGATAAGCAATCATGTATTAGATATTCTAAATTGTGTAGCTCTATAAAATTTTAGCAAGACGTATGGCTTGGTCACAATTAATAATTGTGGATAGTCAGACTTTTTTCCAGCATCATATATTATTCTATGTCTTTAGTATTCATCAGCAAAAAAAAAACAAAAAAAATAAAAAGTTGATTTCCTTCATTATGAGCACAATTGTTTTTTTAACATGTTTACATCTGCATATATTTACTTTGCCTCTATTAAATGTTTGCAAATTTCACTTAATGCTAGGAGTGGACATACAATGTTACTGTCAAAGTATGTGATGTACCTATCACATCTGTGCCTTTGTCTTCAAGACCATTAGTGAGAGATTGAGAAGGTTTAAACCCTAGTATTGTCTAAGGCATGTATAGCACTTTTCTATATTCTCCATCTTGGGAAACCAATAGTAATAACGAACATGAGTCATTTTACAATCTATGTATGCTGTACTGACAATACTATAAATACAACTGATGTTTAAATCACAAGGCCAATGAAATGCATAATCCAAATAAAGTACCATATGGAAGACAACAAACTCTTGATACAAGACTACTCACTCTCACATAGGACCATTAAGATCCTCCCTAAATGAACTAACCATTAACTTTTTTCTCTCTCTCTCTCTTTCTCTCTCTCTCTGAAACCCCGCGACCCAAATCGTCACGCTAGAGCGATGATTATCAGCCATGAACAAAGCTGATTACCTTCTTCCTTCGTGGTACCAGCAATAACATTCACAATGCCAAACGTAAACTCGGTCACCGCCACTCGACCGAGCAGAAAGAAACAAAAGGACTACGTCTTAAATGCCCCTAAAGCGGTGAAGAAGAAGACCAGAGTTCTCAATGCAGACACGCCCTCAGCCCCATTAGTGACATTACAATACAAGAACCAGAACCAGTGTGTGATATTAACATTCCAAAAACTTCTCGAGTACGAAGCATTGCGTGGCTTGTCTAAGGCCTACTATAAATCTATCGCTTCAATTGAATCTCGCACTGACGCTAATGGTGCTCATGTCGAAGATGTCATTTCTACTGGACACGTTTTTCTCCATTTCTATAATACGTCGAACAAGATTATGGTTCAAGGCTCAGAGACTGCAGTTAAAGAGTGGATCCAGAAAGATTTAAATCATTTATGGGAAACAGCAACTACTGCTGGAGTCAGTCGAATGGCTATAACGTCAACAGCTGTTATCAACAATGCACCAACCACTTCCGATGCCCAGAAATTAGCCCTCACATGCTGTTCCTTTCCCGTTGTCTCTGATACATTCGTTCAGGAGTATGACAAACAACTACAGATGGTACAAGACACACCTTCCTCTACATCAAGATCTATCATTACAGAGACGCCTTCCGTTACAACGAGACCTACCATTACAGAGACAGAGCATAATTCATTCATAGGTTTTCTTGATAGTAGTCTAGAAAGGACACCACGCAAGCACACTATACTATCACCACATGATGATATGTATACAAAAATAACATCTGAGATGGAGCTACTGAAAGCTGAACTGAGCTGTCTTAAAAAAATCTTACGAACAGCTTCAGGCTGATCACGTGTCTCTAAAAAGTAGCTACGAAAACAGCAAAACTCAAATTCAGCAGCAGCCTACACAACAGCACACAAACGAATTGGGTCACAAACAAAAACGTGCGGAGAGCGTCCGACCTCAACAACAAATACTACATTCAGAACTCCGCCTTAATGAACGTAATCCCTTGGACACTCCGGAAAATCCTGTAGCCAGTGTCTGCAGAATTCCGGTCAAAATTTCAAATCGCCACCCGCCACTTCGACCGGCTGCTGCCAGCACACACCACGAGACTTCTAGCAGCCACAGCACAACTGGGACAAAGGAAGCAACAGCTGTTATCACTGGCAACCACACGAACAGAAGAAAACATCTCATCTTTGGGGACCAAACCATGAAGGAGCTTCAACAGTCAAAACTATTAACTGGTGATACTGATTCGGTGTCTGTTCGCTTCAAGAACTGGGCATCAACTCACGACCTACTGACCTTCCTTAAACGGTTTTCGCCGGATCTCTCTGTAACTAGAGTAACTGTGCACATAGGTCTGTCAGACTCAATAAAAAACATTGAACTATCACAGACAGACCTAAACGAGATCACATTCATATTTCGGTCCCTATTCCATAATGCCAAAATTTATTTTTCCTCTATTATCCCGCCAGTCCGTGCCTATTACCACAAATGTGTTGAAACTAACAATGCTAAACTTAAAAAACACTGCCTCAAAAATGAGCATGTTTTCATAGATCACAGCTCGGTCTTCCTTGCCACATCTGGAGCCCCTAGGAAGTATCTTTACAGCGGCGATATTACATTGTCCAGCCAAGGGACCAGTATGTTAGCGACGAATATAAAATACCCAGAAAGCACTCTTAAAGGCACAACTCGCACATCAGCATCCATATATCCATCCAAACACCATGTGAATACAAACAGCTACTCATCTAACGCCAATTATGACCTTGATTTTCCATCACTACCCATAACTTTAAACACCAGCCGCCCAAAATCATCAGACAATCAGGATCATCACGTTGTACCTATTCTTAGCACCACGGATGTGCAGGAAACCAACAATGTCTGCCTTCAACAACCTTCTGCCACAGACGACCCTCCTAGACAACACCGACTTGACCAACTTCATTCTCAAAGGTCTGTAAGTGATCCAATTCAATCTGCTCAGCCTTCATCAACAAAAATGCCACCATGTCCGCTGTCGTCCCAGACACCAATGAGAGTTCACCCATCATCGCTGTCGTCACAGGTTTACCCACATCAACCCACATACCCAGCCTTTCATAATTTCCTACATCAACAACGACTCTTGGACTATGCACCTTACACTTGGAGGTCGTACTTGCCGGAATACCCCACTTATTCAACAACTGTACCTCAACATCCCGCTTTCTACCAAATGCATCATCTATCACGACCAAATCCACCCCACTTCTATTTTCAACAACCATCTCCTCCACATTAACAGCGACTGTTGGCCTCCCTAGTTGTCTCTGTAACATTAGCAACTGTTGATTGTTGTTTATATATATATATATATATATTTTTTTTTTTTTTTTTTTTTTTTAAATTTCATTTATTTATTTTAAGACACTGTTTGCCTGTCTCTGATATGAGCGCTTGATTTGTTACACTTTTCACTTATTTTTCACGTAATTTAATTAGCTGAATTGTTTGTAATTAATGTTTAAAGTGTCCCACTTATTAATACCACCATAAATTCACCTTCCTTGGTAAAATTTGTTAAATTTAGTATTTATTTACCTTTTTATTTGAGCGCAAGCTTCTTTACATAGCATAAATGCCAGGTACTTATGAACAATTACTAACCATGAATGGGTTACGACTTGGCCATCTGAATGTAAACCATCTTTTAGGTAAACTTCCAGAACTCACACAAGTTCTCAATCAAAATTTCCATGTTTTTGGACTTTCAGAAAGTCGTCTGAATGAGAAAATAACAGATGGTGACATTGCACGTAAGGGGTTTAAAACTATTCGGCGAGATTCTAGTAGACAATTAGAGACAGGTTTAGCAGTTTATATTTCCACTTCTCTCAGTTATCGCCGCAGAAACGATTTAGAGACCATAGATATAGAATGCATATGGTTAGAGGTAAAGCCACAAAAGCAAAGACCCATTGTAATAGGATATCTTTATCGAAATCCCAGTGTAGGAACAACATGGTTTGAAGATTTCACGAACATGATGGATAAAGTAATTACTACAGTCAATGAAATTATTCTTCTTGGGGATTTCAATATTGATATGCATAAGCCAAATCAAACATGGACCAACATCATAGCATCGTACAACATGAAACAAATAGTCAACAAACCTACCAGAGTAACAAAAACATCATCCACACTGATCGATCACATATATGTAACGTGTCCAGATAACATTATAGAATGTTCCATCCCTACTATTGCTATGAGTGACCACTATCCCATATGTTGCACTTGGGCAAAAAATGGGTACAAATCTCCAAAAAAAATAAACACATCAGTATTGAATATAGAAGTCTAAAAAATTTCAACCAAGAATTATTTTTAAATGATTTGCGAAATGCGCCTTTCGCCGATGTTTACCAACTTCCTGATCCTGATGACGCCATTGCATATTGGACACGGACATTTTATAGTATTTTTAATAAGCATGCGCCTACTAAAGAAATTCGCGTAAAAAGACAAATAAAATCTCCATTTATCACACAAGAAGTACTTGACGCTATGAGGCAGAGGGATCGAGCGCACAAAAATAAGGACATCATTACATATCGGGCAGCAAGGAACAAAGTACAATATTTAATTCGCAGAGAAAAGAAAAACTACTTTAGTCATTTAGTTAAAAGCAAAAGCAACAGTAGAAATATATGGAAGGCAATCAATACCTTGGTGAACAAAAGAAATTCGCCTGACTCACAAAATCCCAATACTTCATTTACTTGTACAGACTTCAGCAATCATTTTCAGGCAGACATCCACAATATAAAATCCGCCATACCTTCTTCCCCTTGTGACTTCAGCGAATTATCTACGTTCTGCGAGAACAAGTGTACTAACACCATTCCATGCGACATTCCTTTTATAACAGTTAACGAAGTTCATAACTATCTTATTGATCTTAAAGATAATAACTCATCGGGACTTGATGGAATCAGTAATCGAATACTGCGTTATGCTGCACCAGCTATTACTGATACCCTAACATACATATATAATCAATGTATCGCAAGGAGTTACTTTCCATCTGCCTTTAAAATCGCTAAAGTATACCCTCTTGTTAAACCTGGTTCATCAGATAATAACAACCTTGGTAACTATAGGCCCATTTCTCTTATATCATCGCTGTCCAAACCACTGGAAAAACACATACACAAAACAGTAACAGAACACCTAGCTAATAATGACCTGCTTGTTGATAGTCAGTCGGGGTTTAGACCAAAACATTCATGTCACAGCCTTAACAAAAATGATAGATAACTGGCATCTAAACATCAATAACGATATTTTATGTGGAGCAATCTTTGTAGACTTTAAAAAAGCATTCGATATGATAGATCACACTATTTTAATCAGAAAATTAGAAACAATGAAAGTAAATCATAAACTGGTGAAGTTAATTAAATCATTCCTGACAGACAGACAACAAGTGGTGTCTTACAATGATTCTTTGTCCAACCCAACTGTTGTCGATATCGGTGTTCCCCAGGGCTCTATTCTCGGCCCTCTTCTCTTTGCCGTATACATTAATGATCTTCCTCTGCACATCAAACATTCATCCTGTGACCTGTTTGCCGATGACTGTACTGTTTACACTAGTGACAAAAGTTGCACTGCACTAGAACTATCTTTACAAACTGATACACATAATATTATTAAGTGGAGCAACGAGAATCGAATGCAAATAAATATTAGTAAAACGAAATGTATGTTAATATCAACCAGACAAAAACTACAAAACTCGCAGAAAACAACACTTCAGCTCTACATTGGAACATCACTAATTGAAAACGTAAATGAACATAAAACTCTAGGTCTAACTGTTGACCAGCACCTAAGTTGGAACTCACATGTAAGTGCACTCACAAAGCTAACGGCACAAAAAGTTTACCAATTAGCCAAAATCAAACACTTCCTGGATGAGGGGGCAAGGAAAATGTTCTACACATCTCACATACAAACATACCTAGACTATTGTTCCACAATCTGGGATGGTTGTTCCATATCCAACACAAAAAGGCTTCATTCACTTCAAAAACGTGCAGTGCGCCTAGTTGCTGATAAACACCAAACACATTGTATAGATCTATATAACTAACTATCTTAAAATATTACCCCTTAGAAAGCGCTTCCTATTTAACAAAGCTAAATTCGCTCACAAAATCTTGTCACATAATGCTCCAACGTATCTGTGGCCACTTTTCAAATTCAATGAAAAAACGTAGTCAGCGCTTAAACCAGTTAGATTTACCCAAGCCGAGGCTAGATTTGTACAAGAAGAGCTTGGCTTACTCAGCTGCTCATCTTTGGAACAATCTTCCACATGACCTGAAAAACATGCACAGTCCCTACTCATATAATCGTAGACTGTTCAAATACATTATGAGTGCGGATTATATGCCGCCCTAAGGGATTATGTTTCGAATTATTATTATCTAATACACTGTATGGAGGGTCTGATGATCTATTTTTTCATTTTAATATACCTTACTTCTTAATTGTAATCAGATACTGTAATGTATGCTTTTATACTACTTATAATGTTGCATCGCCTCTGAACTAATACCTTAAGTATGCTGAAGAATGTCTGGATACCTAGCAATAAAAGATGAGTAAGAGGAAGGGATAAATGCAAGACGGGCCTATATGCATGATTCTCATCTTTCAGTCAATACCCTTTACCTCCCTAAGGAGCATAGGTCATAAAACTGGATCTCGTGTAGTGGAGGCGTCAACAATTCACTCCCTGTGGCAGTATCTGCTTTGGGACTCAAAGTTGCTCACCTGTGGGAACATTTTCCGCATGCGCTGACAACACATGAAGTCCCAGCTATTTCGGCAGATTTCCAAATTGTCACGAGTTCTCATGCTATGCCACCATTATCTGATTACGTTTCTAATTATGTCTTATTTACAGTATGAATTGTTTTGATTTTGTTTGTAATTTTTTTTTTTTTTTTTTTTTATTTTTAAAGGTATTAATTTTTTAATCTATTTTAATTAATAATTGCCCCATTAATCCCCCCCCCCCCCCCCCCCCCCCCCCCCCCCTTAAATTTGATTATGTCTGGATGTTACAAATGTATGTTATTATTTTACCTCGATAATTTTGTACGCTTAAATAATGCTAAAAATACATGTGCTATTGAAAGGATACGGTATGTAAGATGACAGAGAGAAGAAGGGCAGAATGTAAGACAGGCCTGCGTGCCCAATTCTTAATCCTTTGAAAATATAGTTTGTTCGTTCGTTGTCTGTCTGTCTGTCTGTCTGTCTGTCTGTCTGTCTGTCTGTCTGTCTGTCTGTCTGTCTGTCTGTCTCTCTGTCTGTCTGTCTGTCTGTCTGTCTGTCTGTCTGTCTGTCTGTCTGTCTGTCTGTCTGTCTGTCTGTCTGTCTGTCTGTCTGTCTGTCCGTCTGTCTGTCTGTCTGTCTGTCTGTCTGTCTGTCTGTCTGTCTGTCTGTCTGTCTGTCTGTCTGTCTGTCTGTCTGTCTGTCTGTCTGTCTGTCTGTCTGTCTGTCTGTCTGTCTGTCTGTCTGTCTGTCTGTCTGTCTGTCTGCCTGCCTGCCTGCCTGCCTGCCTGCCTGCCTGCCTGCCTGCCTGCCTGCCTGCCTGCCTGCCTGCCTGCCTGCCTGCCTGCCTGCCTGCCTGCCTGCCTGCCTGCCTGCCTGCCTGCCTGCCTGTCTGCCTGCCTGCCTGCCTGCCTGCCTGCCTGCCTGCCTGCCTGCCTGCCTGCCTGCCTGCCTGCCTGCCTGCCTATCTATCTATCTATCTATTTATCTTTATTTATTTTAAAAACATACTTTAATTATGATGATTATTGCAAATGTTTGATGTTATATTACTTTTATAATGATAAATGCCTTAATAATGCTTAAAGTAAATGTGAGGATGAAAGGATACAGTATACATGATGAGAGAGAGAGGAAGGGCAGAATGTCAGACGGGCCTGCGTGCCCAATTCTTAACCCTTTGAAAATAAAGTTCGTTCGTTCGTTCGTTCTCTCTCTCTCTCTCTCTCTCTCTCTCTCTCAAAAATGGATGTGCTGCCCAACAGCTAACCTTGTCTCTGACCACTGTCATTCTGACCACCATCCCCAAACCTATTTTCCACTACCAATCAAAACTCTCCCTTTCATTCTCACCTGATTTGATCACATAGGACCATTAAGATCCTCCCTAAATGAACTAACCATTAATTCTCTCTCTCTCTCAAAAATGGTTGTGCTGCCCAACTGCTAACCTCGTCTCTGACCACTGTCATTCTGACCACCATCCCCAAACCTATTTTCCACTACCAATCAAAACTCTCCCTTTCATTCTCACCTGATTTCTTCTTCTTCTTCCTCGTTCGTCCTGAAAAGGACGGTGGTTGCGTTGTGTCTGTTTACGCCTAAGCTGTGATATGTGCACCTTTCGGTCGACACATCCGACTTCTGCACGGCATTTTTTAGGACCGGGTTTGCCTTCCCATTGCGATCCACACTCGCTCAGCCAGACTACACCGCTGCAGACTGTTTCCAGGACCTCCACGTGGAGGTGGAGTGCGGTCTTGACCAGCTCTGATTCGCTGGTCCTGACGCAGGCAGTCAAGCTATGAGTCGCTGACTGCGTTCTCTATTGCTGCGTCTTTGGGTCCCTCACCTGATTTGATGATTACACAGTTTCGTAATGTGAACCCCACAACACTCTACTGACAATTGCTCATAACCAAACTGTCACTCCATACATCCTCCAAGCAGAGCATAGAAAGTTGACAGCTTTAAATCATGTGACAGTTACATTTTTAGAAAATTTGTGTTATGTTAGTTCTGAAAAATATTTCTGATTTGTGTTTATGATTGATATCACTGATGTCAATGACTCAGATTTTCATTCCAGGGTATCTTGCAAGCAAGAAATTATTTTTAAAAAACCAAAGCAGCTGTGAATGCCAATATTTCTTACAGCGTTATTATTTTCTAGAGCAGAACTGTCTTTAACTGCTCAGTGTGAAAAGTTTAAGGGCAAAGTTTAAATAAATGTCCATATGTCTTTATCATGCCTTCCCCGAACACTCTGCATGATCAGTTCTTTAAAAAATAAAATTTTAATTGAGACACAAAGAACCTACATCTATAATATATTGTGATAGTGTGCTGTGTTGTAGACTCCTTACCCTAAATTAAGAAAGAGGAAGAAAGGTCAGGTGACACTTCTGGACTTGTATTGTCTAGATACACACATTAATTCATCAGCAGTACAGAACACAAGAATGCATGAAAATCTTTATCTTACGTAATCTCAAGTATTTGAACACAATACTATTTCTTTTAACTTGAAGTAAATTTGTAAAAAGTCAGTGAATATATTACAGACATCTAACATTTGTTCCGTTGTTGTGAGAACTAATGACTGATTATGAATGGGAATGCCAGATCAGGCAAAAGGTTCACGAGTAGATTCACTGTTATCTCTATATTTGAATTCCTACGTTTTATTCTGATCTTACAGTTTTTTAAAACTAAGAATGGAAACTTAGATTCTCAGAAATCGATAAACAAACTTTTTTTGTAAATAAATAAATTTTTTAAAATGTAAACAAAAACATTATTTCATCTATATGACTACCATTTAATTACCTTCATCTTTACATAAGCCAGGTTGTTCTACTTTATTAATTCTTGGTGTTTTTCTATCCATGATGTCAACTATCTGAACATGAGTATCACTGTCTTCAGTGTAGTTATGACCATGATGATTCTGGCAGGAAAACAAAAAAGTGAGAATAATTTAGCAAGGTTAATATGGGTATATGATAAATGTTGTGGTGAAAGTTCTGAACCATCTATGAAAACATTGAGTGGTATGCAAGTAGTTATCATGCTACAAGCAGATATAGCTCTCAGAGCAGTGGTGATTTGATAACCACAAATCTAAAATTCATCAACTCTATCAACCAGGGCAGTTACATTGTCAGACTCTCAGGCCATGCTTTGGAAAATTCAGAATGGATGGCTGTGGCAGTAATGGAAAACATCAATAGAATCCTCAAGTCTCCAAGAACTGGTGTGGATCTGTCCTGGTCATGCAGGAGTACCTGGCAATGAAAGAGCTGACAGACTGGCCTCGAGAGTACCCATAGAGTGGACACTGGATATGGATAAGGGAGAAATACTAAGGGCGATTAACGATCGCCTGCTAGAAAATGACACTGTAATGGATGATTCAATAAGGTACAGACTGTTGGCATCAAACGTGGGAGTAGCAGACACGGACGTGAGAGAGGATGCACCCGTCGTATGTACAACCAGCACGCTACAGATACAATTAGCATTCGTACTCTTTGACATTTGCTGAGGGAGACTAAGCACCTATGGGTTTGTCCTGAGTGCAGTGAGGTCAATTCTGATTAACAATAACAATAAATCTACAATTTGTCACACAATGAATGCTTCCCTTGTAGAAGTGGTATCATTGCAATATTAAATATTGTTTCTATATAAGACACTATAATTCACATTCTTAGCAGCCACACAAACAATTGTGGCATCATACAGAGGTTCAAAAAAAAAAATGAAATAGGCGTATTTAACTGAGGTTTTGAGAAACATTTTAAAAATTATGGGTCTGCTGAAGTGAGCACAGAAAAAAATGTGTTTATATCTTCCCATTTAATTTTCTTGGCATGTCCCTGCCTAGCTGTGATTAAAAATGTTGCTCTCTCTTATTTGCTAAAGAAGACTCTAGCAATGGATATGACCCACATTGAAGAAACCTGTTGAGAGCATTACAAGGCAGTCTTAGACCAATAAATACATGGAGAAGAGAACTGGAGACAGAAGTGAAAATGATGAGGAAAACATGGAAAGAACTTGAGCAGATGACACAGGACAGGAAGACTTGGCATGTGTTTGTTGAAGGCCTATGCTCCTTGGGAAGCTAAAGGGTATTGATTGATTCTCCATGCCTAACAACAGACACAACATGTTGACAGAGAGGCAACAATGAAAATTTGTCACCCAAAAAAAAATAAAACACAAAAATCCATAAATATCAAATTGCTTTGGTGGTGAGAATGTTTGCCTTCTATACAAACAACCTGCCTTCGATTCCTGGTAGACTTTTATTAAAAATGTTCTTTATTTAGTTTAATTCAATCATACAAGTGAGAGTGTACTGATAAGTGGGTCACACTAGTGAGAATATACTGGAAAGTGGGAGAATTATTGCACTTCTTTCAATGCAAACACATCCACTGCAGGCAAATGTGAAAATTTTTTTATTTCCAAGTAATGTAAAGACATTTATTGTCTGTATGTGCTTAGAGCTAACTTCATGTTTATACAAGTCACATAGTTCTGTGCATAACAATATACACTATGTTGGGTAAGATGTATGTACTGATCACTGTCACATAAAAAAAGAAAAAAAAAGGATCCTGTTTACACGCCCATTGAGGCATATTGGGAATATGGTGTTAGGCCCATATTTTCGCGACCATTGGCACACTGGGGGTGATGTGGTCAGCATCACGTTGGCCACCTTAACCTTCCCAGAGTTGCTCTGGTACCCAATAGGGGCTAGGTCGACCCAGGAGCCATTTGCGGTCTAAAAAGATTCCACCTCAACTGGGGATCAAACCATAGACCATTGAGCTAGGAAGCCAATGCACTAACCACTGTGCTATCACAAATGTGACATAACCATTATATTAATCTCATGCTGCTTGTACATGACAGTATAGAAACAGTATAGCTTTGTAGTCAAAAGTTATTGGTAAGTGAAAATATTTTTTACTTTGGATAATGCCAACACATTCTTTACTGGTATGAGACAGAATGTGAAATAAATATAAATGGTACCAATATGAAACAATCACAAACATTTAAGCTTTGGGAACTGTGTTAAGATCATGTATAAGCTAATTCAAACTCTGCATAGGTCAGTCCCATCCTGCTGAGACAATGTGGATGGATTCTGACTGACCTGAGTGCTTCACATTTCTAAGGAATCAGTGGTTAAAATGATGAACCAGCCAGATGGCACGCATGGAGGCCATAAGGAGGTCTCTCGTCCACCTTGCAATGGCACAACAGGCCAATCATCTGTTTGAGTTAAATTATCTTTCAAGAAACAACAGAGAGAACATGAGACTGATTTTAAAGAACTGGCACAGACTATGGACTTCAACTTATGGATCATGGAATATTTGAAGTAATAATGGAAAAGAAGAGGAGCTGGTGGAGGAGATTAGGAAAGGAAAATTAGACATCCTGGCTCTGATGGAAACAAAGAAAAAGGGACAAGGAATTATGAATCTGGATGGCAATATGCTGCTCTTCAGTTGGTCCCAACAATCGTAAGAACTAAAGGGGGTGTGGGTTGTATCACTGCTAAATACAAAACAGATAGGATCAAAGGATGGAACTTTCTCTTGGAGTGCACTGTGGAGCTAAAGCTACAATAACTATAGTCAACCTTGTCATTGTGTATTAGCCAAATGAAGATGAGCGAGCAGAGGTCTGTGACAAAACGTCTGAACATGCTATATTGTGTGACCTCTCACACCTTCATCCCTCCAGCAGTATCTTTTCTTAATTTTTCTCACTTATTGCTTTTTTTTGGCATAAATCCTGCCTTTTCATTCGTTATTTCCACTATTTTGCTCTATGCTGGACATAGCATGGCGAAGTCTCTAACACACCACTCCCCTATGGCAGTATTTGCTACGGGAGTAATGCATATCTTATTGTTTACCACTCCTCAGACGTATTGTCATAACAATACCCCGTCATCAGACTGGTCACCAGCTTATCTCTTTGAATCCGTCTGACCACCTGTGGAAATGTGCCCATCAAACATTTGACTCCATTGGAAAGCTGTTGATCATGTTGACACAAGCTTGTATTGTGCTACGATGAAAGAAGACAACACTGTCTTACCAGACATCTGTCTGGCGGAGGCACGCAGATAAAGGGGTTAATTAGATAATCTGTTGGGATAGATATCTGGGCGGAAGTCATTACTCCAGAAAACACATGGCCACAATATTGTGATGTACAGAGATGCGTGGGAAGTCTTATGTAACGACTTGACATCACTGTTGTAAGAGGCCACGCGTGTATGTTAAAATTGATATTTTAAATATGTGTGGGATGAGTAATGATAAACTTCCCCACCCAAACAATGCTAGATAGATTTGATTGGTTCGCCAGAATCTATATTGAATTGATTGGAACATTCGGCAAAAACACAGCTGGGATTTGAAACTAAGGAGTGTGAGATATACAATAGACATCAGACACACACAGACAGACTGCATCACAGCATCAACTAAACACCTCCTACAAGCCATATGAAAGAGGATAGGGCTTATCATTCCACAACTATAAGTACCAGATCGAGTATTGGGCAACTTTGGAATTTACAAGTAAACCTGCCATTTTAATACAAGACTGGAAACTTGGGAATTTTATCACAAGGAGTCAGAGAGGAATTTTAACAAAAGTTTTCCCATGCAGGATTCATAGAACACAAGCCGTCAGAGGAATTAACTCATATTTCCCAGACCAAGTCATAAGAGGAATTATACAAACAGTTTTCCCAGGCCAGGAATTCGCAGAACACCAGCCATCAGAGGAATTAACTCATATTTCCCAGACCAAGTCATTAGAGGAATTATACAAATAGTTTTCCTAGGCCAGGAATTTGCAGAACATCAGCCGTCAGAGGAATTAACTCATATTTCCAGACCTAAGTGTTTCAAACAGCATCTAACTAAAGGGCTGTGTGTCCATTCTAAATCTGTACCAGGAGAAGTGTGGATTCCCAAAATCTTTGGGTAAGTGTAAACAATTTATTTACTAATGTAAATTCTACAGGTTTCTTGCTAAGTGGTTATATATGAGGCTGGCAACCTCAAAATATGAAAACAGTATATGCATGAACCACTACTGCAAGAGCTGGTGATTGTTTCTGACTAGTCGTGTGGGAAACCTGACAGCAGAGCTACCCCAGACTCTGACTGGAGCAGTGATGATTACATCACATGTGCCTAAAGTGTAACATACTATCTTGTGAGAATTATGTACCTTTTTTAATTGTAATTCAGGCAAATCATTGTTTATGCACACCAGATGCAATTTCCTAGTTGACAGCCAGAAGGATATTGGTGAATTTTCATCACATTCCCTGAGTTACATTGTGAGCTCGGGAATTTAATTCTTCTGAGAGGTTAACATTGGTGGGTGGAACGCATGACAATGGGCCTGTTAGTTTGCAGAGAACAAATGTACTCAGCAGAAGGCATTTGTTTCTTTTGATCTGTCACAGTTCGTGGTTACAAGACATCAGACTTAAGTACTGAAGTTCCTATGCCACTAGTGTGAGAGAAGAGTATCACCACCAACCACCTACCATGAACGAATTATGTGAAGAAGTGTACTCATCACCAAAAAGAAGTGAAGGAAACCACAGCTGCAGGACTCATCTGGAGCTAAGTTGTGTGTAACAGGCTACAGCAAAAATACGGACATTATTTTTAAGTCCTTTTTGCACGTGTAATTTAATTGTTTAGCACATCTAAGAAAATATATATATGATTAATTATTTACGCGCTGTCATACACGATGTTGAACACAAAAGTGCAACATGGTGCGCTCAGGTTTGTTGCCAAAGAACAATTACGTTATGAGAGGAGATGCCTAATGTCCATGACCTGAGACGGTCGTTTTTGGACAGAGCTGATTGTAAGTCTTGCCCAGGCTGTGGGAAGCATTCATAAAGATATTAACTATGTTAGCCAGTACAGTGCTCATTTGCATATTATATATTATGCTATTTTTGTCATTGCCAAAATCTGGCTGAACTTCGACATATATGCCATGTTGTGTCGCTAGTGGGTTCCAGATCCTTACCAAAGATTATCGGGATTATTATTTAATATATCTAGAGGGTTAATTAATAAAACCCCGGTCGTTTTGTACAAGCTCCGTAATGAAAGTCATGGTAGAACTACTTGCCGTAAAGTTCATCGCCGTCCTTAAAGGGTCAGCCGTTATAGAATGTCGATCAAGTCCATGATCAAAGTCAGATGAGAATGCAATGAACTTTGATGTCTTGATGCTATTTGTACTATTGATGACTACTTACTATGATGTCTGCGTCCACGGTCTCGTATAATAAACTGTTGACATTCATAATCACGTCATGGGTCCAGTTTACCTTACTTGCTACCATCACAGTTGACGTTCGTTCCAGTTACCATTGACCCATCTACATCCCACCATTTTAATATTCGCGTTGAACATTGTAAGTCGACAATAGAGACTTTAAGCCTGACATTTCTGGCATCGCCCTTGCCAGTAGTACCAATCTGTTATATCAACTTATAGCACTCTGTAACGGGAAGCTGCTACAATTATTAACACCCTACCTAAACCTCAGTGAGGAAACCTTAATTTCAATGTTCACCCAATTTTCCATATTTATTTTCCCATGTTAAAGACTGAATGACTATTACATTTGTTGTATGTTATGTTAAACTAAACAATAATAGTTGATTCAGTTTATATGTACGAAAGCAAACGTATGAGCCAGTTTTTCTTGATAAATACATATATATAAATATAGAGCCATTACTTATAAGAGGGCATTCGTTAGATTACTCCAACTGGAGGCTTGTAAGGGCCAGAATCATTGCATAAACCCTTTACAAATGGCGACGGACCAGATAATAAGTTAACAAATTTGCTCATCCCTTAAGCAGCATTTGTTCTTGACTTCTGGGAATATCTTGTGAAAGCTCCCATAAGGTAGAAACTCCATTCATCTTCTATCGACATCTTTGCCAAGAGTAATCTTGCATGAAGATAGATACCTTGGACGACCTACTTTTAGATACGCTTGCGTTGTGACCATTAGTGGACCACTACTGCAAAGCAAGGGGAGGCAATCCCGTGACAAGGTCAAACAAAATTTCTTTGAGCTGCTTCAAAAGACAGTGGATGACTGCCTGGATGAAATTATCCTCCTCAGAAATGTCAATGCCAGAGATGGAAATGACAATGCTAGATAGAGTGGAGTTATCTCATTCAAGTATGCGTGGGATGCTAGAGTCAGACCAGAGAGTGGAAGTGATCACTGCCTGCTAACAATTAAAAGAACAACTGAAAGAGTTACTCAGAATAAGCATTGCCGACCAACCTGCAAGAAACTAAATAATCGAGATGGAGAAATGAGCATTAAGACTCATTAGCTAAGAGAGCCTGAAATTAAGACCATGTATCAGGGGCTCATTGCTGCAGCAGTAAGAAACACAGAAGGATGACCTGATGAACTGGAAACCCTCTGGCTTACATTCAAGAACATCATAAAAGTAGCTGCAGCAGAAGCATGTGGTGAAGTCTAACTATGGAAAAAGGGAAAGAGGACATCTTGGCGGACAGAAGAAGTTACAGAAAAAATAAAAAGGCATGGAAACAATACACAGAATCTAAAAATACAGCAGGAACAATAGAGACATATAGAGAATGTGATGCTCAGAAATGAAACCAAAAAACAAGGTGCTAGCAGCAAAACAGTAATCCTGGGATGAATTTGGATACAAGCTAGAAAAAGATGCTCAAGAAAACCATAAATTGTTCTACAAGACCCTAAAGAACATGAGGAAGGAAAAACAGTGCCCCCATAAATTTATAAAGGACAAGCATGACAAATTGCTTACTACCACAAAATAACAAGTGGAAAGATGAAAAGAATATTTCTCAGAGCTCCTTGACCGTGAGCTAGGTCAAGCCTCAGAAATGATAAACACTAGCACAGAAGAGGAAACCAATGGTGGTGAAGATGGCATCAAGACGGAAAAACTGAAGGCAACTCTGGAGAAAATCAAGATGGGCAAAGGAGCAGGACTTGATGGTACAACACCAGAAATGGTTAAGTACGTGAGAGCAGCTGGCGACCTATAACTCTTGAGGATTGGGAGATCTTAACATCCATTTTCAAAAAAAGAGTGACAACCAACAATGTGATGTGAAAACCATAGAAGCATATTTCTTCTCAGTGTCTCTAGTAAATTGTCTCTAGAATCCTGGAACAGAGACTCAAGATGCCTAGCTGAGCCACAAGTGGATGAGATCAAATGTGGCTTCTGAGCAAAATAAAGAACTCAAAACCTTATCTTCACACTCAGGCAGTTGAGTGAAAAGGCCCTTGATTATAAAGGTGAGACAAATCTTTATTTCTTGGATCCATAGAAGGCGTTTGACAAGGTCCCCATGAGCAAACTTTGGGACTGCTTGGCAAGGACGAACATTCCAGCAACTCTATACAGAGCTTCTACAAGACTTGCAAAAATTATGTGAGTATGGCAAACCATAAATCAGAAGAGGTGAGGACCACTACTGGTGTGTGACAGGGGGATATTCTGAAATAAAAAACTGTCTCATCTTCCAGTACCCCACTGAGTACTTTCTTGTCCTCTCCTTACATGCTTTGATGACATCATTCAAGAGGAGTATTATACGATGAGAGAATATCAACCTGTATTACACCAATGGTGGTCCTGAACTCTTGTAACTAATAGTTTACCATTCTCACATAATTTATGCAGCTCTTGTAGAAGCATGGATCTGAGGTACTGGAATGTTTTTCTTTGCCGAACAGCCACAAAGGTTGCTCAAAGGGACCTTAGTAAGTAAGTAAGTAAGTAAATAAGTTAAGTGGTAGAACAGCACCAACAATGCATAATTCTGGACAATGAGAAACAAACTGTACAATTCAACACTTTCAGTGACAGTAAGAATGTGTGGTCCTGCAGTGCTACAGTGAACTGGTACTTGTTATGAGTTGTGGAGGAAAATAATTGCATAGGCGCCCCTCACAGGATATTATGATCATTATAAGGAAAGAGGAGTTTGAACTGCCCAACATCATGCAAGAAACTAAGTAAACGAAAGGGAGGAATGAGCATTAAGACCTACAAGCTGAGAGAGCCAGAAATTAAGACCAGATATCTGGGGCTTATTGCTAAATCGGTGATAAACACAGAAGAACAACCTGATGACTTGGAAACCCTCTGGCTTAAATTCAAGGACATCATAAAGACAGCTGCTGCAGAAGCATGTGGTGAAGTCCGACTTGGGAACAAGAGAAAGAGGACACCTCGGTGGACAGAGGAAGTCAAAGAGAAAATAAGAGAGAAGAAAAGGGCATGGAAACAATACTTAGGAGCTAAAAACACAGCAGGACAAATAGAGAAATATAGAGAATATGTGACACTCAGAACAGAAGCAAAGAACAAGGTGCTAGCAGCAACACAGACGTCTTGTGAAGAATTTGGAGAAAAGCTAGAAAAAGATGCGCAAGAAAACCAGAAATTGTTCTATAAGACCCTAAAGAACAAGAGGAAGGAAAAACAAAAGAAGAGAATACCAATGGTGGTGAAGATGACACTCATACATGGGAGCATCAAGCGACCTATTACTCTTAAGGGTCCTACAGGAAGCATGGTGCAACAAGGTCATACCAAAGGATTGGAAGATTGCCATCAAAACACCGATTTTCAAAAAGGGTGACAATCAACAATGTGAAAACCACAGAGGAATATCCCTTCTCAGTGTCCCTAGTAAAATCTACTCTAGAATCCTAGAGCAGAGACTTCGATGCCTAGCTGAGCCACAATTGGATGAAGTCCAGGGCAGATTCTGAGCAAATTAAAGTACTCAAGGCCTAATCTTCACACTCAGACAGCTCAGTGAAAAGGCCCTTGAGTATAAGAGTGAGATCCATCTTTGTGTCATAGATCTGGAAAAGGCGTTTGACAGGGTCCCCTGGAGCAAACTTTGGAACTGTTTGGCAAGGAAGAACATTCCAGCACCTCTGATTCATGCTATATAGAGCTTCTACAAGTCTTGCAGAAATTATGTGAGGACAGCAAACTATAAGTCAGAAGAGTTCAGGAATACCACTGGTGTAAAAAAGAAAAGGTAAAGGAACCCGTTACACGCCCATTTAGGCATATTGGGAATATGGTGTTAGGCCCATATTATCTTGACCGTCGGCACACGAGGGGTGATGTGGTCGGCATCACGCCGGCCGCCTTAACCTTCCCAGAGTAGCTCTGGTACCCATTTGGGGCTGGGTCGACCCAGGAGCCATTTGTGGCCTAAAAATTTTTCCGCCTCATCTGGGGATCGAACCATAGACCACTGCGCTAGGAAGCCAGTGCACTAACCACTATGCTACCGCGGCTCTATACTGGTGTAAGACAAGGTGATATCCTGTCACCTTATCTTTTCATACTCCTCATGGACGATGTCATCAAGGCATGTAAGGAGAGAACAAGAAAGTATTCAGTGGGGTACTGAAAGATGAGACAGGTCTGTATTTCAGAGCTGGCATTTGCTGCTGATGTTGTCCTGATTGCTAAATCAGAGGCACATCTCCAATCCAACCTGCAAGTCTGGAAGGAAGAGTTGGAGAAGAGAGGGATGTCATAAGCAGCTCTAAAACAAAATCCACGGTGATATCACGAGAAGACAGAGTACTTCAGATTAAGCTGGGAGAACAGGTTGACCACTTTAAATACCTCAGAGCTATTATAGACCAAAAGGGAGGAATAAGAGAGGAGATGGCCACTCGAAAAGCAGCAGCTGGGAGACTTTTTCAGGCCATAAATCGAGGACTCCTCAGCAAGAGAGAGGTTGGTAAGAAAACGAAGATGGCTGTATACCGCTCCACCTATGTCCCAGTCTTGACATATGGATGCGAGTCATGAACAATGACCACAACCCACAAAAGCCAGATCCAAACCTCAGAAATGAGGTATCTGAGGAAGGTGGTTGAAGTAACAAGAAGAGACATAGTCCACAACCAGACGATACGTCAAGGCCTAAAATCCCACCCCCTGCAGACCCAAGTAGAACAGTCCCAACTAAGATGGTTTGGCCATGTCTGCAGAATGGGAGAAGATCGACTACCACGACAAGCATGGGAAACAAAGAGCCAGGGATCCAGACCCCCAGGATGACCCAGAGTCCACTGGGAGGACAACATTAGACAATCTTTGAAGGACCGAGGACTAGAATGGAACCACGCCAGGAGGAAGACAGCCGATAGGATAGTCTCTTCCAAACTTCTACACCTCACGGTAGAAGGGGAATGACTAAGTAAGTAAGTAAGTTCTCTAAAACAAAAAAAAGCAACAAAAAAAAACATATGAAATCCCATAAACTCATAATTTAAAAAGCAGAAGTTTCATTGCACATGACCTACCAAGCCCCCAGTGTTTCATTTGTAGCCACCTAGCAAAAGGAATGTGAAGGTTTCCCATTTCAACTTTGTTGGACTCTACCATGTGGGCTAAGTAGACCTACAATTTTCTTATATAATTTGCTTAAGTGAAATCAATATTTCTTTATTAGTGGCGTTATTATACACTGAAACTGTTAATAACAAACTTCAATTTTTAATGAGTGGGGTAAAGGTGAGAACACAAGGTCACCAGAAATTATGATTGGTAGGTATAGTATGGGTAAGCCCATTAAATTCTTCAACTTAATTTCTAGAGATCATATAGTTTGCGGGACTGAAGATGCAGCAAAAGTGATGAATGCAGTCAGCGACCCATAGCTTGACTGCTTGCGTCAGGGTCAGTGAACCAGAGCTGACCAAAACCCTACTCCACCTACAAGTGGTGGTCCTGGAAACAGGCTGCATCACTGTAGTCTTGCTGAGAGAGTAGGGATCAAAGAGGGAAGACAAACCCAGTCCCAAAAAATGCAGTGCTGAAGTCGGATGTGTCGGTCGAAAGCGCAAATATCACAGCTTCGCTGTAAACGGTGACACAACGCAACCAACGTCCTGTTCAGGACAAACGAGGAAGAAGAATATAGTTTGAGTAATTCGAGTTTATTTATAATTAAAATAATTATTATGAAATCAGAATAATTTTCAATAATACAGAAATATTGACACAAAATGGTATTTATCTCTGATACCCAAAAAATTGTAGTATGTCCACACTAGAGAGAGCCTCATAACCATACTATAAATAAACTGGATGTAGGCCTATGAGCTAGGGTAAATTTTATCTTTCTAATTTTATCTTAATTCAGCTGTGATTTTTTATTAGTTTCAAAAGAAACAGATCTTATCTTGCTAAAGTTAGTTGCTTATCCTTTACAGGACGTGATAATCAACCCCAGCTTTTATTGGCTGTTTGTGATTTTTCTAGGCAATTTTTTCATTCAGTAGTTTGCCATTGCTTTCTGAAAGGTACGGCGCTTATACCATTGTTAAAAATCCACACAAAGCGATCTGCTACCAAACCGCCTGCAGCAGGTTTCGAACCTGGTATATCTGGATTATGAAACTGCGTTCACATCCATCAGGCCACAGATGCCAACATCTTACTAAAAGCAGACATAAAAATTAATTGCTGGTCTAAACAAGTGCATCAAAAATACAAGGCTTCTATCAACTAGGCATCATTTTTCTGAGACTTACAAGAAACATTTAATCTTTTCCCCAGGGTTAGGGGCCAACATAATGAAGAATTTGTATGTCAGTAGTAACAAGGGAAAAAATTAACTCACTTTACAATCCAGCTCCAGTTTAATTTTTTCCTCCATAAATGTGAACTGTGTTGGACTATTTCTTGGAGGCTGGAAAGAAAAATAAATATACAACAAAATTTGAAATACTAAAAATAATTTATTTTTTTAAAATCTCTATTGGATTAGAAGATGATGTAGACATGTAAGTGGTGATAATTGCAAACATTATATTAGAGAAAAATCCATTTTTTAGCAAACTGTGGTATTTATCCCAGCAAATGTTCTTGTTATCTACATTCTTGTTGCATATATACTGCATTCTTTTTCTATATCTACACTACTTTCATTTATTTCCTGTAGTAATAGTGTAGGTGTAGCAATCCCTGTGGTAAAAGTGAAGGTATAACATGTCCTGTGGAAAAGTGTAGGTGAACATGTCCTGTGGAAAAGTGTAGGTATAACATGTCCTGTGGTAAAAGTGTAGGTATAACATTCCCTACATATGTCATGGCATGTTAAAAGATTTATGTTTTTACAAGAATACTTTCATTCTTCATTTCCTCACTACATGATATTTTTTTTTTAAATCTTTTGTAAAGCCAGCATTCTTATGTCCCTTCCCTATGTTTCTGTCTCCCCTGATTTCCAAATTGTTATCATTTAATTAGTCATAGGCCTATAACAAAAACATGCCAATCCCCCCTCACCGTCCCTCCCTGTCCTGTACATCAGGTCAAGGTCTTTCCATGTCTACTTTGTTTATGATCTTGTCATTTTATTTCAATTCTTCAAGCTTACTACTTGCATGAATGTTTCCCTTTATGAATGTTTCCCTTCTCCCTAGACAGAAACAGCTTAGATGACATCAGAAACAGTTATCAAATACAAGGTCAGATAGAGGACATATGCTCCAGAACAGGAGATTTTAACATTTTTTTTGCCGTGGACCCCTATGATTGGCCAGTGAAGGCTATAAACCCCTTTGATTGTCCCTTGAAGGCTAAGGACTCCAGCTTATAAAAAACCTACACAGATGCAGCATTATCATTTTTGCATCCAAATAATACATTTTATTAAAAAGAGAAATTGTAAAGCTTATATACAAATACAATCTGTAAATATATATATCTTTCTTGAAATTCAAAAACCTATAATCATTTTTGGACAAAAAATTATCATGAAAATAACACTGAAATTTTAGATTATATTTACAGACCCCTAGAATCCATCAACGGACATCAAAAAGATGCATGGACCACAGGTTAAGAAAACCTTGCTCTAGAACAACACAAAATAATTTTTTTTTAAATTATGGACAAGCCACATTTTAGAGCCAGGAAACTTAATTGCATGTCCTTTTAAATAATGTGCATATCTTCTAATCTGTTATAATGTTTGTGTTTGTTTAGAAATATTTATGCCAGCGTTTCTTTTTTACAAAATGTATAGGATTTTCCCCATTTGTATTGAGCATTTCAAGGAAGTATGAATATGCACCTGAATCTTATATTTATATATTTAGTCAGAGAAGCATCACTGCTAATCATAGATGACGCTTCTATGCTTTCATGCCACTCCTTGTGTGCTTTACTTCAGATAGAAAATGGAAATGAATGAAGTGACCACAAGAGAATTAGTGAACATGTAGCAGAAAGAGACAAACATAATTATGTCCTGCCATGTTAAATGCTTGTAAAAAAAGGTACCACAAAGTGCCCGCTTCGTGCTGTTGAAAACGGATGAAAGTGGAGAAAACTGACGGAAATTCGTCAAGTTTAAGTCGTCACTGTCCCTTTGCTATTAAGCGGATTGTAATTAAATTTATATCACGACTCTTTATCTTCTTCTCTTTTGAAGTGTATTAATTCCCAAATAATAAAAGCTATGGAAGTATTTTTTTACTAATAAAAACAAACATCAACGTTACACATAGTCTGCCCCGGCGTGCTGCGAACTCTGAACGTTTTTGTCTCACCCCGCTTCATTCAAACGGGGATCTTTCCACCGCCATTCCACTAATTTGCATAATGTTTTCACAACTTTTATGGGGAAAAGTGTAGTTTTAGTTTCATATATTGCAAACTGTAGAAAACAAAGTGGAAGACGTCGATATCTTGAAGTGAAGTTGAATTTTTACCAAATTTGACATTTTAAATGGTGCTATAATTCTTTGCAAGGTATGAGAAGATTTGAGAGCCATTTTTCTTTATTTGTGTGAAATTTTAAAGACTTCGGATATTTGGCGGTCGAGAGAATTGATTTTGAGTAAGTTCAGTAACGCTCAAGTTCCGCCAAGAATTTTAGTGAAGGATAGAGAGCGAGGCTCTTCCATCAACCGTGATAACTCCTGATGTTGATCAAGATCGGGACGCCACTTATATTGGCTTGTGTTCAAACTTCATCACATCTCCTGATTTGAGGTTGACTATACGTAAATATATCACTTATTAACAGTGTTTTGAACTTCAAATATAAAATTTACAATAGTTATAATATTATTTAGCAATTTAACACAATCGCACAGTTTGTGTAACAGCGTGGATTGAATGTGTTATCACCACTTCAGACATTCGCACATCAATCTAATTTTTTTCAAGAGCTTGAGAAGCTAAGAAAGTTACCGATTTGAATAAAAAATGCATGTTTTGATTAATTGGTGACTGAATGAATGTTTCTTTTGCAACATAATAGGGTGAATTATGATCTCAAAAGCGAATGGTATCACAAGGCCCAATGCCAATGGACGACATATTGAGTCAAGGCTAGGAGACCGGAAAATACCATAACTAAAGTAGCTGATGGTGTACTGAAACGTCCGGACTAGCAGGCACTAATTGATAGTCTTACCTCGAAAAGAAATATATATATATAAACAGCTTTCATAAAATGCACTTTAAATAGTTCAGAGTCACGTATTCATGTTAATTAATATACATTTTAATTTAAGCAGGCTGTGCACTTTTCAAATTTAAGGTTAGTCCTGATTTTCAATGCAATACATGTACATATATATATAATAATAGTACACGTAATGCTCTATATATGTAAAGAAAATTCACTTCTGGAATTTTACTGTTGCAGATGACACAAACTACGAAAAACCATTTTTTAATGACTGGGAAGGGCCGCCGTCCAAGGGTGCCAGCTGTCAAACTGACAAGCAAGGTCCTTGCACAACTCTATTATCTGAAGGAGGATGGGAATGCAACATGGCTTGAGGTAGACTGCTTGTAGTGTTTGTTTTTTTTTTTTATATATAAAGCTACAGCCACTCGGACAGACCACAAAGTAACAAGCTACAAACAGATAAAAAGTGAAATGGAGAAGAGAGAGGAGCAGATAGAATAAAAGTAGAGTATGCAAGAGTGATGACGAAGAACCCAATAAGTGTGAATAAGTTTATAAGATGATTAGGAAACATGAATGAATGAATTATTTTTTGTATGTCCACATGTTCAAACCTTTGAACCCAGATAGACTAATGTTCATACTCATATCATCTATCCATCCATCAGGTGACTGCATGGTTCCTCAAGCTTTTTCCTGCATAACCTGTCACTAAAGGAAGGCTGAAGCACAAAGTGCTCAAAGTCCTGCAAACTGCGCAGCATTTTCTAACTGGCTGCGATGATCATGAGCTGCAACAGTATTTAGCAAATGATGTAGATTTTGACGAGCTTCCTGAGCTACTCTCATCAATCAACTTGACTAGGAAAAACCTTTTGTCCAGTCCTGCTGACTATGAACCACCCCTTGACTTTGTGATGACCAATTCCATATTGTCAGCACTTGATAATTTCAGAAGTAGGGATGACCTTACAAATACATTTCTATGCTTGGTGCAGTCCAGAATTTGAACTATCTGATACCAGCTCTGTCTTCTGAGATTGTTTTCTGGTTTCTTCTGAAAGTGTTTGTATTTTCATAAATTCTCTTAATGATGGTGAAAAGCAAGTTGTCTGTTTTTCTTTTAAGAAAATTTTCAAGCATTGCAATGACATTTTTAAACGTCAGATGGCGATTTTTTAGAAGGAGGACCATTCAGTGGACACATTGATGAAGCTGTTAAAAAAATTAATGATACCTGTCCGCTTACAAATCTCATTGGAGAGAGAATGTTTGGTGATTTTGACTTTGACATTCACAAGTGAAGAAATGCATCCACTCATCTCCGTTCGACATTAAATATGTGGAAACACAACAAAACAGCGTTGTGGTTGAAGGAGCAGAGTTTGTAAAAACCCGTAAATTGCTTGCTGCGGCAAGAAAACATAGACTGGAATGGAAGAAACGGAGTAAAGAGTCAGAGAGGGCAGTCAAAGAAAAAATTAAACAGCGAATAACTGACAACAATAGGAGGAGAAAAGAGAAAGATATTAAATATGCAGAGAAGAAGTTAGAGTTATATAACACAATCTTAAGCCAAGGGGGTTTGTGCACCACAAAGAAGGACGTGGATAAAATTTGTAAAGGAGAAATGCCCTTAGAAATCTTAAGGCTCAGTTAAGATACAGAAAATTAATATTGAATGATAAGGACATTAAACTATCAGGAAATATCAAAGAATTGTATATTGGACTTCTGAAGCATTTAGGTTTTGAGGCTTCATCATTGCCCTCTCGCAGGAACAGAGTGCGCCATGATCATTCTCCTCCAGTTCATAATGTCTTTTTAAATGCTTGAAACCAGTTGTTTTAACAAAAAATAACATTTTTAGATGTTGTTAATTATTGCCTACAAATGATATTTTTAAATTAAATATGGACAGTATCTTCAAAAAAATTTTTTCTTCATTTTCACATTTTTTTTCTTCCCCTGTGACAAATTGGCCTCTGGACACTTTTTAAAAAAAATTGTACAAGAACAAACAGATGTTCAAATCCTCTAAAAAAAAAAATTGAGATGTATTTGTGTAGTATGCAGATTAATATGTACAAATTTAAAGCTTGTACCTTTTATACTTTTTGAAATATGATGTTGTGAATATTGACTTTCATGCAAAAAACTATTTTTCGGTAATGTGTTTTGCTGATTTGCAATATTTGGTCTCAAATATATTGATAATTATTCATGATGTAGCCCTATAGTTTTCTTTGTGTGATCAGTCTATTGCAGACTGTAAGCTGTTTGTCAGAGAAAGTTGTAACACTACTTGTACTCCAGGGGATGTTTTGTTCTAAAGGCTTTGATTCCTTCATGTGATGGCATAGAAGGAAATGAAAAGGTGGATAAAGAAGCTAAGAAGAGTAGAACTGATATAAACCAAATAAATGTGGGGATGAATAAAACAAAGATCAACAGCTTAATTAAAAGAATAATAACTGATGAATGGACAGTAAAGTGGGATGGAAGCCTGAAGGGCAGACATGTATATAAATTAGTCAAGACTCCAACAAGACTGTGTCAAGTGTCTAGAGAATTAAACATTCCTAGTAATAAGAAACTTCTTAGACTGCAACTAGGAATGGGCTATCTTAGAATAGAAGAACCTAATTGTGCAGAATGCCTAGACAAAAAAAAATTAATATAGAGCATTTCCTACTAAAATGTAAGTAGTATGATCAACAGAGAAAACTAATATTATTTACAGGCATGCGATTCATCCATAAAAGTGGAACAGGTGTTGAGAATTGATAGACCTACAGAATTGCACAATATAGTAAAAGAGTATATAAAAAGAATGTTAAGTCATGTTTTTGAGTGGGAGTTAAGTGTTTGGGATTTTTATGTACGGGTCTGATTTTTTATAGACACGCTAGTAAGCACGTTTAAAGTTATGAGATGATTTTTTTTTATTTGGATGCTTGAACATAGCTCAACTGTGTATGTGTTAGTTTTTTTTAAACATAAAGAAAGTGTTCAAATGTTTTGAGTAGTTGGGGGAGAGATACGGGTGAGCTGAGCCCACATATCAAGCTGTTAGTTCGCGCTTCAGTGAAGAAACAATAATCTCGGTCATTAGGTATATGGCAGAGCTTCGAGACAGTGTTTATAGTCTCACTAGTGTGTCCAGAGTGGTTTTGGATGACAGAGATTTGATATGATTCACATTCCTATGGAGGATATTTGCTAATGCAATGTACAATGAGTTTCTGTTTATGCAACCCTTTTTCTGATGGATTTTTCCTGTTATTACAATGTATGAGGGAAGGTCAAAAAGTAATGCCTCCTATTTTTTATGTATGTAAATACTGCATCGGTGTGCATTTTGTAAATTTAGCAGGATTCCTCAAACACTCTTCTGCACTGTATAGCATCACCAACCTGTTTCATTAACAGGTGGCACCACTGTAACAGTTTTAAAATGGCTGCCAAAGGCATTCGGTTAAAACAACGTTATGTCATAGAATTCCTCAATGCTGAAGGCGAGACCCCAATTCGCATCCACGAACGTTTAAAGAATGTTTATGGAGATTCAACAGTGGATGTTAGCACTGTCTGACGTTGGGTACATCATTGTGACGAAGCTGAAGTAGGTCAATCCTCAATGGCTGACGCAAAGCGGACTGGCTGTCCGTCTACCGCAGTGACTCCACACAACATTCATCGAGTTGATGGCATCATTCGTGGTGACCGTCGGGTAACACTGGATGAACTTTCTTCAATGTTGTCCATTAGTAAAGGCAGTGTCCAGAACATCATTAAAGACCTGGGTTATTCAAAAGTTTGTGCACGGTGGGTACCCAGAATGTTGACAGACAGACATAAAGAAACAAGGAAAACCATAGCCATCAACCTCCTGCACCGTTACGAAACTGAAGGAGAAGAGTTTTTATCGAATATTGTGACAGGTGATGAGACTTGGGTTCATTTTTTTTAACCAGAATCCAAGAGGCAGTCAATGGAATGGCTTCACACAACATCGCGACAAGAAAGAAGTTCAAAAGTTCACCATCTGTAGGGAAAGTTATGGCCTCTGTGTTTTGGGATGAGAAGGATGTGATTCTTCTCGACTTCTTGGAACAGGGAAACATGGTGAATGCAGAACGTTACATAGAAACTTTGAAGAAACTTAGAGGTTCATCTGTTTGGACCACTGAAAGAAGATCTTCGCGGATATCACTTTGAGGACACCGAGACCCTTAAAAGTGCCGTACGCCAGTGGTTTAGGAAAAAGGACACACATTTTTACCGTGCAGGGATACATGCCCTTGTGAGAAGATGGACAAAAACTGTAACAAATAACGGAGACTACATTGAGAAATAAATTTGTGAAGTTCATACTTGGGGCTACATTTCAATGTGAATTTTATCTGTTTTCTTGCCTATTGAATGAAATTAAAAATTACGAGGCATTGCTTTTTGACCATCCCTCGTATGATGAGTTGCTGTGTATGCAACCAATTTCTGATGGATAATATTTATTCTCACCATGTATGATGAGTTGCTGTTAATGCAATCAATTTCTGATGGATTATATGTACTTTCACAATTTATGATGAGTTGCTGTTTTCTGCAACCTATTTGCCATGGATTATACCTGCTGTTCTAACTTGTGATTTGCTGTCCATGATGTCGATGTTGCTGTTGTATTAATAAACTATGTAATAGTTGAAAACTTAATTCGCATTATCCGTTGGTCTATCTCCTGACCTAACGTTACTGTTGTGTGGGTGACATTAGATGTAAACAAACCAAAAGAACTCACGACATTCGCCCATTATATTTACACACCTGTCGGCTACTAACAGTAAGCCCGACATTGCTGACGTCAACCGTGTCAGCTGTGAGCGACAGTAGCACTATCTCTTTCATACAACCCCCACACATACACCAACAGAAGTGGCAGCCAAAAGAGTCATGCAACAAAGAAGTAAAATAAATATATAAGGATCAATGATAGTGTGGGGATAGAGGTGGTCTGATAGGGTGCTTGTGGGGATGATGGAAGATTGTTGGTGGATTGGGTGTCATCCCAGACACCCTTGGGCTTACTCGCCCCTTTTCACCTTGTTAACAACAGGGCAGTTATGAGAGAATTTACATTTGTTTGTTTTTTTAAAGGGGAGGACACACACACACATGCATTCTCACAATTTTACAGTTGTCATGTACTAAATTTGACCGAGTTGAGGGGTGAGAAGATACTATATTTAGATACCAGAAATCAGATTTTATTATTTGAATTTACTATACTATATATCCTTATTATAACCCAACAAGGGGTGAACGGATACTTTATTTTTTTTAAATAAATCCTCGTAATGTTTGTCTTGGTCATGTATCGCAGGCTAGTCATGATATACAAGAGAATGTCACTCTATAATATAAAATTCTAAAAAGAACCTTTTACCATGTAATTTTATAGAGGCTTTTTTTTAAAATTACCGAAGTGACACTTTATTATTTTTTTTGTAAACAAAGTATCCCGTTCAACTCTTGATGGGTTAAAATTAGGACATATAGTGTGATAAATTCAAGACAACAAAATCAGATTTCTGATATCCAAATATAGTATATTCTTCAGCCCTCCATTCAGTCCAAAAATAGCAAATCAAAACCAAAATTGTGTGAATCAATTTGTGTGTTACACCCCCCTTTCAAGAAACAAACAAACAATTAAAAAAAAACTAAGACAAACAAGAATAGAAACAATCACACACAAAAAAAAAAAACCAAAAAAAAAAAACAAACAAAGAAAAGTCTCTCACAACTGCCCTGCAAGTGGAAGGTGATGAGAAAGAATGGAGGTGTCCGAGATGACATCAAATCCACCAACTATCTGCCATCATCCTCACAAGTACTCTATCAGACTCCCCCTTATCTCCCCATTTCAAGAAGTAAACAAACAATACAAAAAACAAATCACTGGCTTCCTAGCTCGGTGGTCCTTGGTTCAATCCCCAGTTGAGGCTCGAATTGTTAGATCGCAAACGGCTCCGGGGTCGACCCAGCCACATAAATTTGGTACCAGAGCAACTCTGGGAAGGTTAAGGTGGCCTGCGTGATGCTGACCACATCACCCCTAGTGTGCCGATGTTCAAGAAAATATGGGCCTAACACCATATTCCCAATATGCCTCAATGGGCGTGTAACGGGATCCTTTAAAAATACAAATGAATAGATAAAAAACAAAAACAAACTAAAATGAAGTCTCTCACAACTTCTCTGCTGCCAACAAGATTTTTTTTTTTTTTTTTTTTTTTTTTCTTAACCAGCGGCACTTGGGCTTTCAGCCCTTCGGCCCAACGACATGTCATTGCGAGGCTGGGGAACCTGAGGACTTTCCTTCCAACCCGGTCAGGAGCTTTGCTCCTTCCCATCCACAGAGGGTTTATCACAGGAGCCGTTCAGGATATTCAGTCAAATTTCCGGCCGTAAACATTTCTTCAAACGCCGACGCCCGGGTTTGAACCATGAACACCTGGTCGCCAGTACAACGCCGAAGCCATTACACCAGCGCGGCTCCCCTGCCAACAAGATAAAAAGGGGAGAGAAAGCCCTGGGATGTCAGAGATTACATCAAATCCACCAATTATCTCAGCCATACAAGCATCCTATCATAATTGTCCTTTTCCTCACATTATCATTGATCCTTCAATATTAATTTTAGTTCTTGTTATATACTGTTTAACCATATTGTGCAATTCTCTAGATCTATCTATTCTCAACACCTGTTCCACAGTTATGGATGAATTGCAAGCCTGTAAATAATCTAATATTGGTTTTCTCTGTTGTTTCCAATTCCTACATTTTAATAGGAAATACTCTATATTATTTTTTCTAGACACTCTGCACAGTAAGGTTCTTCTATTATAAAATAGCCCATTCCTAGTTGCAGTCTAAGAAGTTTATTATTGCTAGAAATGTTTAGTTCTCTAGATACCTGACATGTTCTTGTTGGAGCCTTGAACAGTTTATATACATGTCAGCCCTTCAGGCTTCCATCCCACTCTACTGTCTATTCCTCAGTTATTATTCTTTTAATTAAGCTTTTGATCTCTGTTCTACTCATCCCCTCATTTATTTGGTTTCTATTGTTTCTACTTTTCTTAGCCTCTTTATCCACCTTTTCATTTCCTTCTATGCCAACATGTGAAGGTATCCAAGCTATTAGAACAGAACATCCTCTGGAGCATATTTAAGTATATGCCAGTAATATCTCTTCTGCTATATCAGGTCTACTGCATTCTCGTAAGTTTCTATAGCTTGAATAGCTTAAAGTGAGTCTGCTAATACTGTCAATCTATAAGGAGGGTTGCTAGAGAAGATTTCCAGAGCTTTTAGAATTGCAACCATCTCTGCCGTGAAAACAGATGTATTATCTGTTATACTACATCCTTTCACCATTTGCCAAATGGGAACATAAATTCCTATCCCCAGTTTGTTATCATCTTCTTTAGATCCACCTGTGTGCACTGTAATACTGTCCTTTGATATTTGTTGAATATATTTCCTGGCTTTGTTTTTGATAGTAGCCAAATTAGTTGTTTTATTAATTATGCCTGCCAATCGGTAGTCTGTATCTGGTTTCTTGAGTTAACAGGGTGGTACCACCGGTTTGTATATACTACTGTTATTAATTGATGCATTTAGGGCATCCAAGTGTACTAGTTCCTCCATGCATTTCCAACCTGTCGGCTATCTACTGGTATTCATGAACCTGTTCTGAGTTGTTGTTAGCTAATACCTAGCAAATGCTGGATGGGTCTTTGTCCAACATAATTTTGGTCATGTAATTTAGTCTTAGCTCCTTTCTCCGAAGTTCCAAAGGGAGGACTCCTAAGGCCACCTCCAAGGCACCCCTCAACGTTGATCTGATTGCACCTGCAATTGTACAAAATGTTTGGATCTTAATTCTATCTAATTTAATCGTGTGACTATGTGCTGTAGCATCAAAGACTATGCTTCCAAAATCAATTTTGCCTCTAATGAAAGATTTATAACACATGATCATTGTCTTAGTGTTTGCACCCCATCCATGACTTTTCAAATATCTTAGAATGTTAGTTAGTCATCTACAGTACTCTACCAGTCTATCTATGTGTTTGTTCCATTTCAGTTGTTGGTCAAGTGTATTCCTAGGTATCATGTGGTTTGGAATGTACTAATGTGTTCCCCCCAAGAAAATTTTATGTCAATTTTCTTATTTTCAACAATCCTACCTTTACTAAAGATCATTCCTACTGTCTTATTCGCATTTAAGCTAAATCCTCATTTATTCATCCATTTATATAGGCTACCTTATTTATTTGTTTTTGAAGATTATTATATAATATTGTTAGATTCTTTCCAGATCTCCAAATAGTAACATCGTCTGTGAACTGTCTCAAATTATGTTTGCTATCTTTAAATTCTTCATTCAAATCATTTACCATTAGGCCCTATAGGCTAAAGTAAAAATTGAAGGGGATAAAACTGATCCTTGGGGAATATCATTCTGTTGTTCATACAATTCTGACCTGTCATTGTTTATGTGTACTGTGAAATATACATCTTGAAGAAAGTTCTCTAAGTATCTATACACTGCACCTGTAATTCCTATTTTTTTTTTATTTTAAAGAGAACACCTTCTCTCCGGCATTCATCATAGGCACTAGCTATATCTAGGAATATTACGGTGGATGTAACCACTTGGCCAACATGGCGGCCTTTGTCTTTTCTGAAACTCTACATACCTCATAATCTAGTTCCTGTTTTATCTGTGTTGTTTCTTCACACTTCATCTTCATATAGTTCTGCAGCACAGTTCCTTGTGGCGTATAAATGGCGTTTTTCTCAGACTTAGTGATGGAACGATAACGAAATGAGGTGCGTTATCCTTCGCCTTCAAATGTAAACAGTCGGCTGCAAAAACTGTTACAGCGCTGGCTTTTCAAGGCACAGTCATCGAGTTCGAAACCAGACAGCGCCACTCTATGTCTACCCAGGTGTACGTGGGTAGCCTTGACTCCGCTCTAGACTTAATTTAAAGATGACCGAAGAAGAGAAGCAGTCTGACCTTACTACTTGATCGTTTTAAACTATAGAGTGGCCTCCCCTTATGACAACTTTTCGTTGTTGTATTTAGTGTTTGTAATGTAAGTCTTGGACACATATTGGAGCTTAGTCGTCATAGCTACCATCCCCACATCGAAGGTCAGCCGCAATAGATCCAGAGTCGGCACTCATGTCTTCCACAATGTTTATTTTTGTACCATCAATGTTTTTTTTTGTTTGTTTTTTTTCTGTAATACAACATCTCCAACATAAACACGATTTATACCATAACTTCATCGATTTCACAAAAGCCTTCGATCGAGTCTGGCATGAAGGCTTATGGCACGTAATGAGAAAATTCAATTTTGATACCAACATCATAGATATCATTGAAGCACTATACAAGGACGCAAGCAGTGCTGTTTTTGCAAGCAACGACATTGGAGAATTTTTCAAAACAACTGTAGGAGTTCGCCAAGGATGTATCCTGTCACCAGTGCTCTTTAATATATATCTAGAACATATTATGCAGGAGGCTCTCTACGATTATAAATCAACCATATCGATTGGAGGCCGACCTCTGTGCAACCTACGTTTTGCTGATGATATTGATCTGATAGCTGGATCAGAATCAGAACTTCAAGACCTTACCTCTAGACTGGAGAAAGTAACAAGAACGTATGGGATGGAAATTAATATAGAAAAAAGCAAGATATTGGTGAATAGCCATAAGAAACATGTTCCGACCAACATTACGTTAAATGGGCAAACGTTAGAAGAAGTTAACACCTTTAAATATCTCGGGTCCACTATATGTAGTGATGGAAGATCAAGTAAAGAAATCAAGACAAGACTTGAGATGGCCTCAGCTGCCATGACAAGGTTGAATGTGATCTGGAAAAGTAACATCAGTTTTCCTGTGAAGATCAAATTATACACATCACTTGTATTATCTATTCTCTTGTATGGGTGTGAAGGCTGGACACTCACTGCAGATACGGAGCGAAGGATTCAGGCTTTCGAGCATAAATGTTATAGAAGAATTTTGCGCATTTGCTATAAAGAGCACAAAACAAATGTCTATGTTAGAGAGAAGATAAACACCTATGCAGGCCACCAAGAACCACTTTTGTCAATAGTGAAACGTCGAAAGCTTGCCTGGTTTGGGCATGTAACTCGTCATGACTCCCTTTCGAAAACGATCCTTCAGGGAACAGTCGAAGGTAAACGGAGAAGAGGAAGGCAGAGAAAATCCTGGGCTGATAACATCAAAGAATGGGCAGGACACGGTTTTTCCACACTTGTACGCATTGCTGAGGATAGAGAGCAGTGGAGGACCCTGTCTGCTGATGCTTCCACCATGGCACCCCTACGACCCATGACGGGTTACGGGCTGAGATGAGATGATGATTCTGTAAAAACTCCCACAACATGATTTTTGATTATGATATATTGGGTGTTTTGTTTAAACATCCAAGCATAATTGGTAATTGTGGATTGCCCTATTTAAACTGATTTGACATGAGATGTCACTTTCCCATATCGGCAGATATATTAATTGGAATTGAAAACAATCTATATCCTAATTATAACCCATCAGAGATTGAACGGGATATTTTTCATCATTAAAAAAAAAAAAGTTTTTTCACAAGTACATTTATGAAAAATAAACAGACCAAAAGGCTTCAACGTCATTCGAATGCGAATAAGTTGTTTACATCCTTGGTCATAAAGTCCCAAATGCATATCTGTTATATACTGACAAAACTGTCAACACAAATCTCTCGTGTAAAATATAAAGGTGTACAATATCACAACATATCCCTCATGCTACATCCAGCATCCAGCTTTATGAAACGGGATGACTAGTTCCCTTCTTCGTTACCTTTGCCTACCCCAACACAATAGCAGAGTCCATAACTTTTTTTGCAAATAGAAAAACTGGTTTTGAACTCAGGATCTGGCGATTCCTACATGCCAGACGTGATCTAACCATAAACCAATCGAATGCTCTCACAAAATATTTCTTGAAAACGGACAAAATACAAGTGTCTATAAGACAAATATCATAAGTTAGTAATTAGAACTTACAAATGTTCACTGGAGATTTTTTACAGTGTGTAATTTTGTTTGGTGCTAGCGACACTGAGTTTTGTTAGCTTTTACATTGATTTTTGCACTAGATATTACTCACACACAAGATAATCGGGACTTGATATAACTTACTATCAGATATTACTCACGTACAACGTAAATTTTATACTTAGATCACTTACATTAACTGATGGGAGATAACTTTCAAACCAGTAATCCAATAAACCTGATAAATAGATAATAAATTATATAATAGAAATGTATCATTTTTAGCCATTTATATTTGGTTAAACGTTATACGAATCTTTTAGTATTCGTGTGTTATTCTCATTATATTATATTGTTTTAAAATTGAGAGTTTTTATTTTTTATTTTTTTTATTTATCTATAAAACTGATACAATTGATACACGGTAGAGAACATTTATATCTTTCTCCAAAGCTGCGGTATATAATGCCTGTGTCACTAGCATGTTTCTATGTGACAGCGTGACATGGTCAACTAATGATAAGCAAGAAAGAAAGCTCAGTTCATTCCATCTACGACGTCTGCGCCCCATTCTTGGTATTTTGTAGAAGGATAAATTGACAACTGTTGAGGTGCTGTCACGTTCTTGCCTTCATAGCATGTATACACAACTTAGACCTCGCAAACTACGCTGGCCTGGCCATGTTCACTGCATGGAATAAAGTCACACCCCCTAAAGATATCTTACACGGGCAACTGGTAGATGTTGGGCAACCGCAGCTGAGGTCCACATACGTGTGGCAGAGAGACATGAAGGCACTGGACATAAATCGAGCAGCCTTGGGGGATGAAACTGCCGATCGCACCAAGTTACGATGCTCCCTCCGGCGCCACCTCTGATTGGGCGAAAAGAAGCTCTCACAACAAGCAGGGCAGAAAAGAACTCGCCGAAAGGAACACCAGGAACAAGAGCAGCGGAGGGTTATCACCTTAGGGGCACATTCACATAGTCAGTCATGACTCAACAAGCTACTACTACTATTACTACTGCTACTACTACTACTACTACTACTACTACTACTACTACTACTACTACTACTACTACTACTACTACTACTACTACTACTACATGACGATTGTCGTGATTTGATTGAAATGTCTGTCACTTTTTTCGCCGAGTGGGCGGCACTATCTTGTTCTCTACTTTTGTCTACGCCCATTTTTCTGTCTTATAGCTCCGAATAGCTCTATTTCTAGCATTAGTCGTGTCAATCTTAGGGTGAACATGCAAAAATTATACCAGACCACTCGTGGACAGCGGCATCTTGTTAAAGGTCTTTTTATTCTGCCTTTCTAGTAAGGGACGGCAAGCTCCCTGTTTCTTTGATTTACAGAGAACACGGGGAAGACACTCAAACTTTTCTTCTTTCCGCTCGTGTGCAGCGTCACGCACTCGGGTCGCTCACAAGAACAGGTTGCTTCATATTACGTCTTTTTCCTGTATCTAGAATCGCCAGGGAAACATTTCCCTAGGCAGTATGTCTTGTTACGTTATATTCTTGCACGTGCAAAAGCCACGTTGGAGCATCTGCAGACTTTTTCATACTAGTTAAGCGAGGTGTCTTTATCACTCTGTACCATTGTCTCCAGAAGAATTCCATCACTTCTCAAAAAGAAACTTTCCACCAGAGCTTAATAGCAGTTGTATTGAGGAATTATTCTTCATTCGGTAAGCACACATTTACTTATTTAATACTATGGAGTTTTACCGTAATCATAAAGAATCGAGCTACCGTGTTACTTTAATTCACCTTATATATATATATACCCGTACGACTGTACTTTTTTGCAAGACAGCTTTTACATCACCTATCAAGAATAGATACATTTCTCTCTACACCCACAGCTATGTGACAACAAGACACACGAACGTGAAAAACTAAGGATAAATAAGTATGGGTCTGACCAACACACAAAGATATGTTTCTTTGTAGTTTATTATCATTAAACTCGACAACATTAAAATATCTAAAGAAAAGATCAAAGAATCATTTACATGCTTATGAAATAAAGCAAAAAAAAGTGCATTCTCCCCCGAATGGAGAAAAAGAACCCCAAAAATTATTAACCCAAAGGTTGAAGGTACTATGTACTTTGTTACAGAATGAACAGTATTGGTACTCTATGAGACCCAGTAAAATAAACAAAATTTCAGACAAATCAGATTTTGTTTTCTCTAACCAGCGGCACTCGAGCTTTCCAGCCCTTTTGGCCCAATGACACGTCATTGCGAGGCTTCGATCCTTCCCATCCACAGGGGGTTTATCTGTAGGAGCCGTTCAGGTTATTCAGTCAAATTCCCGGTCGATGACACTCTTACAAATGCCCGCGCCCGGGCTCGAACGTTGAAAACCTGGTCGCTAGCACAACGTCTTAACCATTACACCAGCGTGGCTCTGTCACAGAGAGTTTATTGATCGTAAATTGCCTATATCTTCTTCTTTTTCTTTCACCCGTATCCTCTATTTATTATCACTCTTTTATCCTTTTTGTGTTTTTCGCATTCGTTCGTTTCCGACTATATACATTACTATTTTCCCATTCTAACGTTTACCTGTTTCTTTTCTCAAAACTGAGAAGGCAGTTATGACGTAACGTGTCAGCCCCTACACGAGACGCAGAGTGTTAGAATGCATTCCGTCAGACAGGGGAGCAGACAGCTGTCTACAGTTTCCCCTGGGACAGTGTTTCTTCGGCTAAGTTTCTGGGCCTGAAGTGTGAGAATTCACTCCGTCAGACATGATGAGAAGACATGTGTGTGGTAGTTTGCATCTGACATGTAGTTTCCAAGGTAGATTCTCAGTGTCAGGTGATATGACACTCACGCTCCAAGGCCAGTTTTGGCGTAAGGTGCGAGAAAGCAAAGTGTCAGTTATGGTTCTCAGGATGAGTTTCTCGGGGAGGTGTGAAAAACTGCTTCTGCACTGGAGACGAGTTGTCTGAGATTCGCAACTGACACGCGCCCTCTCAGTCAGTAGGTGGCAGTTACGGCACGCGTTTAGGTGTTAAACGTAAGGGGTTAAGGAAAGGGGAGGCTATTGCGTAGTTTATGGAAATAGCGTACCTCTTTGTCTGGTGTTTCATATATACTGGAGGGAGTTAGATTTCATTTTCACTCAGTAACTTCGCAGTCAAGACTAGAACAAGCCTTCGTTCGATTCCTAAGAATCTCTGTTAATAGAGATGGCATTTAGTTTGGTCGACGTGGTTTAAGTTCTTAGTAGTTCTGTGTTGAGTGAATACTGGGGTAACCCAAAACTTTGCCGGCGTTTAGTACAGAGACATACCTCTGAGAAACATAAACATTTTTGTCTTTTTAACCACGTGGGTTTACAAGTTAACACCTGTCTGACAGTGCGTGTGTCTTCATTAATAGACAGAGTACAACTCTCGCTAACGGGTTTTATTAAAGACTAAATGTTTTATACTGGGCCTTTGAGCCACATCAGATTTTCTGCACAAACTCTATGTACAAATTTAGCCGTGGTGGCAAGTAACATATTCATGTCAGTAACATTCCGACGGAGTTTCGACTAGTGGTGTGGTGACCTACTATAGTCCTTTCCTGAAAGTAGACACCGATCTGACATTCCTCAATTCTAGAAACCTAAGCTATTGACACTGTGCTCGTTGTTAATGTTTCGTGCCTGGACAATTTTAATGTGACCTAAACAGACATCCGAAAAATAAGAACACCCAAGGAGTCGTTCCCGGAAGCAGAGAATTCATCCTGTCTTTTTGGAACTGGGGATTTCTTGGTCAAAGACTGCCCTTGACGAGTCTGTAGGTGAATGTCCTAAAAATTGTATTACCAGAAGTGGCTATCTAAGCTGTGAGTATGAACATGTGCACGTGTGCTCGGCTGAATGAATAAAGTGAATGCAGGATGGAGTGATTTTTTTATTGTTGTAATTGGGCACCCATTTTGCTATCTTAACTTTCTGTATGCAAGTATTGCTAAGCATATTTCCCTTAAAATAGAGCAGAGATATCAAGTCTGTTCATACCTTAAGAAGGGGAAATATTAGACCTAATCCTGTGTATCCTTGTTTCCTTGGGGCTATCACTTTCTTCCAACAGGACTGTGGGCATACCTCGAGGGATAAGATCAAATTGTGGGTCTATCATGCCAGTAGCAATTCCTTGATTTTTTTATGACTTTGTATACGTTTTTTAATGCAATTTCTAGGTGTTGTGAAGAAATTTTAGATGATAATTAAAATTTCTCTTGAAATTAAGCAGCGTGTTGGTCAGCTCGTACTAGAATATTTATATAATCATTTGTTATAGTTTTCTCACGTCTGTACGTCCAACTGTCATCATATATGTGCGTGCACGTGAGTGATTATATATATATATATATATATATATATATATATATATATATATATATATATATATATATATACCTATGTGTGTTTAGACTGTCTGACTCCTCGAAAGCTGTCGTAGAAGATAGGTGAGAGAGAGAAGATTTCTCGATCTCAGAGACAGCCTCTTAATCACATTCTACCATCTCACTCGTGGAAACCTATTGCTATTTACTACTTCTCACTGTGACTATCACTTATTAAAATCTATTCAGAAGGGACCAACCCAAGTCTTAATTCCCCTATCAAAAATCTACGACAGGCTCCCACAGACAAATCAGATATATGTATAGTTTTTCCGCAAACAAGAAAAATACTCGCACACTCTTTCAAGCAGTGGCCATTCTCACACTCTTACCTAATTGCCTGGTATGGTAGGTCTGTAATATCCCTTGCTAACAGAATTAGCCCATGAATATATTATCTAATTCACGTAATAGTCTGTCACCCCAGTTGTCGCAGATCCAAATTGGCCCCAGTCCATCCCTAGAAATTAGCTAGTGAGGTGAACGCCTAAAATGGTTATTCTCCTGGATATGAGTTACTACAAATAGTTAAACTGTGAGAGTTCTTGAGGTTCACTCTTTAACGGGAAAATATACTTCCAGTATTGGGAAACATCTGGTTGCTAAAAATGTATGTTCATATGATGATGATGGTTCTTCTTTCGGCCAACTCTGTGTTAAAAGCGTCGATTCTGCACAGTGTAGGTGTTCAGAGAGGTATACTCACCTTGAATTACGACTGCCAGGAGTCGGGATAAAAATAATGTTCACTACTGTGGCTGGTAAAAATATAAATCTGGGTTTGGTAAGTCCAGTGTTAAAAATTTTATGTCCTCCAATAATCTCTGGCGAGTGCCCGTTTACAAATGAAATTGGTGACTGTCATGCTTAGATAGGTTTTAAGTTATGTAAGGTCACCCCTGAGTATAGGAGATGGTGATAATACGTGAGAAGTAACGTGTAAGAAAAATATTTTTCACCACTGAATAGTTAAGGAGAAGATCTGTCTCTGGACTGAATATTTTCTATAGTCCAGCCTATCCGAAAGACTATAATTTAGTAACAGACAATCTTGCACCCTCTTATATTGAGAAATATAAGTTTACTATACACGCACGCACACACACACACACACACACAGCTATGTGCCAACAAGACACACAAACGGGAAAAAACTATGGTTAAATTGGGTATGGATCTGACCAACACACACAAAGTTAGTTCTTTTGTTGTTTATTATCACTAAACTTTACAACATCGAATACCTAAAAGAGAAAGATCAGATACATCCGAATTACATGCATAGAAAATATAACAGAATGCCTATTCCCTCCCCTCGTTGAGAAGATAAGAACCCAACTAAGTTAATAACCTCAAAGGTCAAAATGTTAGCAATAGGTTACAGTATATAGACAGTAATGAAACAAAATTCCTAATACATGCTAATCCGTAAAGTAAGCAAAATAATTAGTTTTGTACAAGCTACCGTAACAAGAACATATTCAATATCTCTCTCTCTCTCTCTCTCTGTGTCATACATAGCCACGTTCTCTCTCTCCTTACCTAATCACTGATGATATTTCCTGGAATGTACAGTTATCCTAATTATATTTAACGATATTAATAGTGTTAGGGAACAGTGCCGAATTTGGCCCCAGTCCAGCTTTGACAATAACTTTATAAGGTGGACGTCAAGTTTGGTGCGGTAATCCTGGATCGTTAGTGTAACCTTCGAATAGTTAATGGTAGAAAAATCGAGATCTAGTGTTCACAGCAAATAATGGAAAACCAAATACTTCTGGAACTTGGACACCGCTAGTTGCTACAATTGTTACTGATAATGGTAAGTAATTGACTGGTAAATCCTATCGGCTGGCTCTTTGGTGAGTGCCGATTCTGAAATAGCGTAACTCTTCTGGATAAATGTCCTCTTGGAAAACGACTATCAGAGGTCGGGCGAACAGTTATTGTTATTTCACCACAATGGGCTGATAAAAATGAAAGAAAATATATCTGGGTATTTTTAAGTCCAGTTTAAAATTTACTATAAAAATGTTCGTTAGTCTCTGCGGCCCGTCCTGTTCACAACTGAAACTTAGAGACGCGTCAGCCAACAGAAGACAACTTTAACCCAATCAGTAAAAATGGAGACAAGCCCAAGATATAGCCATATAAAAGAACCGCTGGTCGCCGTTGATCAGGTTGCCTAAAGGATATAGGAACATCATGAAAAAATTACTGCTAATGATATCTACATATACAGTGCTTGGCAAAATAAATGGCAGTCATATTGCTCAGCTAAATATGCTGAAATCTAATTAAATATGCATGTTCTGCCCCAAATTTGCACTCCACTTAAGTGAGCAAATACTACCAAAAGTAAAAGAAAATTAGCGGAGAGTAAAGTCCCTTGATAATAGAGCAGACGACAATTCCTAATGCTAGTTGCAGAAAATGGATACAAAGTCAAAGTGTATGTTAATTTCACAGCTTTGGAATGAAGGAAATCAAACATGTTCCAACATTTCTAAAACCTTGAACATTCCTGAGCGGACTGTCTACAGAGTTGTGTGTAAATTAAAAGCAGGTAATGGAATCGAGCGAAAAGAAGGTAGTGGGAGGCCAAGAATTTTGGACACAAATGACCATCGGCGTCTCACCCAAATCGTTCAAGTGGGCCAATGAAGAGTGTAGAAAACATACGGCAGCGCATGATCAAGTTGGGAAGCCCAGAGGTATCTAATGCTACTGTCAACCGGGAGCTACACAGGATGAATTACACAAAAAAGCGGGTAATGTCGTCACCATTACAGAGACTCACAAACAGATGCGCTTGAACTGGTGCCACGAACACCAAAATTTGTCATGGGACAATGTGATTTTTTCAGATGAATGTTCTGTTTGGTCTTATACTGCCCAAATAAATTTTTGGACGAAAGACTGAACGCCTGTGTACCAGTGACCGAAACATACCCAGAAATTCCATCTTTGGGGAGGGGTGTCAGCAAGAGGTGCCGCTCCACTGTGTGTTTTCACAGGAATTCTCACGAAAGAAAGGTACATCGACATACTAGAGGGACACCTTCTGCCATTTATGCAGGTCATGTACCCCGATGGGTGCACATTTCAACATGACAATGACCCAAAGCATACAGCTCATACTACCAAAGCATGGCTGCAAGAGAAGAATGTTATAGTGCTGAAGTGGCCCAGCAACAGTCCCGACCTAAACCCAATTGAAAACGTTTGGGCACTACTCAAGAATCATTTAAAAAAGAGTGGACTCAGAGACGTTGAACAATTGAAGAAGGTAGCTGAAAAATACTGGGACAGTCTGACTCACAATTACCTACAAACACTTGTGGGAAGTATGCCTCGCTGCATCCAGGCTTGCCTTGCTGGAGAAGGCAACATTATATTTTACTGAAACCACTGTTAATAGATAGGAGAGATACCAATCGTCCTCTGGACATACAGTTTTTATTATTATTTGCTTCTATGAGTGTGCTGTGTTGCGAAAATATGACTGCTATTTTTTTGCAAAGTACTGTATATATATATATATATATATATATATATATATATATATATATATATATATATATATATATATATATATATATATATATATATATATATATATATATATATATATGTGTGTGTGTGTGTGTGTGTGTGTGTGTATGTATGTGTGTGTGTGTGTGTGACAGTGCCATAGTCATCTCTCCTGTTTTTCCACCGCCATTTTGTCGTTATGTGGCAGCCATATTTGTTTACATCTAAAAATAGCTACCTTAGTATAGCCGCTTACGTATAGCAGCCAATCAGAGAACAGAAGCGTCCAGGCGCCAGCGTCATTTGAAAAATTCTCTATCATTCCAATCGCGGTCGCGGAGAGAGAACAAGCTATTGATCTGAAGTCTAGTTCAAGCAAGAACATGCCTAAGACTTGTAAGTAGATATAGTATTATTCTGCAACATTCTAAAGTCTTTACAGTGTTAGAAAGGATACTAGGTTTACCATCTTTGTGCCGTATTATTTGAAATAAGTATATATTTAATTCTGTGGTGTTGTATTTCGCCATCGGTTTGATGTTAGATCTAAATCTATTCGAACATGGCGTGGGTCCATGTTCAGGAAATATAACACGTGGCCGAAAATAGAACTGGCATATTCAGTTATTACATTTGTGTAAATGAAATTTAATGGTTAAGTATTTCTATATTGTTTGGGACCCAGGAAACCTTCCATAATAATAATAATAATAAATTCTTTAAGCGCCAAACACGGCGCATAAGGCAGAAACCAGTGCTCTCCAGGTTGTTCGTTGTGACGCCACTCCTCTTAGCTCTTGCACATTATTTAGGCCCAACGTTCTTCCTTCTCTTATTATTGTTCTTCTGAGTGTTTCTTTTGGTCTTCCTTTTTTCCGCTTACCCTCAGGAACCCAAGTGAGCGCCTGTAGTGGTATTCTGTTGTTTTGCATTCGTAGGACATGACCGATATATGACCATCGTCTTTTCCTTATATAGTCGGAGACATATTTCTGCCTAGAGTCTTCTCTTATTTGTCGATTAGTCTTGAATTCTTTCCAACTGATGTTCATGAGTTTTCTAAGACATTTGTTCTCGAATGTATTCAGCTTGTTCTCCAATGATTTTGTTATTTTCCAACTCTCACAGCCGTATGTTAACACTGAGATAACATTTGAATTAAACAGACGAAGCTTGGTATGTATATTCAATGATCGTAATTTCCAAATGTTAGATAATCTATTGAAGGCGCTAGCTGCCAAAGCAATTCTAGTATGGATTTCTCTTGTTGTGTCACCATCCTGAGTCATTTTACTGCCTAAATAATTGAAACTTTCAACTTTCTGTAGTTTTTCCCCGTTCAAGATGATATCAAAGGTCTCGTTAGAAAAGTTCATAGCTTTAGTTTTAGAGGCATTTATTTGGAGACCAATTTTAACCGAGAGATGACACAAATTATTTATTGCTTCTTGGGATTGTCTTGGTGTTGAACTTAAGAATGCTACATCATCTGCGAAATCCAGGTCCCCCAGGAATTTTCCATTTGTCCATTTTATACCCAATTGTTCATTGTGGGTATAGTTTCTCATAACCCAATCAATAGCTATTCCAAAAAGTAGTGGTGACATAATACAGCCTTGTTTCACCCCTGTTTCTACTGTAAACCATTCTGTATTCCCTTTATTTGTTCTAACACAACATCTTGCATTGTCATATAGCGCTTTGATTATATTCACATATTTTGTTGGAAAACCATAGATTGTAAGTATCTTCCACAATGATGGGCGGTGTAGACTATCAAAGGCTTTTTGAAAATCGACGAAGGTGATAATAAGTGGCGATTGCCTTTCCACTGATTCTTCTATAATTGTTCTTAGTGTGAATATTTGATCAATACATGATCGTTTCGGCCTGAAACCCGCTTGTTCTTCTCTGATCTTTTCGTCAGCATGCAATTTAAGTCTTTCTAACATCATGCAACATAATAATTTTCCAGGTACTGATAATAGAGATATACCACGCCAGTTATTACAGTCTGATAGATCACCTTTCTTCGGTAACTTTACAATAATACTGTCTTTCCATTGTTGTGGTGGTTGTTCTTCTCTCCATACTTCATTTATAATATCTAAAATTCTCAAGAGGTTGTTGTCATTAACTGCTTTAATCATTTCCCCTGAAATTTCGTCAACTCCAGCAGCTTTAAAATTTTTTAATCTTTTAACGGCTTGTTTGATCTCGTCCAGCGTGAATTCATCGCAAGTTATTGGCAAAGTGGTTGTGGATGTTTCATTATTAAAATCAGGTGTTACTGTTGGTGGTGGTCTGTTTAGCACCTCCATGAAGTGCTCAGCCCATCTCTTCATTTGTTCTTTTTCTGTTGGTATTGAATTCCCTAATTTACCTTTAACAGGTGTTTCCATAGCAGTAGGCTGGTGACATAGTTGTTTTGTAATTTGATAAAGGCACCTACTATTACCAGTTCTTGCAGCATTTTCAGCTTCTACGGCCAGTTCATTGATGAAATGTCTTTTATCTCTTCGAGTTTTTGTCTTCACTTCTTTATTTAACAAGTTATAAGTTAGTTTGCAAGATTCAACTGCATTATGTGTACTTGCCGCTAGTAGTTTAAGTTTTGCTGTTTTCCTTTCTTGTATTTTATCCCAAGTATCTTCTCTCATCCATTTTTTCTTTTTATGTACTAGGTATCCGGTGGTCGCTACAGCTGCTTCTGTCATTGCTGTTCTCAGTTGTTCCCATTTAGTATCGATTGTCTTGGTGGTGATATCGTTGTCAATTTTGCCTAAAGCATCGAAATAGTTGTTCATTTTGACATTATATTCCTTCTTTATATCATTTGATTGCAGTCTGTGTACATCTATTCTTCTATTTTTATTCGGTTGGTATAACTTCTTCAGTTTAATTCTCATTTTAGCTATGCAGAGGTTATGATCGCTTCCGATCTCTGCACCTCTGTATGCTCTGACGTCTTGAACTGATGAGCGAAATTTAGCGCTTATGCAGAAGTGATCTATCTGGTTCTTAGTTCTGCCATCAGGTGAATTCCATGTTATCTTGTGGATATTCTTATGTGGAAAGATGGTGTCTGCCACAACGAGGTTTGATATTTCACAAAGTTCTAGAAGTCTTTCGCCATTTTGATTCATACAGCCTATGCCATGAGTACCGAGATATCTTTGTACTCCATCGTTGTTGTCACCTACTTTGGCGTTAAAATCACCCATGACTGCTATTATGTCATGCTTGGGTATTGTGTTGATGGTACTTAGAAGTGCTTCATAGAAGTCATCTTTTGTGGTATCAAGAGCGTCGTTAGTTGGTGCATAACATTGTACAATTGAGAGCTTGAAAAATCGTGTCTGAAATCTAGCTAATATTAGCCTCTCATTGATAGGTACCCAGCTGATAAGCGATGCTGCTGCTTTCTGTGTCATTAGGATGGCTACTCCCTCTGTGTGACGATTATCATTACTACCAGAGTATATAATTTGCTTTTTTTCTTCTGAAATATATTTTATGCCCTTCCCCGTCCATCTACACTCGCTGACACCCAATAAGTCCAACTTATAATTATCCATTTCTTTAATTACTTCTTCCAATTTTCCGTCTTGATACATAGTTCTTACATTCCAGTATCCAATTTTAGAAATCTCCTTAGCCCCCAAGATATTAGAGTGAGTCATGTTTACTGTCGAGCCTGGTTCTGTTTCGGTAACAATAGCTTGTTTTACGATAGTGAATTGTTAACTCACTGATCAACCCTCCAATCCAACCGACCGATTCAAGGGTTTCGAGGTCAGTTATAGGAAAATATCTACACCACTAGATACTCTGGTGTATCTCTAATTCTATAATTTAACATAACATGGTGATATCCATCGAAATATACACATTCCTGATGTTTTTCTTTCGGCGTCTAAGGTGAGAAACGAATTTCACCTCCATCTCCATGAGCTTATGTAAATCCGACACGTAGTTGGTTTGAATAATATTTAATTGTGGCGCGATTTAGATTGTTATATTTATTAATTACAGTGCTGATGCCAAAATAGTTTATTTTAGTGTGGCGAGAGCTGCAAGTTAATATGTTACAGCTTACTAGAATAAGTCCTGTGCTTCTTCAGTGATATTAGTGTTATAATGTAATGTTACTATAGAATGTACAACCACGCAGCTTAGCTGGGTGTTAGCGTGGCTGTATGCCGTTCTCGAAAGATGGCGTAGCCATAGAGCGCGTGGTATGAATGGGTACCTGTAGCTGATTGATCATGGCTGACTGTGGTGGGCGCATGTTTTCTGATAGTAAGTGTTATTATTTATGCTATTGATTTTCACTTAGACATTGTTTTTATATATTGTTTTTCAGAAAGTCTACGAACACTGTCTGGGTGTTCGGTAGTATTAAATGTTGATCTGTATAAGGCTTTGTGTTGCTTGAATTGCTAAGTCTGCTGCCGAGAGGGTTGCAAATAACCAATAATTGCAACCCCTGTCAAACGATCCTTAATAAATATTCTTAGTGCATGGGTCTTGGGTGTTAGGTAGCCACATCGACATAATTTCACCTCAACTACACCTAGCCCCTGTCACACACACACACACACACATATATATATATATATATATATATATATATATATATATATATATATATATATATACACACAGAAGGGGATGAGACATCTCTCATCCTCTCCATCAGTCCTGATTAAAGTTGTAAGGCGCACGTTATGTCTAGCCTATCCTGTCTGATCGGTTATTATTTAATTTATTCATACGCGCACTTTAACAAATATCGCATGTCATTAATAACTATTAGATTGTCGGCATCTGTTTGTTAAGTCGCATGATATTTAAACAGCCGTCACTTACAAAATTACACAAATGAAATAAACGCGAAATCTTTTCTGTCACTTAGCAGTCACCTAGTGTATTAATTATAGAACTAAACCGTCTCGTTCTGTGTGATAGCGGGTGATTAAATTTACATTACAACTGAAACATCTGGAATAAAAATAGCTACGCTTTATTTAATTCGCTAGTCTTAACACCTAGAAATCACAAAGAATTTAAGATGCTAAAACTTTTTAACACTTCAATACGCTTAAGCACAAATTTATATATTACCAGAAATCCAGAAAGAAACACCACGTTCTGTTAACATATCTATTTCCAGTAGTTCTAGATAACGTGTTTAGACTCTCCGAAAAAAATCTGAGCAACAACTGATAATGATTTGAGAAAGACGCCGTTTATATAGGATCATGTTGTTATGATCTCTAGAAGATGTGAATTTTCACACTCTGCTTCCCAGCAGAGAAATCTGAAACTACGTTTCCTCGATCAAGGGTTTAACGGTCGTTTCTGTCGGCCGCAGCTGAACGACAACAAAGCTTCACCAGTGTAGCGGGCTTCTGTCCTTGAATGTCCCTGTTTCTCGAGATAAAAGAGATATCTTTCCCTGAATGTATGAACATTACAGGATTTACTCCCCTTATAGAGAAACTTCAAAAGCCGTTACCTTCCTTGTGTTTTTCACCTGCGATTTGCTCGTCATCGTAATACTGACAGCTTCGCTCGCGTGAGAAACTTGCGTAGATGAATAGCCAGTAGATGTCGCAAATAGCTCACTGAGAATTTTTAGATTGTCCAGCAGATATAACTTTAAAGTAAAAAACCGGACCAAAATGCTACAACGTGATAAAAATGCGATCATGTTGTTTGCATCCTTGGTCATAAAGTACCAAAATACATTTGTTATAGGCCATATGATTTTCCATCAAAGTCCATTGCCTCGTGGTAAATAGTGCCGTAAGAGAGTAACGTGTTAGAGTCTTACATATGATGCACCCAGCTTTTGAGATAGGTTTACCGATCCCTTCTATTCTGCCTTTGACATCTCTAACTCAAAAGAGATTTCTCAACCGTCTTCTGCCTCTTCTCCTTTTGGTGCAATTTTTCCTGTCTATCGCTTTTTATCATTTTCCCGACATTTAGACATGTCGTCCTCTTGCACGTTTGCCTTTCACTCGTCCTTGCATTATAGTCTTCAGTAAAGTGTTATGTCGTTTTACATGGCCGTAACCTATTTGCGTCTAGGTACACTGGTTTTGAACCCAAAATCTGCGTTCTATGTGAGTCAACATGACAAATTTTAACTTCAAAAGCTAGCAATTATAAGTTATACATTGTTCTAGTGTAAGACAGTGACAAATCTTCACACCTAAAGATCTTTTATATTTGGACATGCGCCCTAATATAACCGACTAGGTTGAACGGGACGCGCCTCGCCAAAAACGAGGCAAAATTTTATAAAAAAAAAAAAAAAAAAATTGTTCTAGTGTGTAATTTTGGAGATGCGATCGGTGAACTATTTAGCCGATGTAAATAATAAATCTTCTAATTTCTATTCTTTTTTTTTTTTTAAATTAATGAAGATAAACAGAAATCCCGTTCAACCTCTGATGGGTTATAATTAGGATATATATTGTTTTCAATTCCAAATAATATGAACAACTGCCGACATGAGAAAGTGGCATCACATTTGAAAATAGGGATACTCACAATTGTGCTTAGGCCTATACGTTAAATAATAAAATAAAAAAACAAACAAACAAAATCAAGAAGAAACTATTACAAGAATAATATTAAAGTGGAGGGGTGTAAAGGCCTGGTGGTTCTAGTTGTATAACGGACTTTAATTGACTTTCATCTGTTTAAAGTCACATGCATTGTAAGAACAGCATCAGACCATTCATTTCAACAATACAGTGTTTTTTTTTTTCGAGATAATGTTCATGTGTATTTTGGATTTAGGGGTGGTTAAACACAGCAGTTCACTTCAAAGGGAGTGACACTTTAACATTATTATTATGCTCGTATGAATGTTATTTACAAACAGATGGCTGTGCTCGGAAACAGAATATTGGCCACATGTTAGTTTAAAGGAAATCCTTCCAACACTAATTATTCACAATAAAAGTAAAAGCTAGCAAAAATAGTGCCATTAGCCAAAATGAGACACAGAATATGTATTTTGGTACTTTATGGCCAATAATGCAAACAGCGTATTCGCATTTGTATTGTGAAAAAACTTTCAATATTTAAAATGAATGACAAACAACGAAAGCTCCCAAAAGAGGAGGTCACTCATAGGCCAGCCACTCTTTGGTTTTGTGTGTGTGTCTTTGCCATCTTTAGCGTAAGAGCAGAATCATTCACAGCTGGGTAGACGTAAGAGTGTCGCTATCTGTTTTAAAACTCTGAAACTCCGCCTTGAGAAGAAAGCGCTGTAACCATTTTGCCAGCTGGACTGTTTTCAATTGTAGGCGGCTAAGCGGAAGGCGAAAGATAGGCTACACACCTCATTTTTTTCATCTTTCCCTCATCAAGTCTGCGAAATAGGCCTACGCTATTTATAAAAAGGAACTGTACGATGGCGAAATGTGAAGAAACAACACAAATAAAACAGGAACTAGATTATGAGGTATGTTAATGTTAATCAGAATCGATCTCACTGCACTCAGGACAAACCCATAGGTGCTCAGTCTCCTTCAGCAAATATCAAAGAGTATGAATGCTTATTGTACCTATAGCCCGCTGGTTGTACGTTCGGCGGACACATCCTCTCTCACGTCCAACTCTGCTAGTCCCACGTTTGATGCCAAACTCCAACAGTCTCAGCCTTATTGATTCATCCAGTGCGGTGTCATTATTTAGCAGACGATCACTAATTGCCCTTAGTATCTCTCCCTTATCCATGTCCTGTGTCCCCACTATGGGTGCTCTCTGCCAAGGCTAATGATGACCTGCTGCTAGTTTATCCTAGTGCCCTAGATATAGAGAGTTACGCCAACTAAGGTTTGGCCGCCATTTTCGGCTGAACCCGTATCGCAGTAAAATGGAATAGATACAAATATGTGCTACTGTATTTGCAGCAAATTTTATTTCAAATTAGTAGTTAACCTAAACGAAAATGCAAATTGGGTCTGAAAGTCGCGATTGGGTCCATTTTCCTGCGATACGGTTTCAGCTGAAAATGGCGGCCAAACCTTAGTTGGCGTAACTCTCTATATCTAGGGCACTAGTTTATCCTGTTCTCCTCTAACTTAATTCCACTCTTCCCCTTTGGATATATTTTCAACCGTGGTCATCTGACCAACCGTAGCCTCTGCCTGTGCCATCCATGACATTTCTTAACAATTCTTAACCCTTTGAAAATAAAGTTTGTTCATTTATTCTCACTCTTTATTCTTGCTCCTTTGATGTCATCTACATTCTCATGTATGGGTGTCATTTGTCTGTGGTTACCTGCATATAAGCTTTTGCCTGGGTCATCACATATCTGGATCTAATCAACAGCAATCCAAGCATGGATCTCATTGTCACAATGGGGATATCACACGTATAGCCCTAAACTAATCGCATCCCTTCATTTTGAATGCTTTCCAGTCATTCACACTGTGACACTGACAGCGTGAGTGTTCCTAGCCCATACTCGATTACTGAAATCATGAGCTGGTGATACAGGAGAAACAACAGTCTCTGTTCCAAGCATGCAAAAGCCATTGTTTTTTTAAGGCTGCCAGTCCTCGCTTGCACTTCTGTACAATCAGTTTGACATGATACTTGAAAGATAGCTCACGATCAAATGTTACTCACAGAAACTTCAGCTTCTTTTCCCTTTTTAATGTTCTGCCCATTGAAATTGATGTCTGGAAGGTCTGCTTTCACTATGGAGTTGTTCAAAGAGTACCACATCACACAGGCCTTGTTAGGATTGACCTTTAATCTGCTCTCCTCACACCATTTAGAAAGCGCCTGTAGTGTCATTATGAGCTATGGTAGAGTTTAAGTAAAGTAGACAAATAACGTCATGTTAGCCAAATGGATATCGATCATCTGCTGTGTCACTTCAATAATTAAAATAGTAAGGCCTCTAATTCTAAACTTAACACAATCACTATTTTTAGACTTAGCATAATATTTTTTTTTCAGACCGGGACTATTTCGAGAGTTTGCTCAATACAGAAAGTGAGCGCCTTCTATGCGATTTTAGAAAGCAAGGTATATTCAGCTAAGTACTTATGATTAAAAAAGGCTAAGTAATGGAGTGGTTAACAAAAAACAACAATTATGTAGTAATAATTTTTAATTACTCTTAACTGAACATAACTTATTATTAAAAAGTTATTAATATTTATCACTAGCATGAACTTTCTTTTAAAATTCTTTATTTTTAATCGCGTCAAAAAATTCACTACAATTAAGTTCACAATTAACTTTGCAGCGCAATAAAGCTTTTACAGTTGATTAAGCCATTCTACCTCTTTCTTCAGACCATATGTTATTCATTATTGAGAATATCCTTTCAACAGGTGCAGATGTGCCTGGCAGGCTGTAAATGTATTCTATAATTTGGACAAGATTGGGCAATGAAATGTTCTTTTCTTTGAAATGACTGAATAGTTGTGTCCAATTTTTTTCGCAACTTTTATTTTTCCAAATGTCATAGTTTCCAGACCAAAAACCTTTTGCAGTCACCACTTCATCAAACAGTTCATCCAAGTTTATTGCACTATTTGCAAGAGTTTCATTAATTTTTTTACCTGATGCTTCAATTTCAGACCATGTTAATTCATTGTTGTTTATCCAAATAAAAGATTCTGCTCCACCAAAACTGTTTTCCCATAGCTCAATGTAAGAAAGACATCGGTCATAAAATTTTGTAAATATAGGATTGTATTAATATTAATACTTCCATTATTTTCCAGTATTCTAAAAAAGCTTTTTTGCTTCTTGAGGTATAAATTTATTATCACGCCTTTCCTCAAGATTTGTTTTCAATTTTCTAAGTTCACTGACAATATCAGTTGCACTTGCTTTTGTACTTTTCATAATCAAGGTAGATTTGTTAAACAATGTGAGTTGCCCTTGCACAAACCACAAATATATTTCACCACAATCATTATCAAAGAACTGTTTTATCATCACTGGACAGTGTTCTTGTGAAATAAAATATGATTTCAGTCCCTCATAGATTTCAAGTATTCTGTCGATAGCTGGAAGCGGGTGTTGCCATGTTGAAGAACCTTTTTATACTCGACATCTACAAATTCACAGAACTCTTTTAGTTGAGTTACTCGAACTGTATAAATGTGGAAATATTTATAAATTTTGACCACAAAAGCTTCTATTTCAATAGGTAGAACATCAACTGCAGTTTGAAGACAGTTGTGAACGATGTGAGCACCGCAACCAATGCCCACAATATTTCTTCCTAGTTCCTTCTTCACTCGACTGTAAATATTGTTTTCTCCTCTCCGTTTTACACCTCCAAAATTGGTATTGCAGTTATCTCCACAAAATCGAATAATTTTTTTGGTTATATTATGGTTTTTGATAACTGACATTAAATAGTTTGTTAATATTTCTGCACCTAATTGCCATTTTCCGATGCTGCACTTTTTGACTGTGTATATTCGGCACTTTAACATTTTTTCCAAATAACCAGGACAAAATGACAAACTGGCCGGGACGCCGGGACCATACCTTCAAACCGGGACAGTCCCAGTCAAACCGGGATGTATGGTAAGCCTAACTATTTTGAGATTTTGTTTTCCAAAATAAAGAAAAAAATACCCCAGCACTAACTGTAACACAAACCCAGCTTGAAATGAAGAACAGTCGACTGTCTTTTCAATATGGCTTATAAACATAATTCAGAGATGCAGTAAAAAGGGGTTAGGATTATATTTAGGAATCCTAAACTTAACCCTAATGATGTGGGGAGGAGAAAAGATTGGAAGCATTTAACCTATGTGTATTGTTTAGGTTGATGCTGACCAGGCATAGTCCACTTGCCGGTGGGTATTGCATTGGCACCTTAGAAAGGTCCAGAACTACTCCTGACCTGGTTATAATGCCAGGCACTCAGATGCCCCCAAAGCAAACAATGTGTGTGACATTTTTTGATGGCACTGAAGAAGGTGTTCTACTATACTTCATGTCATCCCAAATCCATACCATGTTTCAAACCTTTGAAAAAATTTGTCAGCCCAGCTTACTTTAAATCAGTATTTATATCCACATGGGCAACATAATGGCAGATGCATACTTTTAACCTGAGGTGTGTGTATTGTGTAGGCCTCTATATTTATTTTGACAAGAACTCAATGGTCAGAAATATGTTCACAGCAACCGCCATTTAGGCTTGGAAAGCCAGCTGAAATAGATCTCTAGTGCCTTGTGTTCACTTTAATAGATCTCTAGTGTCTTCTGTCTCTTGTCAAAATGTTTACTTTAGTCTTTAATAGACTATTTCTCACCACTTTCTTGATGTTATCTTCCTACATACAATACTATTTTTCTCTGAACATATGCCTTCATGAGCCCATATCAGTAAGGAATCAGCAACTGGTACAGACAGATGCCTTCACATACCTAGGAAGCGTGGTGACACCGGACGGTGGGGCGGGCAAGGATATCAGCATCAGAATGAATAGGGCAAGAACAGCCTTCTGATGCGTGATGCCATATGATGATGGATGGTATCCGCATGTCTGGTTTTGTGTAGTGTGCAGATGTGTTCAGTCAAAACAATGTTCATACAAAATAACAGGGCAATCCACATAGGACGTCAGTAAACTCACGACGTATAAAGTCAATGATTCTTGAAACAGCCGTTGACGTTTTTCTTCATTATTTATTGTGGACACCACAGTGACAAAATGGTTACGCGAATATGTAGACACATCAAACAGTCATTATCACAGCAACATTCAATACAGCAATAGACGGTAGACAGCATTACAATGATGAGTCAGATGCATGTTATATTTCATAGTGCTGTAAATGTAGTCAGGTGGAAAACTCCATCCTTTTCTATAACAGCCAGGAGATAACCAGATGTATGAGATCAGTTCACTCTCCTTAATCTGACTTCAGCAAGACAGACACGTCTGCCGAAGTATAAATAATGTCCTCAAAAATATCCTCTAGATAACAAAGGTTTTTCAAACCTAGTTCAGGTAACCAAGTAGCAAGTAATAGTCCTTGGGACCTGCATCAACCGATGCAGCACAATACAGCGACATGTGAGCTAGGAAAACATCTCGTGACGACGACTTTCGAAGACAGGCTATGAGCCAGAAATCGTTCACGACCAAAAATCGATAGAGTTAATGAAAATGTTAATTTACCTTGCTTTCATGAAATACACAGAAATATCACGCCTCCCGACATGTGGGAAACACTAGAGGTATTATCTCGAATAAACGAAATATCCATTAAGAGGACTACACATCCCTGACAGAACAAAAAAATAGCGGAGATCCCCTCTTCAACGAGGCATCTCTTTCGCCATTCCAAATCGCTCACTCCACTAGTGGTGGGCGGAAACCGATCGACCAAGAAGCAAGACAAGTCATGCGCAGTCCAGCGCAAAATGACCACAGCTCAAACTTAACTGCATTCGATACCAACGCGAGAAGACAAATGCTTACCGAGAAAAGTGACTATAAATTTCAAGCAGTTGTTGCCCTTGCGTTATAAAATAGATATTGAAATAAAACGATGTTGCGAGAATTTATCACGCAACATATCACCACCTCCTCCCGATAAAAAAAAAAATGTGGAACATATTTTTTTTTTTTAAATATCAAAGAGCATGCGATAAGCGGCTCAAAACGCACGAATTATGCGCTGATAATTAACTAAATTGCCAAACAATAGGCTAATTATAGAGTGTCTGGTGAGGATATACCTCAACAGAAAAATAAATATGTCTCAAAAAATATTCACATCGGGGAGGTGTCACCAACACACATCACGTTAGCATGTAAACACAATATACGTATGCAAGTTACCATAATCATCATTAAACAGCATACTCTAATATTGTCTTTAAAAATGGATGTACAAATCTGATAGGAAAATTTAAATAGTACATTCTTTGACATGTAATGACATAAGTACATAGTAAAGTTAAACTACATGACGATCCAGGACATATGCTCTGGTATTCCGAGGGTAAGTACACAATCTAGAACTCGTCATGCTTGATACTAGTAAGGTAAGTCCTCAGCTCAACAATGACATTCTGAGAAAGTACAAGCAATATAATGCTAATTAATAACTAATATGCTTCATAAGGTACAATACATTATTAATAATTGTGGCTGTTTAGTAAACTAACGGCCCTTATATTAACTACTCAGTCCTCCTCTCTCATCTTAAAAACGAACAGAAGAAGATGACAACAAAGCACGATAGTGTGTACATATAAAGTGAGTACAGATGTGCTAATCTATTGTAGTAATATAGGTGTGTTATGACTCTGTAATATATAGGAATATAGGACAGAAGTATTAGTTAGAGTCATGTGGGCATCTAGACAAAATGTCAGCCATCACATTATCCGCACCACGGATAGCTCGTACCGTGAAGTGAAAAGGTTGAAGAGCTATAGCATATCGAGTGGATCTTGAACTCTTCAAATTCTTAGTCTGAATAGCTGTAAGAGCTTTCTGATCAGTCTCTAGAATGAAATGTGCGCCCAGGAGGAATCTTTGTAGCTTTAGAATTGACCAAACCATCGCTAACAACTCACGGTCTAAAACCGAGTAGTTCCTCTCTGCCGCATTTAGTTTTCTAGAAATGTACATAACAGGATGCAGAGTATTTGCATATTCTTGCATCAGTGCTGCTCCAATCCCAGTGGATGAAGCATCACTCCGAAGAACAAAAGTCCTATCAAGAGTAGGTAATCTTAAGATGGGAGGAGAAGAAAATATATTCTTGATTTGGTCTAATGAAGATTGGCATTCTTCAGACCAACGGACCAGATTAGGCGAACCTTTCTTCAACAATGTTGATAGAGGTGCCATGATCGAAGATAAATTTGGAATAAATCTCCCATAAAATTGAATTAAACCTAAGAGACTCCTAACTTGTTTCTTCGTTTTAGGAACAGAGATGTTCAGTATTTTGGAAGTATTGTGGTCTTCTGTCTTCAAGAGACCATGACCAACACGATGACCCAGGAAAGAGATTTCACCAAAACCAACAAAAGCTTTAGAAGGTTTCGCTGTCAAATTATTCTCACGTAGAGTGGACAGTAAGTCATATAACCCTAAATAGTGATCTTCCCAGGTATCACTGAAGAGACAGATGTCATCTAAGTATGCGATGACATCCGAACGATGTGACAGAATTCGACGCATCATGCGAACGAAAGTTGCAGGGGCGTTCATGAGACCAAAAGGCATAACATTCCATTGAAATAGACCCCTAGGTGTAGAAAAAGCAGTAAGAGGTTTGGCATGCTCTGCTAAAGGCACTTGCCAATAACCTTTAGACAAGTCAAGTTTAGTGAAGAATCTAGAATTAGAAAGTCTAATCAGTAGATCTTCTAACAAAGGCATCGGTTCAGCATCGAACTTTGTGACCTGATTCAATTTGCGATAATCAACGCAAATTCGTATGTTCTTATCCTTCTTCCGGACAATAACCATGGAAGAAGAATATGGTGAAGTCGATGGTTCAATTATATTTAATTGAATCATTTCATCCAATTCCTTTTCCACCTGCGACTGAAAGTGTATAGGAATAGGATACGGCCTAACCCTAATTGGATTATTGTCGGTAAGAATTATGTCATGTTCTATGACATCTGTGTGTCCAGGAATGTCAGTGAGAACATCCTGAAATGTTTGTAACATCGACGAGACTTGTCGATGTTCGTCACCAGAAAGATTAGGAGAAACAGAAACGTTTTTCCAAGATTTCGTGGAATGTAATGGAACCACTGGAAGGGGAAGGTTGACATCAGAGAAGGTAGCTTCCTCATCCTGTATGACAGACAGGGATGAATAATGACCGTGAGGTGCAGGAGCATCATCCGTTGCCTGGAAAATAGGCAGCAAATAGTCCGGACGTTCGTGAAATTCCGAAAGCATGTTTATGTGGAAAGTTTTATGCTTTCCATCGATATCGACCACATAGTCAACATCGGAAATCCGAGAGACTATTGCATACGGACCTTTCCATGCAATAAGAAGTCTATTTTCCCTACTGGGGAGTAGGACGAATGCTTTGTCACCTGGACAAAGTTGTCGTAGACATCTATTCTTATTAGCAAACTGTCTTGCCTTCTCTTTAGCAATTTCTGATGAAGCAGTTGCTAGCTTACATGCCTCAATGATCTTTTGTCTAAGAGCAATGACATACTCATATGAGGATTGAGTTTCATCGCTAATATCATCGGCAGTGATGAGATCATGTAATAAAGACATAGGGCCGCGTGGACGCGCGCCAAAGACAAGTTCGAAGGGAGAAAATCCTGTGTGTTCATTAGGGACTTCTCTATAGGCAAAGAGAGCCGCGGGTAAAACCCTGTCCCAATCTTGAGGATGATCTTCAGTTATCTTACCAAGCAAAGTCTTGAGCGTTCTATTCAGACGCTCAACTAACCCATTAGACATAGGATGGTAGATACTACTGAGAGATCGTTCAATATGTAAGGTAGACATTACCTGTGACATAGTGTCAGATATGAGTTGAGTGCCATGGTCTGATAATATTTCTCTGGGGAACCCCAAGCGAGAAAATATCAACCAAAGAGCATCTGCGATATCTGTAGTAGATATGCTCTTAAGAGGAATAGCCTCTGGCCAACGTGTGCACATATCGACACATGTAAGGATAAACTGATGTCCTCTGGCCGACTTGACCTTAAAAGGGCCAATAATATCTATGGCCATTTTCTGAAACGGCCGAATAGGAATGTCAGCAGCCTGGATAGGCGCAGCATGACGTGGTCCTCTAGATTTGACCTCCTGACATACCTTGCATGATCGGCAGTAAATACGAATGTCCTTATTGACAAAAGGCCAAAAGAAAGCCGCAAGGACTCTCGACTTCGTACGGGCAAAACCCATATGTCCAGCACATTGCGAGTCATGAGCATGTTGCAATATTTGCACTCTCATGCTCTTGGGAACAAGAATTTGCGAATGTGCCGACGTAGTCGAATCTTGTACCATACGTACAAGTACGCCGTTTCTCATTGCAATCCAAGATTTTCTATTTGTATCCTGATTCGGATCACCTTTCTTCGCAAGAACGAAGAATTTTTTTAAAGAAGGATCTTCTTCTTGCAATTTTATGAAAGAGTCACGAGTAATCACTAAGTGACTATCTTGGCTATCAACTCCATTATCACTATTCAGTGAAGTTTCGGGTGTTTGTAGAGCTTGTGCTCTTGTAACTACTGCATTTGTAGCTTGCATGTTATTATCTTCCCAAGCAGCAATCTGCTGTGGGGTACACTCCCTAACTCCGTGAATACGACCAATAATAAGGTCCGCAATAGGATTAGGTAAGAGACAAGCATGCACATCTCCAGTAAAGAAAGGAGTGGCAATGCGAATTACAGCAGTAGGATATTTTTCTAGAGTGCCGCCAAATGTGACACATTTAATAACCCTTCCTGTAGCACAAGATGGATCTACAAGCGATTGTCTAACACCAATAGTGGTGCATCCGGAATCGAAAAGTAGTGAGACCGGAGTATCATTAACAAGACCCTTATGTAGAATTAAAGAACCCCTCCCGTCATGCGCAACAGCAGCAGGAAGAGCGGGAAGTGGGTGACCACAACTCAAAGTAGTTATGGTACCCGGTTCGAATAAAGTACTGCATTGGGGGCATTTGTTTGCTCTCTCAAAGTCAAAAGCAGAACCAGTGACAGCGTCAAAGTTTTTACTATCAACAACATGATTACAGGCTCCCTCAGTTTCCTGTTGTACAGCATTAGCCTGCTGATATCTCTTTTTTTTTGTGTTGAGATCTACCCCGACTATTATTACCTCTGAAGTTATCAGAGTTATTATTATCTCTGCAGTTATTATTGTCTCTATTGTAATTGTTATCCTGGTTCGAATTCCAGTTTCCACGATTACTATCATGTTCACATTGATGCGAACATCTATTTGTTTGGTTCTGAGGTCTTCGGCAGGAATAACCTCTATTACCATATCCTCTTTTGAAATGCCTATAATTATTAGGGTGATAGTAACGTGTACTATCAGGTTGTCTCCAATTCTTCGAAGAAGAATCACCATGAAATTGGTTTCCATGATTTTGACAGAAATTACCGCTGCTCTTTCTATCAAAATTTTGTTGGAATCTACGAGCAAAGTTTTGACCATACGGAGCTGCCGAAGCAACTGGTAAACCTTCTTTCACCTTAGAGTTACCCATGGTTATGTGTGGGTGTGCAGTTACGTATTGGCAACAGAAATCTTCCATTTCTTTTATTGTTTTAGGTTTACGTTCATGAAGGAAAGCAAGGAAAGACTCATTGACAGACGACATGACTTTGTCTCTAAGTATTAAGTCCATAAGTCCTTCATAAGTTCTTTCCGTCTTAGATAGTTCAACCCATCGTGAGAAAGTAATGCGTATTCTTGCAATAAACTCGGAGAATTCAACTCCATTTTCAGGTAACATGTTTTTAAATTGTAGACGATAGCCGTCTTCGTTAAGCTGATATTTCTTTAACAGAGCGGCCCTGACAACCTCATAATTGTTCTTGTCAGGTTCATCCACCATATTTAATATACTTAGAGCTTTACCTGTCAGTATCCCTGATAACTGATAAACATATTTTGCTTTGTCTATGTTATGAGCTGTACATGCTTGTTCAAATCTGTCCAGATAGAACATTATGTCATCACTGGAAGGACTAAAAGTTGGCAACTTAATCTTAAAAGTATCATTATTAGCCTTACCAGAAGATGAACCCTTGTTTGAATCATTACCATTACTCATGTTCATCAATTTCAATTTTTCCAACTCTAAAGCTAAGACCTTTTCTTCATGTTCCATTTTTGCTTTCTCTTTCCTCTCATCAGACTCTCTCTGTAATCTTCTCTCCTCAGCCTGAGCCTCTATTTGAAGTCTTTCAGCTTCTTTCTCAAGTCTTTTATTCTCAGCCTCTTTTTCAAGTCTTTTATTTTCAGCCTCTTTTTCAAGTCTTTTATTTTCAGCCTCTTTTTCAAGTCTTTTATTTTCAGCCTCTAGCTGGAGTTTTCTTTCCTCAGCTTCTGATTCCCTTTTTTGTTTTTCCATTTCCATTTGGAATCTTTTTTCATCCACCTGCATCTGCAGTTTCTTTTGTTCAGCTTCCATCTGCAGTTTCTTTTGTTCAGCTTCCATTGCTTTATCATATCGAGCAGTTGCAAATTCTTCTAACTTATCACCAGTCTTCCCAAGCAATTTACCCTGCTCAACAAAGTGCTCAAATGTAGACATGTTGTCTAACATATGCGTCCAAAACCTGAAATAATTAACTAATTTATTTCAAACCTAAGTGTAACAAGTCTTAATTAAGCACTCGTATATTCACATCACATTATATTATCCCAGTCTCTGTGGGAAACAAGTCTCCAATCAAAGAACTTGTATATGAAATATCACCAATCAATTCTTGATCATAAGTGCACTTCTCATTCAATAGTGCACGACACTATTCATCATTCATTTATCATCAGTGTAGTAGTAACAGTGCATTAGCATAGCCCATTAACTAATTACTATAACTGTAAACAATGACTATGTAAACACATGCAGAATGTAAACATTGAAAATGTAAACAATGCAAACAATGTAAACAATAACAATGTAAACAATAACAAAGATCAGCAACAATACAAAAACGTTCGCAGAAATCAACTAAAAATAAAGCAGAAATTAATGAAATATCACAAAAAATGTGACGATATCTGCGCTATAATTAAACAAAATACATGACACCACAGTGTATAAACAAAAATGTTGTATGAAACTAAATTATAGACAAGAGTAGGCTAACAAATACAAACAAATCAAAACAAAACTAAAGAATGCGAAATAATAACGAAAACAATATTAAAACATGTCATCACAGCTAACATAAATAGCAACAGAAGTCGCTTAGCAAATTCCAGTATCGGAAATTTGCAAACCCTACAGAAAACGCTCACAATAGACGACCTCTATGACGTGGCATAATCTAACGGAGACACCACCCAACCGAGAACCCGCTGAAATATAAACATATAAATATACAAATAACATATAGACATATAACATATAGAATGAGATGATACACAGAAGACTCAGCAGAAGTATAAGGGCACAGTTTACATACAAACAGGCCACTTAACTTATAGGCTTCCAATCGTCGAACAGCAGAAAAACGGATGACAATCAACGTCCTAAAGAGCGAAGCTCCAACGATGATGGCACATCTGAACTGCTTCCACTGCTAACACGATGGTACAAGAGCTTCTGAAATACTGTGTGTTGAGTTGTTTCGGCACTTGACCTTCTAATCCAAAAGTAAGTTGATGGAAATCGGTACTTGGCCTTCTTCAGAAAACAACCCGTTTCAACCGGCACTTGACCTTCACAAAAACGACAGCACTGGAACCTTGACAGCAGCAACTTGCTTGACTTGCGTAAAAGATAACAGCAGTCCGAGTTATCCGGCAACATGTAACAACGCCGGGTACTGTCAAATTCTTGTTTCCGTCAAAAAATTGAAATTTTGACTTTTACCGGGCAACGCCGAGTACTTTGAAAATTTTGAAGATGTTGACTGTCTTGAAGAATGTTAATTTCTTGAAGGATGTTGATGAATTCTTGTTGAAAATGAAGTGGGTAAGGAACCCCGTGTTTGCTGGTACCAGATCAACCCAGCTTATGGCCACCAAATGATGCGTGATGCCATATGATGATGGATGGTATCCGCATGTCTGGTTTTGTGTAGTGTGCAGATGTGTTCAGTCAAAACAATGTTCATACAAAAATAACAGGGCAATCCACATAGGACGTCAGTAAACTCACGACGTATAAAGTCAATGATTCTTGAAACAGCCGTTGACGTTTTTCTTCATTATTTATTGTGGACGCCACAGTGACAAAATGGTTACGCGAATATGTAGACACATCAAACAGTCATTATCACAGCAACATTCAATACAGCAATAGACGGTAGACAGCATTACAATGATGAGTCAGATGCATGTTATATTTCATAGTGCTGTAAATGTAGTCAGGTGGAAAACTCCATCCTTTTCTATAACAGCCAGGAGATAACCAGATGTATGAGATCAGTTCACTCTCCTTAATCTGACTTCAGCAAGACAGACACGTCTGCCGAAGTATAAATAATGTCCTCAAAAATATCCTCTAGATAACAAAGGTTTTTCAAACCTAGTTCAGGTAACCAAGTAGCAAGTAATAGTCCTTGGGACCTGCATCAACCGATGCAGCACAATACAGCGACATGTGAGCTAGGAAAACATCTCGTGACGACGACTTTCGAAGACAGGCTATGAGCCAGAAATCGTTCACGACCAAAAATCGATAGAGTTAATGAAAATGTTAATTTACCTTGCTTTCATGAAATACACAGAAATATCACGCCTCCCGACATGTGGGAAACACTAGAGGTATTATCTCGAATAAACGAAATATCCATTAAGAGGACTACACATCCCTGACAGAACAAAAAAATAGCGGAGATCCCCTCTTCAACGAGGCATCTCTTTCGCCATTCCAAATCGCTCACTCCACTAGTGGTGGGCGGAAACCGATCGACCAAGAAGCAAGACAAGTCATGCGCAGTCCAGCGCAAAATGACCACAGCTCAAACTTAACTGCATTCGATACCAACGCGAGAAGACAAATGCTTACCGAGAAAAGTGACTATAAATTTCAAGCAGTTGTTGCCCTTGCGTTATAAAATAGATATTGAAATAAAACGATGTTGCGAGAATTTATCACGCAACACCTTCTTTAGCCTAAATGGCATCTGGAAGTCCTCCCGGTACAGCACAGGCACAAAATTAAGATTATACCAGAGTTGTGTGCTTTCTGTGCTTCTCTATGGTGCAGAGTGCTGGAGAGTCACAGAGAAGGAAATGTCAAAATTGTCCTCTTTTCACACAACATGCCTGGGAAAAATTCACCGCATCTTTTGGCCGAATGCCGTCGCCGGCCAAGATCTGCTTGCTCGTAGCAAGCAAGAGGACATGCACACCATCATAGCTGGCAGACGCTGGAGCTGGGTTGGTCATGTCCTCAGAAGAGACCCCGATGCCATCACAAGAACAGCTATGCTTTGGACCCCTGAAGGAAAGCGAAAGAGAGGCCGACCTATGCTATGTATCATTTTCTCATTGTTAATGTCTAATCTATAATCATGGCTTATTCTGTTTACTTGCTTCACTAGTTCATCTAATATTTGCTTTCAGCTAATAAAACTGCATCATCAGCTTATCTGAGGTTGTTTATTGATCTTGCACCAATGTTCAGCCCCAGAATTTATTGTATCTGTCTGCAAATTGTGTGTGTGTAGATATTAAATAGAAAGTGGGACAGTATGTATTGTTTAATCACACCTCTTTTTACATCTATACAAATGCGTAACACGTCAAAACATGACAGGATATAATTATATTTGTCTCTTTCTGCTACATGTCCACTAATTCTTTGTGGTCATTTCATTCACAAAGAGTGGCATGAAAGTATAGAAGCTTCATTTGTGATGAGCAGTGATATATGGCTAAATATTAGATGGAGATACTTTCTTTATGTGATAGAAACTTGATGTTTAATATAAACGTAAAAAATTCCATACATTTTGTTAAAAAACATTGGCATAAATATTTCTGAAAAACACATACAGTACAAAGAGATCGGGAAAAAGTGCATGTTATTTCAAGGGCATGCAATTTAATTTACTGGCTGTAATATGTGGCTTTCCCATAATTTCCTGAAAATGCACCATGATAAGATTGCATGCTGGTAGAATTTTGTTACAAGTTGATGAGACACTTTAGGAAATTAGAAAATTTAGTATAATAAGTAATAATTGCCAGGTCTCACTGTTGCAGTTTGTTCCCAGTTTTGGTTGCTGAGTATTCTTAGTAGTAGTAGTAGTAGCAGTAGTTGTCTTGCACACATCTTTGAACTTCGGCTGTGGTCACCTGGCTGTTCTTTTGCCATCTGCCAGTTATCCATAAAATATAATATCTTTAGGAATATTAAATTAGTTTATCGTTATGAGCTATGTCAAACCCTCTTATAGTGAAAAAGCACATATGAATACATTTGGACCTCTTTATATTTTTCATTGACCCGGGTCCTGATGGTGTACAGTACCAACACATAAATTAACTGGATGACACAGGAATTATGAATGTAGTTAGGAATTTTAACATTAGCACACAGAAGGAATTTTAACATTAGCACACAGAATGCTGATGTTCCGGAAGACTGGCTACATAGTTACTTACGGCTACTTCTTAAACCTGTTAAAGACCCTTCACCGCTAAGCAGTTCTCAAATCATCACATTACAGAATGTCTATTGCAAATTACTTGAGAAGATAGTGGCAAGACATTTAATGATCCACCTTGAAAATACTCACATCCTCACTGATACCCTGGGCAGTTGGAGTAATGCTGGAACATTTTTGCATGATGTATATGATGATTTCCATGGTAAACAATAAATAGTGGCTGTGGCAATTGACCTAGAAGATGCTTACAACAGTGTGGACTTCCCCAATTGACCTAGAAGATGCTTACAACAGTGTAGACTTTGCCATTTGACCTAGAAAATTTTTTCAACAGTGTGGACTTTGCTATCTTAATCGACTGTGTAATGGCATGTGGTGTAAACACTTGGATAACAAGATGGATAGCAGCTGTCTTAACTTAAAGATCAGTTGCATTTCATTTTGGAATGATGAACATCATAACAAAAGCACATTTGCCCAGGACTACCCCAGGGTTCTCCACTGTCACCTGTGCTTTTTAACATCTATACAGCAAAAGTAGCTGCAATTCAGCCAACAGGTCTGTGACAAACATTAACATTTGCAGATGACATACTCATTTACAGAACTAGATCAGGCAGACAAGAAATGGTCAGAAGCATACATGAGACACTTCAGGGGATTTCTAAATGGTGCAAGGAAACCTACACTAAGATCAATCCTATCAAAGCAGGTGTGCTCTGGTATTTCTTGAACAACTGCATATTGAAAGCAGATCTCAGAGACATTACTCTCAGTGGGCAGAAAATTGAAAGACATAAAAACTAAAGTATCTTGGAGTTACATTCTACTGCAAACTATCATACAAGTTCCATGTTGATCACTTCATACTGAAATGCAAGGTTGCCCTGGCAGCCCTAAAAATAATGGATGCAGCGCACCTGGAGCAGAGACTACTGTTTCTCCTATATCACCAGCTGGTCATGTCAGTAATCGAGAATGGCCTGGGAATACTCAAGCTGGCAGTATCACACTTTGAACTAATGGAACACATTCAAAATGAAGGGATGCGTTTAGTCTTGGGCTGTACATGAGATACCTCATTGTGATAATGCACCTCATTGTGATAATGCAGTACATGCTTGGATTGCTGTTGATTAAGTCCTTATATGCAATAGGGTAGGTAAAAGCCTATATGCAAATAACCACAATCAAAAGTCACACCCTACATAGTAACATAGCTGACACCAAGGGGGCAAGAATAAAGAGGGGGATGTCATGGATGATATAGACTGAGTCAACTATTCAACAGGTGACCACAGTTGAAAATTTATTCAAGGCGGAAGAGTGGAGTAAGTCATGTGAGAACTTGATGACCTACCAACAGATCATCATCAGCCTTAGCAGAGAATGCAGAGCTTGGAGCAGTAGGAAAGCAGAGCTGGAAATTGATCAGCTGATAAATGATAGTATCGAGGATGATGATGCCATTGTGTACATAATGGGTCTGTAGGCCGAGGTGAGAAATCAGGATGAGGCTTCATGGCTAGAGTTAAATGCAGGATCATCGCTGAACATAGCAGGGCTTACATGACAACAACTTCCAGCAAGAGAATGGAGGTAGAGGCAACTACTGCAGCTTTAAGTTGGTTGTCTGACACTTCATAATCAAGGGCAGTTGTGGTGTCAGAATCTCAGTCCATGTTTTGGAAGATCCAAAATGGATGGCTACGGAATGAATGGAAAACCTCCATACAAGCCTTGAGTCTTCATGATATATTGTCCTGGTCATGCAGGAGTATGCAGCAATGAAAGAGCTGATAGACTAGTTTCAAGACTACCTATAGTGTGTGCATTGGATATGGGCAAGGGAGAGATACTGAGGACAATTAATGATCACCTATTAGAGAATGCCACTGCAGTCGATGATTCATCAAGGCTAAGATTGCTGGAGTTTAACATTAGGCTGGCAAGAATGAATATATGAGAGGATACATGAGGTGGTGTTGCCAGTATTGTTTTGTTGTATTCAATAAAAGTGTAGTTAAAATTTACCTTTTTTGTCCCCTTATACAGAAACATTTTTCACCTGTGTCTTGTGGCTTTTGTGAAGTGTGAATATAAAATTATTAACTTTCTGTTGATGATAGGTTGAATTATGTTATTCTAGAGCAGGGTTTCTTAACTTGTAGTCCTCAGCTCACCTGGGGGGCCCATGAATGGATTATAGTGAGTCCATATACATAACATCAGCGGAAAATGAGGTGCAAACAATATTACATTAGTAAGAGATAAGCAAGGAAATCTACCAGCAAAATACTAGGCAGGATAATTATACAGAGAATTTCAAAAGCAGTAGACCACAAACTGAGGAAAGAACAAGCAGGATTTAGAAAGAACAGAAGATGTGTAGATCATATATTTACCTTCAGGAACATTATAGAGCAGTGCTCAGAATGGCAAACACAGCTGTACATTAATGTCGTTGATTTTGAAAAGGCTTTTGACAGTATACATAGTGACAGTTTATGGAAAATACTAAGGGCTTATGAAATTCCAAGCTGCATAGTGTCAATCATAAAAAGCCTCTATGCCAACTTTACGTGTAGCGTTGGGCAGAGCAACCTAACCTTTAAAGTGAAGACAGTAGTATGACAGGGATGCCCCTTATCAACCACTCTATTTTTAACAGTCATAGATTGGGTGATGCACCAGACAACAGAGGGCAGTCCAAGAGGAATAAGATGGACTACATTTTCTACATTGGAAGATCTGGAATATGCAGATGACATTGCACATTCACATCAACACATCCAGGAAAAAAACGGATAGACTTAATAAGTATAGCCAGCAGGTGGGCTTGAACATCAATCTAAAGAAGACAGAGGTCATGACGCTCAATGTGAGCAACCCTGAGCCCATATCAGTAAGGAATCAGCAACTGGAACAGACAGACACCTTCACATACCTAGGATGCATAGTAACACCAGACGGCAGAGCAAGCAAAGACATCAACAACAGAATGAATAAAGCAAGAACAGCCTTTTTTAGTCTAAACAACATCTGGAAATCCTCTCAGTACAGCCCATGCACAAAATTAAGATTATATCAGAGCTGTGTGCTTTCTGTGCTTCTCTATGATGCGGAATGCTGGAGAGTTACAGAGAAGGAAATGTCGAAATTGTCCTCTTTTCACACAACATTAAAAAAAAAAAGCTGGAGCTGGGTTGGCCATGTCCTCAGAAGAGACCCTGATGCCATCACAAGAACAGCTGTGCTATGGACCCCTGAAGGAAAACGAAAGAGAGGCCGACCAAAAACAACCTGGCGGAGGACTGTGGAGGCTGAGATGCAAAAAATGAACCAGAGTTGGGGCACTGTACGAAGGATGGCCACCGACTGAGCAAAGTGGAATCAATTTGTTGTTGTCCTACAAGATGCCACTAGGTGTGATGGCCACTGACTGCTTTGACAGTTGGCGGCTAAGGATCAAAGAAGAGGAGGAAGAAGAATATACATAACCTAAAATTTGAATTATACTTTCATCACAAATTTTACTGAAAAAAACTATCAGAGACATTCTTTTTTTTTTACAGATTGTATTTTAATATGAACTTAACAATTTTTCTTCTTCATAAAGTGTTTTATTTGTATGAAAGAAATGTTTTTGATTTGTCTATGTAAGTTTTTGTCTAAGAAGAGGCCCATAGCCTTCAAGGGAAAATCAAAGGGGTCAACAGCAAAAATAAAAAAAATAAAAAGTTGAGACCTGCTGTTCTAGAGGTAATGTCCTCTAGCTGACCTTGTATGTGATGACTGTTTTAGATGTCATCTCAGCTATTTTGTCTAGGGAGAAAAGAAACATTTATGACAAGTTGTAAGGCTTGAAGAATTGAAATGAAATAACAAGATCGTCAATAAAGTAGACATGGCAAGACCTTGACCTGATGTACAAGATGGGGGAGGGGGGGTGAAGTTTTTTGTTATTTTTAAGATTTTAAACTGTTGTAAATTTATAAGAAACATAATTTGTCTTTCCAGCCTCTGAGAAATAGTCAAACACAGTTCCCATTTATGGATGAAAAAATTAAACTGGAGCAGCATTGTAAAGTGAGTTTTATTTGTTCTCTCTCCTTGTTGCTACTGGCATACTAATTCTTCCTAATGTTGGCCTTGACCCTTTTTTTGGGACAGGTTGCTAAAAAATGTGGAATAGTTTAAATGTTTCTTCTGATTCTTAAAGCATCTATTGACAAAGTTGTTAAAGCATTGATCTCTTGTGGCAAAGATGCCAGGTTCAAATCACAATACTGACATGCTCCAGTCTACCCAGCTGACAATGGGTACCTGGCTCTGTTCTTTAAGTTAGGGAAGGAAATGAACTGGTCACCCTACATCTCGATACTGGACCTAGTATGGTGAAGTCTCTAACACTCCACTCCTCTACAGAAGTATTTGCTATGAGATGACCTTTTATTGATTCTCACAAAAAACATTTATTTTTAGAATATAAATCTCTATCGTCTCCCGTCTTCTTCTGAGTTTTTTCTCCCACCAGGATAAAAGGAATATTGAAAATGGCATCTCTGGTCTGGTTGTCATGGTGAAACAGGAACAAGATAATGAGGTTACAATTTTTCTTTGCATACATACATTTAATGGAGCTTAATTAAAGTAGATAATATTTGTCTGTTATGTGTACAGCTTTGATCTCTCTTTGATGTGCACTTTAGTTTTACTGCCATAATTCAGTGTAAGATATCCAGCTATAGTCCATCACTCTTTCTTCTCAGGCTTCAAGTCATGTTGAGGCTACAGCTGCATTCAGTGGTGAAAAAATAAAACTGGAACCAAGTTATGACGTGAGTTGTTTATTTGTTAATTACTTAAGTAAACTATCAGTTTTCCCTAGCACACTCATTTATTGAACAGATCTACCCTTGCAATATAGCATCAAACACTTCTTTCCTTATCATGATCATAATATTCCGTGAGGGTAGCTTATGTGATTTTTTTTTTCCCTCGACAACCAATAAAAAATACAAGTTCATTGTAGCACTGGAGAAGTATACATTCTTACTGTCATGGAAAATGATGCATTGTACAATCTGTTTCTCATTTTCTAGAATTATGCTTTGCTGGGGCTGTTCTATGAATTAGCTTATAATATACGTGATGTTAATATAGTTCCCCAATGTTTGAATCTTTCTACTTTGTTTCAGATTGGTACCATTTATATTTATTTGACATTGTCTCAAGCCAGCAAAGAATGTATTGGCCTTATCAGAAGTGAAAAATATTTTCTCTTACCAGCAAGCCCCACCTGGATGACTGAATTAAAATTAATAAATAATATTTTGTTTTTTTAACTTTTAAATTTTGACTACAAATTTCTACTATTTCTGTACTGATATATACAAAGAACATGACACTAATATAATGGTAATGTCAAACAAACTGATCGATACATACATAATACTGAACATGATGGACATTGTTAAGCACAGCACCATTTGACTTGTATAAATATTGAATTTACACATACAGGCAGTGAATGTCTTTACATTTTTTAAAGTGAAAATGTTTTCCCATTTGTCTGCAGTGAATGTATTTGCATTAATGAAAGTGTAAAAATATTCTTCCTTACCTGTACACTCTCACTGATAAGACTGAATTAAAATAAATAAAGAATATAAAAAGGAAAGTCTACCAGACATGGAATGCAAATTGTTTAGAAGGCAAACATTCTCTCCACTAAATCACCAAAGCACCTTGATATATGTGGTCTTTTTGTATTTTTTAACAAATTTTAATTATTACCCGTGTCAGTCAGCATGTTGTTTCTGTTGTTAGGCAGGGACATGCTGAGAAAATTGTGAGGGAAGATAGACAAAATGTCATTGTATACTCATTTCAGTGAACTCATAATGTTTAAAGTGTTCTCAAAATCCCATTTTTTTTTTTTAACCTGTGTGTGGTACCATAATTTTTTGCCTGTGAGGCTGCTAAGAATGTGAATTAAGGTGTCATATATAGAAGTAATATGTAATACATATGTAATATTACTTCTACTTACTTAGTCATTACACTTTTACCGTGAGGTGTAGATATTTGGAAAAGAGAGTGCCATACTATCGTATCGGCTGTCTTCCTCCTGGCCTGATTCTATTCTAGTCCTTGGTCCTTCAGAGATTGTCTAATGGTGGAGTCCCAGTCATGCTGGAGGTCTGTATCCCTGGCTCTTAGTTTCCCATACTTGTCATAGTAGCTGATCTTCTCCCATTCTGCAGACATGGCCAAACCATCTTAGTTGGGACTGTTCTACTTGGGTCTGCAGGGGTTGAGATTTTAGGCCTTGACTTGTCGTCTGGTTTCAGATCCTGTCTCTACTTGTTACTTCAACCACTTTCCTCACATACCTCATTTCTGAGGTTTGGATCTGTCTTTTGTGGGTTGTAGTCATTGCCCATGACTTGCATCTGTGATAGGAAAGGGGGATATTTGTGATTAGAATAATGAGGTGGTAATTAGTGAATAGGGGGACTTGGTCACTCGTCATAGGGGGTATAAAAACCTGTGGGCAGACGGGAAGAGTTTCTCTTTGCCCTTTTGCTCTTTGCTTGGGTACTCTGCTGGAAGAAGGTTAGCATGAACTAACTGAAGCGGCCATCCTTATTATATAAAGTAGTGACAGCTCGGGTACAATTGCCATTTGTTGCACTACTGCAGTTTGCAGAAAAGACAAGATTAGATCTATTCACGATGATGGCGAGCTGTGCCCAGTTATGTCGTTCCTGCAGTTCATCCAAGAATGATTGGTATGTAAACCTTGATAGTTAACACAAGAGGCAATAGTTGAGAAACTCATGTTTTGCAGCAGAAGTCCAGTTTTGGACACAAGTGTAGAATTAAGGCAGAACATTTCAAGTGGCTAAGGGAAAAAGTTTACAGCACTGGTAGTGATTCAGCTATTACTTCCAAGCCAGATAAATATATAGTAAATCCAGTCATCAACTATCTTAGAATAATAGACAGAGCTGCAATCAAAGAAGTAGTCAAGCATTTACCAACTAGCTTCATTCATTAATTCATAACCCTATACTCCCAAAGGAGCATAGGCCTTCAACAAACACATGCCAAGTCCTCCTGTCACGTGCCATCATCTCAAGTTCCTTCCACGTTCTCCTTATCATTTTCACCTCTGTTTCCAGTTCCCTTCTCCATGTGCTTCTTGGTCTACCCCTGCTTCTCTTGCCCTGGGGGTTCCAGAACAAGGACTGCCTTGTAATGCTATCAACAGGTTTCCTCAGTGTGTGACCTATCCATCGCCATCATTTTCTTCTCATCTCTTGTTCCACTGGCACTTGTCTAGTTCTTGTCATCAGTTCCACGTTGGTAACCTTGTCATACCATTTTAATCCCTCTATTCTATGCAAGCACCCATTTATGAAAGTCTGTAGCTTTTTGGTTGTTGTCTTTGTTGTTCTCCATGTCTCAGAGCCATACAATAGGACTAACTTCACATTTGAGTTGAAGGTTCTTATTTTCGTGTTGGATCCGATTTCTCTTGATCTCCATATATTTCCCAATGCAATGAAAGCTCCTCTTGCTTTTTTGTATTCTTATCTTGATATCACTGTTTGTCCCTCCAACTTTGTCTATATTGCTGCCAAGATATGTGTACGATTCTACATCTTGTATTGGTGCTTTTTCAAGTTCAACCCTGTTTTCATTACCTGCATTTATTCTCATTATCATGACCACGTGAAATTGTATGCTGTATGAATGTACCAATGTAGAAGTCATGTGTATCCTTATCATCTTTATAACCCGGCACTGGGACTGCTAGATGTAAATAAGTTATTTTGACATCAATAAAGGAATTGATTGTCATCTATGAGTTACCCAGTCATTGCAGTCATCATAGTTTGTCTATTCATCAGAGTATTATGCAGCAGTAACATTAGCCAGAGAAGCAATAAAATTAACGCAACAAGTCCAGCTATAAGAAGGGAAAAGACATGTCACTATCGTCAGCTTTAATGAAACTTAACTCATTTCTTTCAAACTGGCGCATCACGCGTCAGATAGGATTTCCGATCCGACCAGTGAGGCGTGACACGCCAATATGATATATGTTGAATTTGAACGGACAGTTATAAAATACCTAGAAACTAGCCGGTTTTTAAATCATTTCATTACATTCGGCACATGTTTATGGACGTTTGTGAGCAAAAAAAAAATTTGTGAAGCTAAAGTTGTGTGTTTTATATCCATTTCTAATTCTTTGTTTACAAACAAAATGGATCGAGATTCTTCTTCTAAACACCGGCTATCAACTGAGCAAGCACGATGCTAATTTCTCAGTGGACAGAAGATAACTCGAGCGACACTGATTTAGAAGTTAGGTTTAGTGATTCCAAGGAAGACATTGTAAAGATTTTGTGTCAGAATATTTATGAAAGTGATTATTCTAACGGTGATGCTGATCAGCTGACTGAACATGCATCAGGAAGGGCTGGTATAAAAAGAGCAAAACTTCGACCAGGATGCACTTCGCGCCAAGATGATATATGTCGAATTTGAACGGAAAGTTATAAAACACCTGGCAGCTAGCTGGTTTTTAAATCATTTCATTACATCCGGCACACGTTTGTGAGCGAAAAAAAATTTGTGAAGCTAACATTTGGGTGTTTTATATCCATTTCTAATCCTTTGTTTACAAACAAAATGGATACAGATTCTTCTTCTAAACACCGGCTATCAGCTGAGCAAGCATGAGTACTTATTTCTCAGTGGACAGAAGATAACTCGAGCGACACTGATTTAGAAGTTAGGTTTAGTGATTCCGATGAAGACGTTGTAAAGACTTTGTGTCAGAATATTCATGAAAGTGATTATTCTGACGGCGATGCCAATCAGCTGACTGAACATGCATCAGGTATTGCTGGTATAAAAAGAGCTAAACTTTCAGTCACTAAAGGAAAAGGAAGGGGTAAAAACCCCATTCCAACTACTGGTCTACATCTGCAGAATTTTATACTCCTTGGTTTTGTCAGATGTTTTCAAGAAGTAGATTTGAAGCATTATATCATACAATGCTTCAAGCCTCTGATGAAAATTCACAAGGAAAAGAAAAGATTGAACCTTTTTTGAATATGTTGTTGCAAAAATTTCAGAGTGCCTTTTACCCATTCCAAAATCTTAGTTTGGATGAAATGGTAATAGGGTATAAAGGCAGATGGCAATATAAGCAGTATAATCCAAGTAAACCAAGCAAATATCACATAAAAGTCTTTGGTTTATGTGATTCAGCAACTTGATATGTGGTGAACATGTTCACATATTTTGGTTCTGGTACTTCATATGATCCTGAAGTGGATACAAACAGTGGGCAAGCTGTCAAGATTTTTCAGACTCTAATACAGCCTTTGGGTACAGGACACCATTTATTTGCTGACAGGTATTACACCACAAGAGAACTCATTGACTTCTTACTGGAGAAGAAGCAATACTACACTGGTACTCTGAACATTATCTGGAGAAATTGTCCATTACAGCTGAAGACTCTGTGCCTCAGTTATCTGGAATACAGATGGTATATGACACAAACAAGCACAGTGTTGTGTACAGCATTTAGAGACAAAAAGGCCAAGAAATTGGTTTTCCTTGTATCTTCTCAGGCTAAAGTGGAGACCATAACGACACGGAAGCACATTGTCAAACCAAAAATGATAGATGAATACAACAATTCAATGAATGGGTGTGATCTCCTGGATCAAAAAGTTGGTTATTATGGTGTGCACAACAGAAAATCTGTTAAATGGTGGAAAACAATTTTCTTCTGGCTGCTTGAAATAGTGCAGGTGAATGCTTCAGTTTTATACCTTTTTTTATCAAGGTGAAAAGCAATCACTGCTGCAGTTCAAAAGAAATCTGCTTCACCAACTAACTGAAGCTTCTGCTGTTTTGAGCCACTTAGTGTCCAAGAAAATGCAGCTACTAATATTGTTAGATCTCAAGCTGCCTCAACTTCAGAGTACCAGTGTGACACAAGACATCTTGTATGTTATGCAAAAAGAGATAAGAACTGTGTCCACTGCAGCACACCTGCTCGTCATCAGATCTCATTATTATTGCACTGGATGTCCAGACCAGCCACATCTACACCCACAATGTTTTTATGACTACCATAAAACCATGTGAATAGTAGCAAATTCTTTGAAGAGAAAAATTGCACACATTTTGAGCGGTTGTTTTTAAAAACATATGTGGTTTTGAGACAAAAATCATAAAAATTACATCTATGAAGTGATAGTGATAAAAGTTTCTAGATATGTTTCAAACTAAATGTGCACTGATATTCTTAATATTTTATTGCCATATATTAATTGGGAGCTGAAATATTTAAGTTTAAGTATGCAATTTTATTTTATTTTTTAAACATTTTTTAAATCAAGTCTACACTTCACAAGACATAACACACACCTATTCATATCAATTAATTATATGAAGCAATTCATAACATTCTCCAGTCAATTTCCCACATGTTTATGTATAACATTAACATCTAGTTAAATAAAATGTGTATATGTTTTTAAAATATAACCTGAAGAGAAAAATTGCACACATTTTGAGTGGTTTCAAACTAACACCCCAAGATGCAGCAATAGTGAATGCAGTCAGCGACTCATAGCTTGACTGCCTGCGTCAGGACAAGCAAATTAGAGCTGGTCAAGACCGCACTCCACCTCCACGTGGTGGTCCTGGAAACAGTCTGCAGCAGTGCAGTCTGGCTGAGCGAGTGCGGATCGAAATGGGAAGGCAAACCCGGTCCATAAAAAATGCCGTGCAGAAGTCGGATGTGTCGACCGAAAGGTGCAGATATCACAGCTTAGGCGCAAACAGACACAACGCAACCACCGTCCTTTTCAGGGCGAACGAGGAAGAAGGAAGAAGAAAAAAAAACTAAATGTACACTGACATTCTGAACATTTTATTGCCATACATTAATTGGGAGCTGAAATATTTAAGTTTAAGTATACAATTTTAAAAAAATTTTTAAACACTTTTTTAATCAAGTCTACACTTCACAAGACATAACACACACCTATTCATATTAATTAATTATATGAAGCAATTCATAAGATTCTCCAGTCAATTTCACACATTTAAATCTATAACACAAATACCTACTGAACTTATGTATTTGTCCACTGTCTGTTTTTAAAACCTCACCTGTCTGAAAAAATTGCATCCATTTTCGGGCTTGGGTAAAACCCAAAAACAGCCGGGGGGGGGGGGGGGGGGGGGGGGGGGGGGGGGGGGGGGGGGGGGGGGGCGGGGGGGGGGGGGGGGGGGGGGGGGGGGGGGGGGGGGGGGGGGGGGGGGATAAGTGTGCACAACAGGGTTTGTACACAAAGCGTTTCACCCTCACAAGCAATTGAACCTGGGTTGACACTATCACGCATCCTTACATCTAGACTGGGACATAGGTGAAGCGGTATACAGCCATCTTTGTCTTCTTGCCAACTTCTCTTTTGCTGAAATCCTCAAGTTATAGCCTGAAAAAGTCTCCCAGCTGCTGCTCATCATGTTGCCAAATCTTCTTTGATGCCTCCCTTCCAGTCTTTGACAGCTCCAAGGTATTTAAAGTGGTTGACATGCTCCAGAATCTGTTCTCCCAGCTTAATCTGATGCCTTCTTTCCTCTCATGATATCACCATGGTTTTTGTTTTTGGTGCAGCTGATGACATCCCTCTCTTCTCTAGCTCTTCCTTCCAGACTAGCAGGTTGGACTGAAGTTGAGCTTCAGATTTAGCAATCAGGGCAACATCATCGGCAAATGCCAGCTATAAAATACCTATCTCATCTTCCAGTACCCCAGTGGATACTTTATTGTCCTGTCCTTGCATGCCTTCATGACATCATCCATAAGGAGTATGAACAGATAAGGTGACAGGATATCACCTTGTCTTACACCAGTGATGGTCCTGAACTCTTCTGGCTTATGGCGTGCTGTCTTCACATAATTTCTACAAGACTTGTGGAAGCTCTTTAGCATGAATCAGAGGTGCTGGAATGTTTTTCCTTGCCAAGCAGTTCAAAAGTTTGCTCCAGGGGTCCTTGTCAAACGCTTTTTCCAGATCCTAGAAACAAAGATGCATCTCACCATTATACTCAGGGGCCTTTTCAATCAGCTATCTTTGACCTCATCCATTTGTAGCTCAGCTAGGTGTCTTGAGTCTCTGCTCCAGGATTCTTAAGTAGATTTTACTGGGGACACTGAGAAGGGATATGCCTCTATGATTTCCACATTGTTGATTGTCACTCTTTTTGAAAATGGCTGTTATGATGGCAATCTCCCAATCCTTTGGTATTGTCTTGTTGCAGCAAGCTGCCTTTAGGACCCTCAGGAGTAATAGGTCACCTGCTGCTCCCATGTACTTAACCATCTCTGGTGTTATACCATTATGCCCTGCTGTTTTGCTTCCATCTTGATGCCATCTTCTCCACCATTGGTTTCCTCTTCTGTGCTAGAGGTTATCATTTCTGATACTTGACTTTCCTCACCATCCAGGAGTTTTGAGAAATATTCTTTCCATCTTTCCATTACTTCTTCTGGGGCAGAATGCAGTTTGCCTTGCTTGTCCTTTATAAATTTAAGATGGCACTGTTTTTCCTGTCTCATGTTCTTTAGGGTCTTGTAGAACAATTTCTGGTTTTCTTGGATATCTTTTTTGAGCTTTTCTTCAAATTCTCCCCAGGATTTCTATTTGTTCATATATCACATATTCTCTATATTTCTCTGATTTTCTTGCTATGTTTTTAGCTCCTAAGTATTGTTCCCATGCTTTTTTCTTCTCTCTTATTGTCTCTTTAACTTCCTTAGGCCACCAAAGTGTCCTCTTTCTCTTCTTCCCAAGTCAAACTTCATTGCATGGTTCTACTGCAGCTGTCTTTATGATGTCCTTGAATTTAAGCCAGAGGCTTCTAGGTCATCAGGTTGTCCTTCTGTGTTTATCACCGCTGTAGCAATAATCCCCAGTTATCTGGTCTTAACTTCTGGCTCTCTCACCTTGTAGGTTTTTTTACTCATTTGTCCTGTTTGTTTACTTTGCATTTTGAGTGATGGTAAGAAATTCATAGGCTGAGCAACTAATTCAGTTGTTCTTTTAATTGTTAGCAAGTAGTGATCACTTCCAATCTCTGGCCCTCTCCAGACTCTAGCATCCTGGACATACTTGAATCAGCACTTCCTAACTATGGCAAAGTCAATCACTGATTTCTCATTCTTTGTTGGTTCATATCTAGAGTATTCATGTCTGTGTTTATGTGGGAACATTGTTTTTGTAATGATCAGGTTTTGCTCAGTACAGAATCTAAGGAGTCAACTGTCCATTGTCATTAAGTATATCTTCTCCATACCTTCCGATAACATCACCAAAGCTAGCTTGGTCATTTTCAAACCTGGCATTGAAATTTCTGAGCAGGATAATTTCATCCAGGCAGTCATTCATTGTCTTTTGAAGCAGCCCAAACCATTCATCCTTGACCTCTGCTCATTCATCTTCATTTGCTTTCCTCATTTCCTCCACCAGCTCCTCTTCTTTCCCATTTATACTCCTTAAATTCCATTTTCCATAAGTTGTAGTCTGTAGTCTGTTCCAGTGTCTCCTTTATGATCAGTCCGGTTTTCTCTCTTGCATTTCATGTAATCAGGTTTTATTGCAAACAGGTGATTGACATGTTGTACCTTTGCATGATGGAGGGACTGCCTCCTTATGGATCCATGCAGGCCACCCTCCTCCTTTTTTCAACTGGGCTTGGGACCGGCCTTGGCAGAGTTGACATCACTTCTACAAGCAGACGAACATTCAGAGCATTGGTGGTTAGATAATCACAAATCTGAAGTTTGTTATGCAATGAATGTTTCCTTTGATATCAATTCTACAAGGGAAGCATTCATTGTGTGACAAACTTCAGATTTGTGATTACCAAACCACCACTGCTCTGAATGTTTGTGTCAGCTTGTAACATTACAGCTACCTTTGGGGCACTGAATTCTTTGGTGTCCTAGGTGGATCACAACTTTTAGCACATTTTTCATGTACCCAGCTTAGTAAATTGATGTACCAGTTTTTAATCTCACTAAATAATTCTCATTTTTTGTTTTTCTGCCAGAATCATGATGGTCATAACTACATGGAAGACTGTGATACTCATGATCAGATAGTTGACATCATGGACACAAAAACACAAAGAATTAAGAAAGTAGAACAACCTGGCTTATGTAAAGATGAAGGTAATGAAATGGAAGTCATATAGATGAATTAATGTTTTATTTATTTTTGTTGCTGTTGTTTTTTTTTTTTAGTGTTTTATTGATTTCTGAGAATCTAACTTTGCATTCTTAGTAAATAAATCTAATCTGTAAGATAAGAATATCATTCAGGTTATCATATATAGAGATGACGGTGTACTCATCCATAAAAAAAAAAAAAGCGAGTTGCGTGATACTGTGGTTTCCGGTGCGCCTTCTGGCCCAGTATCTACGACTTTAGCACCTCTTCAACGGGAGAGTGGGCTTATCCCTAATCTGTTTATGTTCCCAGTAGTAGACTATTCGCAAGCAGCCTGGGGGTGTCACTGCTCTGCGCGGACCTTGTTTACCGAGGTGGCGTCCGAGCTCGTATGGTGAAAATATGGTTGCGTTATCTTCAAAATAGACCTGTCTTTCCCATGGCTTTTCTGCCATCCTGCAACTTTGAGTTAGGGAGTTCTGAGCTCCAGTCTCTTTCCCAGGCATTTTATCCTGGCCTGGCACTCATACAGAGGACCCCACTTCTGGTTCTAAGTTAGCAGTTGGGGATAGGTGGGGTGGCACACTGTGCATTCCCCGTCATCCAGGGGGCTCTCCAACTATGCAGAGCTTGCACAATGCTGTGCTCTGGTTCTGGGCTCTCCCAAGGAATCCTCACGTCCTACACAGAGCCACTTCCAGATACCCACCACCTGCCATCTCTCCATTGTAGAAATCTCCTGCATGTGGCCATCCAGTCAAGAGCCAGTATTAAGTCTGGTGCCCAAGTGATCCCCCCAAGCTCAGTGTGCAATGCTGGGTTCTCATCATGCTGCAACACAGGGGGGATTGTGATGCTCAGCCATCTCTCTCAACTCTGCACCGAAAAGTGACATCGGGGACTTAACTGTGCCTCAGTACTGGGAGGCCCCGTTTCCGGGTACACCACACACAGCCAATTGAGGCAACAATCGTCGTGGGCGTGTCTTCAGTGGGGAAGTTGTGGAGTCTTCCAGTCCATGTTCTTGCACATCCTAACACTGCCCGCAAGACATCGGAGGTTTGGAGAGTGGCCTTCTCTGCTTTTTTGAGCCGGGGTGGGCTCCCCGGGCAAGTCTCGATGGGGATCGGGACGTGTCCACGCGCCAGTGGGCCCAGCATCGGCCGCATCTGATGGAGGACTTGCTCTGCCAGGTTTGAGTTAGTAAATTCCAACTTTGTCATCTTCATGGCATTGTGATGCTGGGGTGCCTGTAGATTTCCTACCGCCCCGGGTAGGAGCCGGACGTGTACTGTGCCAGCTCTGGGGGAGATAAAGGGGGTGTTTCTGCATCTCCTTGTGATACGTAGCCAAGGTAGGGCTCACAGTGCTCTTTCCCCGCCACCAAATTGCCTGCTGGTTACGCCGAGTTCTCCGAGGCTCTAGACATGTGACCAAAAGTTGAAGACAATAGGATCGTCACGTCCTGAGTCTCTGTGCCTGAACGATGGGTTCCGATCTTCAGGGAGCAGTCCACACTCGTTCCCACTCCCAAGACTTGTTCAGTATCCATCTGGCTCCTTCCCACCCACAGAGGGCTTGTACGGTGTAGTGCACCGGTTTTATTATCGAGGTTTGCTCCTCTAGATCCGTTGTGTTTAGCCTGAGGATTCGCACCCTCAGTTACCAGGACTACCTCGAGGAGGGTGTGGCTCTTCACCACGCACAACGATCTTGGGGTATGAGAGGTTTTGCTAGGCCAAGAGACTAACACCGCAATGGTCGCTCCTTTCATGAACAAGAATTCACTAGGCCTAGGGTGAAGCAAGGGGGGAAACCCACTACCCACAACACCAACACATCATACCCCCTGTCTGTAAAAGACTTTGCCCCATATATAGAGATAATAGTGAATCTACTCATGACCCTTTCTGGAATTTCCATTTGTTATTATACATCAGTACTTGCAAATAAAAAAATCTTAGACATCAGTAATAAAAATAAAAATTCATACATTGTGTAATAGTTCATGTCATAACAAATTTGTAATGATTTCATCTTCCTACTCCTCACATGTTACACACGTTAACACAGAAACAATGACAGTACTTTTGTCCTCAAAATCTTTTAGTAAACTCTTAGTATACATGTGCTAAAACCACTTTTAGTTAACTCTTAGTATACATGCCCTAAAACCCTCTTAGTTAACTCTAAGTATATGTGCACTAAAACCACCTTTGGTTAATCTTTTATATGTCTGTTTATTTTGGTCTGTGTGAATCTTTCAGGTGTCCATGTATTTTAGTGTGTGTAAAGGTATGTATGTACATATAAATATTTATAATGAGTTTTCTGTTTATATGATATAAACTGTCATAACCTTTCATTTTCATTAAAACTGCACAATAAGAACTGGTCACTACCATTCAAACAATGTATAAATTATAATGTGTTATTCCACAACACCAGGAGCCATGGTAACACACTGGTTAGTGCACTGGTTTTCTAGCTTGGTTGTCCATGGTTGATTCCCAGTTGATGTAGGATTTTTTAGACTTCAACCGGCTCCGGGGTTGACCCAGCCTCATGAATTGGGTACCAGAGCAACTCTGGGAAGGTTGATGTGGCTGGCTTGATGCTGACCACATCATCTCTAGTGTACCGATGGTCGAGAAAATATTGGTCTAACACCATATTCCCAATATGCCTCAAAGGGCGCGTAAATGGGATCCTTTACCTTTTATTCTATAACACCATATAGATTAGGGATGTATTATTGCACCACAACATATATATAGGGATGTGTCATTCCATCACAAACTATAGTTAGAGATAATTCCACCATAGCTTATAGATAGGGATGTAATTTTCCACCACAACACATAGACAGGATTTATTATTCCACCACAACTTATAGATAGGGATGTATTATTCCACCACAACACATAGATAACTGATGTATTATTTGACCACTACATATAGATTAGGTATATGTTATTGCACCTCAACATATAGATAAGGATGTGTTATTCCACCACAATTTATACATAGGGATGTGTTATTCCACCACAACATATAGATAGGGTGTTAAGTGACTGTTATTGTAGGATGTAGGGGTCAACCTGGACAGTACAATGTTGTGGTGTATATTTGGGTCACCAAGCATTGAGGTGCTGACAGGGTGTAATGTTGGCTCTCACTCAAACACCATACAGGCTCTCAAGTGCGTAGTGCTCATAGAAGTGTGTGGGTTGACATGATGTGTGGGTGAGTAGACATCAGATAAGATGGTGGACACGAATGCGTATAGGCTCTTGGACAAGTTCACAATGCACCCACTCAACCACATGTAGAAGTCAGTAAACGTTGGTAATACTGATGACCTTTTCAACAATTTATTACGAGACATACGGTGACATCAACAGCACAGTCAATTGCACATGGATCAGGGACATCACATACATGGTAATGGAGAAAACATCTGGCATCACAAATCTTGATCAGCTCATACATCAGGATGCTAATGACAATGGTCTGTCAATCTACGTTCTGCTCATACTGAAGCTCAGGTAACCATGACTAAGCATGTCAGGTACCTCTAGCAAATATGCCGCACGAAAAGGGCGGACTCAAAAGTTTATGGCTCTTCTGGCATCACACGCCAGGTACTTCTTCTGGTGAAGAATATAGGCCGTGAAAGGCGGGCCTCTATGGCGACAGAATCAGGCCGCAAGTAGCGGGCCTCTATAACAAGGTAACCTCTGTGTTATTTCTCATAAGCAAGGCATATCCATCTATGCCAAACATACCGCCTGAATAGCGGTTACCAAACAGTACAATCTTTGCTGGGCTTCTATTCAACAATAAGATGTATAGTCTTGGTTTCAGTATAGAGTACAAATAGTAGGCTCTGTCTATCATATCATCTGTGAACTCTACTCAAAAATGTCGCCTCAAAATATCAATCGTTCTTATGTGCAGACAGCACCTAGTCTGCATATCTAGGCATACAAGAGGATTAAAGTGTACATATTACCTTGGCAGCATCCTAGAAAATCACCAAACACAACACTTGCCATCCTTGGCGTACAGAATAAACTTGGGGAAGAATCACTGACATATCAGTCACACAGAGGACTTCATTTCCCCGTAATAATGGCAGAGAAAATCTCCGGACCTCTTGTCCGTTCAGAAACCCAGGTACACTGCCCCAGATCGGAAGTGTCTCTCGATCTGCACGCAAAAACCTGCGCATGTGCAATAAGCACAGTCCTGAGTAAAGTTAATACAGACCAGGGCGTTTCCCCAAAACAAGAGGCAAAACCGCTCCTTATATGGTCATGTGAATAGCGACTTAAGACATGACAACTATTTAAGACATTTCCCCGAAATAGGTCAACATCGATCCTTATTAGGATAGATGAATAAGACAAGGGGAAGATAACCACTAATTAAACCTGTCACTGAAAAGTTAATATACAGTTCTCTCTCTTAGACCATCAACAAAATCAAACAGGTTGACGTCTATAAAATATAGGCAAAAATGACAGTAACATAGGGATGTTTTATTCCACCACAACATATAGGTAGGGATGTGTTATTCTGCCACAGCATGTAGATAGGGAGTGTTATTCCACCACAATATATAGATTAGGGATGTGTTATTCAACCAAGACATATAGATTGGGATGTGTTATTCTGCCACAATGTTTACATAGGGATGTGTTATTCCCCCACAACATATAGATAGGGATGTGTTACTCTGCTACAGCACATAGATAAGAATGTTTTATTCCACCACAATGTTTACATCTTCTTCTTCTTTGATCCTTATCCGCCGACAGTCAAAGCAGTCAGTGGCCATCACACCCGATGGCATCCTGCAGGGTGGCAACAAATTGCTTCCACTTTGCTTGATCAGCAGCAATCCTTCATGCAGTGCCCCAAATCTGATTCATTCTTTGCAACTCGGCCTCTACAGTTCTCTGCCAAGTTATTTTTGGTTGGCTTCTCTTTCGTTTTCCTTCCGGGGGCCATCGCAGAGCTGTTCTTGTGATGGCATCAAGGTCTCTTCTGAGGACATAGCCAACCCAACTCCAGTGTCTGCCAGCTATGATGATGTGCATGTCCTCTTGGTTACTCCAAGTAAGCAGTTCTTGGTTGGTGATGGTATTCAGTCAAAATATTCAGATAATTTTTCTTATGCAGTTTGTGTGGAAAGAGGACAATTTTGACATTTCCTTCTCTGTTACTCTCCAGCATTCCACACCATAGAGAAGCACAGAAAGTATACAGCTCTCATATAATCTTAACTTTGTGTTCATGCTGTACTGAGAGGACTTCCAGATGTTGTTTAGACTAACAAAGGCTGTTCTTGCTTTGTTCATTCTGTTATTGATGTCTTTGCTTGTTCCGTCATCTGGTGTTACTATGCATCTTAGGTATGTAAAGGTGTCTGTTAGTTCCAGCTTCTGATTCCTTACTGCTATTTACTCAGGGTTGCCAACATTGAGTGTCATGACTCTGTCTTCTTCAGACTGATGTTCAGACCCACCTGCTGGCTATACTTATGCAGTCTATCAATTTTTTCTTGGATTTGTTGATGTGAATGTGCGAGTTGTGCAGTGTCATCTGCATATTCCAGATCTTCCAATGTAGAAAATGTAGTTCATCTAATTCCTCTTGGACTGCCCTCTGTTGTCTGCTGCATCACCCAGTCTATGACTGTTAAAAATAAATTGGTTGATAAGGGGCATCCCTGTTGTACTCCTGTCTTCACCTCAAAAATTATGTTGCTCTGCCCCATGCTACATGTATAGTTGGCATAGAGGCTTTTTTCCTCTATGTACACTTGCCTCTTCGATGTAAGCAGACTCTTGTTTTGGGTCATGGTATTCGGCCAAAAGATTTGGAGAATTTTTCTTATGCAGTTTGTGTGGAAAGTGGACAATTTGGACGTTTCCTTCTCTTTACTCTCCAGCATTCCACACCATAGAGAAGCGCAGAAAGTGCACAGCTCTCATATAATCTTAACTTTGTGTTCATGCTGTACTGAGAGAACTTCCAGATGTTGTTTAGACTAACAAACGGAATGCGAATTAAGTTTTCTTGCTTTGTAGACAGTTTATTGTATGATTGCAATGTCAACATTGACTTGCAAATCACCAGTCTGATGTTATTATTCATCCTAGGTATGTAAAGGTGTCTGTCAGTTGAAAGTCATATAATCTTTACTGTTATGGGCATTCAGGGTTGCCAAACATCATTGATGGTGTCATAAACTCTAATCTTCTTCAGATTGGTTGTTTAACCCAGCTCATCATACTGGCTGATACTTATTCATCAGAAAATCGGTTTTTTTCAGCAACTGGATCATACAGTTTGATGGAAAAATGCATCAGAAAATGTCATAAACAGCAACTCATTGTACATTCCATTAGCAAATATTCTTCCAATGCAGAATATGAATCAAAACAAAGTCCATCTTATTCCTCTTGGACTGCCCTCTGTTGTAAAAATCACCCAGCTCTCAGATACCTATGACTGAGATTATTGTTAAAAATAAAGTCATTGATAAGGGGCATCCCTGTCGTACTCCTGTCTTCACCTAAAAAATTAGGCTGCTCTGCACAACGCTACATGTAAAGTTGCCATAGAGGCTTTTTATGATGGACACTATGCAGCTTGGAATTCCATAACCCTTAGTATTTTCCATATGCTGTCCCTATGTATACTGACAAAAGCTTTTTCTAAATCAACAAAATTAATGTATAGCTGTTTCTACCATTCTGAGCACTGCTGTATAATGTTCCTGTGGGTAAATATATGATCTGCACATCTTCTGTTCTTTCTGAATCCTACTTGTTCTTTCCTCAGTTTGTGGTCTACTGCTTTTGAAATTCTGTGGATAATTATCCTGCCTAGTATTTTATTGGGAACTGAGAGGAGAGTAATTTCTCTCCAGTTGTTGCAGTCTGAAAGGTCGTCCTTCTTGAGTAATTTGACACTTATTCCTTTATTCCACTCCATTGATGTTGTCTCTGTTTTCCAGACTTATGCAAATAGCGGCTTTAATAGTTCTGCTGCTAGTTCAGGGTCTGTCTTAAATATCTCTGCATTTAAATTATTGTGACCAAAACCTTTTCCTTTCTTTAACCCTTTGATTGCTGTGATGATTTCTTCCCTTCGTGGAATGTCTGAATTAATGTCTAGATCATTTTCAGCCTTAGGAACTTTCAACTGTGTCTCTGGTGGTTCCTTATTCAGAGTTTCTCTGAAATTCTCTGCCCATCTTGTTTCCTGTCCTTTTGCTGTGGTGAAGAGATGTTCTTGCATGTCTCTTACTAATGTAATATTGTTTGCACCTCATTTTCCACTGATGGTCTTAGTTATTTTATATACTTTGCTTTGTTCATTTCTCAGTGCTTCCTGTCTTGCAAGATCATCTAGGAATTTCCTTTTGTTGGCTCGATTTTGACGTTTTACTTCCTTGTCCAGCTGACTGTACTGTTCGCTATATAATTGCTTTAACCTGGGGAACTTCACTTCTATTTTCTTTCTTTTCATTTCTTTTCTCACTTCTATGGTGTTTAATCTGACCCAAGTGCCCCACCTTGAAGTGGTGGGTCGGCTTGAATGCCTTGAGGAAATCTTGAGCTATATCAGCAAGAGCTTTTGCTCCTGGCAGGTTCAGCCAAGCTGAGCAGGTCAAAATGGAAAGGACAGACAAAGTGGGCACACCCCCTTTCCTCCAGGTTAAAGGAGGTTGGAGAACAGGGCTGACAACCCTGCCGGAAAGAAACCAATTGTCACAGACACGGAAACAATTGAAGAAATAAACAAAAGCCAGTCAGGAAGAATCCTCACAAGAGAGACATATGACACAGACACCTGATGAAAGCCAGCCAATGGAAGTCAGGCTGCCGACACTTCTTCTAATGACAAAGGCAAAAATTAGAATAGGCACTTGGAACACATGAACAATGCACGAAACCAGAAAGACAGCACAGGTAGCTGGAGAGATGAAATGATACAAAATAAAACTCTTAGGACTAGCAGAGATGAGAATAAATTGAACTTGTGAATTCTTCTTCTTCTTCTTCCTCGTTCGCCTTCAGACTTCCACATTTATGACTCTAATAAAGGCAGTAGCCAACTCAAGGTTCCCAACATCTCCAAACAGTTTTTCGTTGACAGAAGTGGGTTGTTGCCATATGCTACTCCGTTCATTACTGTAGGTTGGGCAGTATTGCAGCAGGTGTTCGACTGTCATTGGGCTGGTACCGCAGGTGCAGAGATCTGTTGCACCAATTTTGTATTTGTGGTATAGATGGTATCTCAATCTGTTGTGTCCAGTGCGTAGCCGAAAAATGATGACCTGTTCTTTTCTGGATATGCATCATTTTTCAAATGTCCCGGGTGCTCTCTTTCCCATTTGGACTTGAATGTAGCCTTTATAGTAGTCTTTACCGTTGCGTAAGTTGTCTCTATAATTCATAACCAATACAGGGAAAAATATCATATATTCTGGACACAAGGACGAAGAACACACACACACACAGTAGGGGTTGCTATTACGATATCCTGGGAAGCCAGAAAAGCTTTAATAGAATGGGAACCAATATCACCCAGGATAATAATGGCAAGATTCCAGGGAAAAGGAAGAAACCTCACCATCATTTCAGTTATGCCACTACTAACAATTTTGATGATGATAAGAAGCAAGATTTCTATGATGAACACCAAAGAACACAGGACAAAACATACAGGAGAGACATTAAGGTAGTAATGGGAGATTTAAATGCAAAAGTAGGAGTAGCAATAAAAACTGTGAACTAATCATGGGAAAGAATAGCATATGAAACAGAAATGAAAATGGAGAGCTTTTTGTTAACTTTTGTGATTTTAATGAGCTATCATCGGAGGGATTATCTTCCTACACAAAGACATACACAAGACTACATGGAACTCCCCAGATGGGCACATGCAAAATTAGATAGACCACTTCCCCATAGAAAGAAAATGGAGATGCTGCCTACAAGATGTTATTGTAAACAGAAGAGCTTACGTAGCGTCAGACCACCACCTTCTCCTGGCATCACTGAGGATAAAATTGATGGCTCACAAAGACAGAGCAGAAAGATTAAGCCTGAAATATAATATGCAGAACCTTACGAACAAAGACACAAGAGTTCAGTTCAACCTAAAGTTGAGAAACAGATTTGAAGCACTGGAGAACCTTGAAGAGGAAAGTATAAATAACCATTGATGCACAAATCAGGAAGCATGCAGGAATACATGTGAAGAAGTTCTTGGCAAAAGAAATAAACAACAGCAAGAATGGCTCACATAAAACACATGGAACCTCATAAGAGAAAGGAGAGACATCAAACAATAAGTAAACAACTGTAAAGAGGCAAAATAGAAAACACGAATACTCATAATATATGGGAGCTAAACAGGAAAGTGAAAGAGTGCCAGGCAAGATTGAAGAGAATTTATTATAAACTAACACAGGAAGCTGAGATTGCAACAAGGAAAGGAGACTTGAAAACATTATATAATATTACTAGAACTTTATCTAAGAAACAGCTAAACCACAATACAACAGTGAAGAGCATAGAAGGACAAAGCATTAGCAATGAAGAGAAACAAAGGGCAAGATGGGCTGAATATTTTAAGGAAATCCAAAACCAGCCAGTACAGCAACCCATCATAGTACCAGCAGAAGAGTCACTACAGTGCAACATGAACCCACCCACTAAACAGAGATCTTGGGCAATAAAACAGCTGAAAAGTGGGAAGGCCGCAGGACCAGATGGAATACCGCCAGAAGCCCTGAAGGTAGATATACCTTACACTACAATGGTGCTGGAAAAAGTAAAAAGAAGAGACATCACAAATTTGATGGGTGACATGAATGCAAAGATAGGTACAGTCAACACCGGCTTTGAAGAAGTCATGGGAAAACAGGGGCTAGGAATAATGAATAAAAATGGGGAACTATTCTCAAACTTCTGTGCTTCAAATCAACTGGCTATAGGAGGAAGCATGTTTCCACATAAGAGAATACACAAGGCAACATGGATATCACCAGACCATAGAACAGAAAATCAGATTGATCATATATGCATAAACAAGAAGTTTAGATCATCATTGCAGGATGTAAAGGTATATAGAGGAGCAGATGTGGCATCAAACCATCACCTTCTGATAGCCAAAGAAAAAATGAAACTCAAGAGATATGCAGGTAATGATAACAGGGTTGAACTTGAAGAAGCACCAATACAAGATGTAGAATTGTACACATATCTTGGCAGCAATATAGACAAAGTTGGAGGGACAGACAGTGATATCAAACTAAGAAAACAAAAAGCAAGAGGAGCTTTCATTGCATTGGGAAATATATGGAGATCAAGAGAAATCAGATCCAACACGAAAATAAGAATCTTCAACTCAAATGTGAAGTCAGTCCTATTGTATGGCTCTGAGACATGGAGAACAACAAAGACAACTACCAAAAAGCTACAGACTTTCATAAATGGGTGCTTGCATAGAATAGAGGGATTAAAAGGGTATAACAAGGTTACCAACGTGGAACTGATGACAAGAACTATACAGGTACAAGCACCAGTGGAACAAGAGATGAGAAGAAGACGATGGCGATGGATAGGACACACACTGAGGAAACCTGTTGATAGCATTACAAGGCAGTCCTTGTTCTGGAACCCCCAGGGCAAGAGAAGCAGAGGTAGACCAAGAAGCACATGGAGAAGAGAGCTGGAAACAGAGGTGAAAATGATAAGGAGAACGTGGAAAGAACTTGAGATGATGGAACGTGACAGGAGGACTTGGCATGTGTTTGTTGAAGGCCTATGCTCCTTTGGGAGTGGAGGGTTATGAATGAATGAACAATGGTGCTAAAGCAGCTCTTCAAGAAAATCTGGGAAAAAGAGGCAATCTCAAAGAGTGGAAGGAAAGCCACATTATCAAGCTGCCAAAGAAAGAAAACTTGACTGTATCTAGCAACTGGAGAGGTATAACACTACTAGCAGTGGCTGGAAAAATTTTGACCAGAGTTTTGTTGGACCGTATTAAAGAGGTGGTGCATGACAAACTTAGAGAAGAACAGGCAGGATTTTGTGCAGGAAGATAATGCACAGACCAGATAGCAACACTCAGAATCATCATAGAACAATCAAATGAATGGCAGACCCCCTTGTATATAAATTTTGTGGACTTCGAAAAAGCTTTCGACAGTATAGACCGTATTGTGATATGGAAAAACCTGAGACATTATGGAATCCCAGAGAAATTCATTAAAATCATCCAACATTTCTACCAGGAGGCCTCATGCAAAGTAGTACACAAAGGAAAACTATCAGAGCCCTTCACAGTACAAAGTGGAGTCAGACAGGGATGTCTGCTGTCACCAACAATTTTTCTCATGGTCATAGGATTGGTTATGAAACAGACAACAGAGGGAGAGAAAACTGAAATACGTTGGACATTTAACAAACAACTGGAGGATCTAGACTTTGCAGATGATTTGTGCCTTCTATCACATAGACAGCAAGATATGCAGGAGAAAACAAGTAGATTAGTAACAGAAGCAGCAAAGATGGAACTACACATAAATGTAAATAAAACAAAGGAAATGAGAATAAATAATAGGCAGATTAACTCGATGAAGATCAATGATCAAGTCATTGAAGAAGTAGAAATCTTTACATATCTGGGGAGCAACATTGACAAAGGAGGGGAAACAGCTGGTGATGTCTGTTTAAATATAAATAAAGCCAGATGCGCTTTTAATGCACTTAGACCAATATGGAACTCCTCAGCTATATCCAGAGAGAACAAAATTAGATTCTTTAACTCAAATGTGAAGTCAGTCTTGCTGTATGGCTCAGAGACATGGCATGTCTCAAAGCGTATCACCTCCAAGCTACAGACATTTGTAAATAGATGTCAATGAAAGATCCTCCGTATAAGATGGCCAGATGTAATAGCACAAAAAGAGCTGAGGAAAAGATGTGGGCAACAGCCAGTACAAACAGAAATTAAGGTAAGAAAGTGGGGATGGATAGGACATACAATCAGAAGAGAAAAATCAAGCATAGCCAGAATTGCCCTTGACTAGAACCCACAGGGGAAAAGCAGAGTCAGGAAGCCAATGAGAACTTGGAGAAGAACTGTTGAAGAGGAGGCTAGGGAAATTGGAATGACTTGGGCACAGCTGAAAAAGACGCCCAGAATAGAAATTAATTGAGAGCAACTGTTTCTGCCCTATGTTCCGCAGGGAACAAAAAGGAATGATGATGGTGTTTGGTGTTTCTGGTGTTATCCAGTCTTGCCTCTTCCTTTCCTGGAATCCCAAGCATGATTTACTGCTTTCCTTATATATTGCTAAAATGGTGTTGAATTTCTGGTCAACATCATCATTCGATGTCTTTTCCTGGCTTTTGGTAGTTTGATATTGTTTCTTTATATCAGCCACAAAAGCTTTTCTGGTTAGGGGGTCCTTCAATTTGCTGATGTCATACTTTTTCTGTTTAGACACAATTGGTCTAGCAGTTCTGAGTTTCACCTTCAATCTTGCTACTACTAAAAGGTGATCGCTTCCCACATCTGCACCTCTTCTTTCTTTCACATCTTGTAATAAATGCCTCCATCTACCTTTAATCATAATATTGTCTATCTGGTTTCTGTCCCAGCCTTTTGATGATTCCCATGTTAATTTGTGAATTTATTTGTGTGGAAACTGCGTTCCTCCAATGACCAAATTGTTAATGCTACAGAAATTTATTAGTCTATCCCGATTCTTGTTTACCATTCCACTGCTGCATTTCCCCAATACTCTTTCAATATATGCATTGTGTGTTCCAACTTTCACATTGAGGTCTCCCATTACTATTACAAGATCATATCTAGGTGCGGTTTCCATTTCCTTTTGCAGCTGTTGATAGAATTCATCCTTGACCTCTTTGTCACTGTCATTTGTTGGTGCATAGCATTGTATTATTGAGATGTTGGTGAATCTCCCACTCAGTTTTATTCTTATCAGTCTGTTGTTGATGGGTTTTCATTCCACTAATGATTTCTATTTCTGTTTACACCTTCATCGTGCTGTCCATCCTCTCTTCCAGAGTAAAGTACTGTTTCTCCTGTTGCTGTTTTAATTTTACCTGTCCCTGTCCATCTGCTCGCGCTTATCCCTAGGATGTGTAATCTAAATTTTCTCATTTCTACAGTGACCTGTTTTAGTTTTCCTGTCTCATTCATCATCCTGACATTCCAAAATCCTATTCTAGTTTTGTGTTTTTTTATCAGGACATATGTTTTTGTGTCAGTGGCTTCCTTTCAACTTGCACCACTGCCAGTCATGCGAGCTTCAGACTCTGAATGTCCATCCCGCAGCAAAGTTTGTTCATTTGTTGTCGTTTCCATAACTTGGTTTTTTTTTACACAGACAGGGGTGTTGGCTGTGCTAAACCCCAACCCCCCCCTCCCCCCCAACCTGGAGGACCAGGTGTCTGCTTTAGTCTGACCCCTACCTGCTCTGAGATTCAAAATGTGTGCTAGAAAGATATGAGGGCACTGGACATAAATCCAGCAACCTAGAAGGATGAAGCTGCCAATTGCACCAAAGTGGTGATGCTATCTATGAGGCCACCTCAGATTGGGTGAAAAGAAGCGCACACAGCAAGCAGAAGAAAGGAGAAAACATCAAAAGTAACACCAGGAAAATAAGCAGCTGAGGGCTGTCATCTTAGGAGTGCATTCCCACAGTCAGCAATGACTGAAGGGGCTATTATTATTAGTATTATTATTACCTGCGCAAACCTGTCCAGCTTGGTAGAAACAGCCAGTAGTAAAACACCCACTGGCTTAGTTCTAGCGTAATCAGGATATGTGTAACTGTCTTTTTTTTCTTGTTGATGTGATCACTGGCCCAAGACAGTATACATGTTGTTAGATGTGTAGTGCGAGCGTATGATGAATTGAGTGTGGGTGCGAATGAAGTCGCGAATGTGTTTAGGCTCGTATAGATGTAGATCCTGCAACCCATACTCTCACATGCAGTAATCAAGGATGCTTTGACACTGCAGGCATGTTTCAAGACATTTATTGACGGGAACACACATAATATCAACAGGAACAGTCAGTGTAACAAGGTCATGCTGACCTGACATCGATAGGTATACATTTGGCATTCAAAAAGGTAAACATCAGAATAGACGTGCATGGTCAATAGCAAAGTTCTTCAATAATGACAGTTCGTAGCGTCGCCCTTGGCGTCTCTGACTAAACGCGTCAGATGCCTTAGTTACTTTGACACACAGGTGCAACTTGGCACTCCCCGCCAATTGCACATATCAGGCTGTAGTATAATAGCCGAAAGCACAGGCCTCGTTCTGACGTCGGCCGTGTACTTCTGTTAAATAGGTTATCATCAACCCTGCAGTAATACTTATTGTAGATAGAAGTTCCGCCAATCTGCGGCTCCCACAATATATCTTCGTCACTGGATTTCTGGACAATATAAGACTAACAGTCTTGGATGGCTACCTCGAGCACAAATATATAAGTTCTGAAATGGCGGATCAGTGAGTTGCTGTTCACCCTAGGTAATCCTTTACATGTTCTGCCACCGAAAAGCGTAATAATGCATAAAGGTCGGTATTACCTGGCAAATGAATCCTCAGAACATCACAAGGAATTCTGTCGTCATCCCGACGCACAGAGATTCACTGGGGAAAACTGCCATAGCAGTTACTTCGAAGATTCTCCCCGAAAAACAATGGACTCTTGGTCCCTTCAGAAAAAACAGGACCTCCCGGCTTCCCGGAAGTATATCTCACTCCCGCTTAAAAAAACCTTCCCATAGGCCTACGCCGAACTGTCAACCTCTGACCCTAAAGGTCAAACACAATGAATGAATAAACAAGGGAAGACAACCCCTAATCAACCTGACATCGCAGGTAAAGACACAATTATACTTATGATACAAACATAAGCAAATAACTTGACAGATGACTCCGTCGAAAATGACAGCAACATTACTACCACCCCCCTGTAAAAAAAAAAATGCAATTTTTTTTTTTTTTAATATGTTCATGAGCAAGATAGCACCAGTATCACTTCTGTGCTCATGCAAACAATGAACCTAATATCAGGTACAATAGAAGAGGGTACAAATCATCTCCCAACATAGGAGAAAATATTTCCTTTAAGCCAAACAAACTAAGGGATACCATTCAAGAAACCTAAGTTGCTGGCAATACCAATCATATATCAAACATTACTAAATAATATAACCATAGCAATATACAAATGTCAATGCTATTTTAGCAACATATCACTGATGGATGGACAAAATGAAATTTGTTAAATTATCTAAACATCATCCAAATACATTTGTATTACAACATATTATGATATTAAGGACAGACCTAAGTCTGAAAATATATCAGGAAAAACTAGGACACAAGATTTAACTGGAATCATGTGGGCATCTAGACAATATGTCCGCCATCACATTATCCGAACCACGGATAGCTCGCACCGTGAAATGGAAAGGCTGAAGAGCAATAGCATAACGAGTAGATCTCGAGCTCTTCAAATCCTTACTTTGCATAGCCGTAAGAGCTTTTTGGTCGGTTTCCATAAAGAAATGCGCGCCCAGAAGGAACCTTTGTAGCTTAAGAATGGACCAAACCATAGCCAACAATTCACGGTCCAAAACCGAGTAATTCCTTTCTGCCGCATTCAGCTTCCTAGAAATATACATTACAGGATGCAGAGTTCCTGAATATTCCTGCATTAGTGCCGCTCCAATCCCAGTGGAAGAGGCATCACTACGAAGGACAAAAGTCTTATCAATCGTCGGTAGTCTTAAGATAGGATGAGATGAGAACAAATTCTTAACCTGATCCAATGAAGATTGGCATTCTTGGGACCAACGCACCATATTAGGAGAACCTTTTTTCAATAACGTTGAAAGTGGTGCCATAATGGAGGACAGATTCTCAATGAATCTTCCATAGAATTGTATCAATCCCAAGAGACTACGCACTTGCTTTTTTGTCTTCGGAACCGAGATATTTAATATCTTTGAAATGTTTTGGTCCTCTGTCTTCAACAGACCATGACCAACTCGATGACCTAGGAAGGAAATTTCACTAAACCCAACAAAAGCTTTAGAGGGTTTAGCAGTCAATCTATGCTCACGTAGAGTAGATAGCAATTCCTTTAGACCCACATAGTGTTCTTCCCAAGTATCGCTGAAAAGACAGATGTCGTCTAAATATGCAATGACATCTGCACGATCTGATAGAATTCGTCGCATCATGCGCACGAAAGTCGCTGGGGCGTTCATAAGCCCGAAAGGCATAAAATTCCATTGAAACAGACCCCTAGGTGTCGAAAAAGCAGTGAGAGGTTTGGCGTGTTCCGTCAATGGGACTTGCCAATAACCTTTCGACAAGTCTAGTTTAGTAAAGAATTTAGCTTTAGAAAGTCTAATAAGTAGATCATCTAATAACGGCATAGGTTCAGCATCGAACTTCGTAACTTGATTTAATTTGCGATAATCAACGCAAAGACGTATGTTATTGTCTTTCTTTCGAACAATAACTATCGACGAAGAATAAGCTGAAGTGGATGGTTCAATTATTTGTAGTTGAATCATTTCATCCAATTCTTTCTCGACTTGTGCTTGAAAATGAATAGGTATTGGGTATGGTCTTACTCTGATCGGATTACGATCAGTAAGTATGATGTCATGTTCTATGACATCTGTGTGTCCAGGAATGTCGGTAAGGACATCCTGATATGATTGTAACGTAGAGGATACTTGACGCTGTTCCTCAAAAGACAAGTTGGAAGAGACTGTAACGTCTCTCCACGATTCCGTTGAAGTAAGTGGAATCGTAGGAAGAGGTAAGTTCACGTCAGAAAAAATAGTTTCCTCATCCTGTATAACAGACAGGGATGAGATGTGACCATGTTGAACTGGAGAGTCGTCCGTCGCCTGGAAAATAGGCTGTAAATAGTCTGGACGTTCAATAAACTCTGTTAGCATATTTATATGGAAGGTTTTATGCCTTCCATCCACATCGACAATATAGTCGACATCAGAAATTTTCGAGACTATAGTGTATGGACCCTTCCAAGAAATGAGAAGTCTATTCTCTCTTGAAGGCAGTAAGACATATGCTTTGTCTCCAGGACAAAGTTGACGTAGGCGTCTTTTCTTATTAGCAAATCGCCTAGCTTTTTCTTTCGCAAATTCGGAAGATGAAGTTGCTAACCTGCATGATTCGATAATCTTTTCTCTAAGAGCTATAACATATTCATATGACGATTGTGTATCATCGTCAATATTATCGGAAGTTATCAAATCGTGTAACAAGGACATTGGCCCGCGCGGTTGCGCGCCAAAGACAAGTTCGAAAGGAGAAAACCCTGTATGCTCGTTGGGAACCTCTCTATAGGCAAAGAGGACTGCAGGTAAAACCCTGTCCCAATCTTCAGGATGATCCTCCGTTATCTTGCCAAGTAAGTTCTTTAGTGTCCTGTTAAGACGTTCTACCAATCCATTGGACATTGGATGATAAATACTACTGAGAGACCTTTTAATGTCTAGCGTAGCCATTACCTGAGACATAACGTCCGAAATTAACTGAGTGCCGTGATCCGACAGTATTTCTCCGGGGAATCCCAGACGAGAAAATACGAGCCAAAGAGCATCAGCGATATCGACAGTTGATATGCTCTTCAGAGGAATAGCCTCTGGCCAACGCGTGCACATGTCCACGCAAGTGAGGATAAATTGGTGTCCTCTGGCTGACTTAATTTTGAACGGACCAATGATGTCTATAGCCATTTTCTGAAACGGCCGAATCGGAATATCTGCAGCCTGAATAGGAGCAGCATGTCTCGGACCCCTAGACTTGACCTCTTGACAAATTTTGCAAGATCGGCAATAAATTCGGATGTCTTTATTCACGAATGGCCAAAAGAATGACGCAAGGACTCTAGTTTTAGTTCTGGAAAAACCCATGTGTCCAGCACACTGAGAATCGTGTGCATGCCGAAGAATTAAGGCTCTCATACACTTAGGCACAAGAATTTGCGAATGCATAGACTTGTCCGAGTGTTGTACCATTCGTACCAATATACCATTCTTCATAGTAATATACGATTTGTGATTCGTATTTTGATTGGGATCCCCTTTCTTTGCCAGAAGGAAGTATTTCTTCAAAGAAGGATCCTCTTCTTGACGTTTAACAAACGAGTCATGGGAAATCACCAAGTGCTCGTCTTGGCTATCAACTTCATTACTATTATCAGCTTGAGCTCTTGTCATCACTGCATTGACCGTTTGAATGTTTTCTTCTTCCCAACTAGAAATTTGTTGCGGGGTGCATTCCTTAACCCCATGAATACGACCGATTATAAGATCCGCAATAGGATTAGGAAGAAGACATGCATGGACATCTCCTGTGAAGAAAGGAGTGTCAATCCTAATAATAGCAGTAGGATAACTTTCCATAGTACCACCAAATGTAACACATTTGATTGTTTTTCCAGTGGCACAGCAAGGATCTATCAGAGACTCCTTAACCCCGACGGTAGTACATCCCGAATCGAAAAGTACTGAGACTAGCCTATCATTTATTAGACCTTTATGTAAGATGAGAGATCCTCTCCCATCATGCGCAACTGTAGCAGGTAGAGCAGGAAGAGGGTGACCACAACTTAGCGTAGATACAGTCGATGAATCGAACAATGTTAAGCATTGGGGGCATTCAGTTGCTCTCCCAAAATCGAAAGCACAACCAGTGATAGCCCTAGAGTTACCACTATCATTTACTGTATTACAGGCTCCATCAAACTCTTGTTGTGCAGAGTTTGCCTGTTGGTAAGGTCTTTTCTTGTTAAACCTAGGTCTACCTCGATTATCATTTCCCCTGTAATTATTTCGACTATCATTTTCCCTGTAATTATTTCGACTATCATTTCCCCTGTAATTGTGATCATATTGCCTATTGTAATCATCATTCCGGTTTGAATCCCGGTTTCTAAATTCACCATCGTCATAATCTTGACGTCGAGAATGATTACCTCGAAAATTTGAATAGTTATTATTTGGATAGCCTTTGCGAAAGTGTCTCAAATTATTACCACTAAAATTACGAGAACTACCATCTTGTCTCCACTGCATAGACGAAGAACCATCATGTGTTGGATTACTCCGCTTCTGAGTGTAATTTTGATTACTTCCCCTATTCCAATTTTGTTGAGCACCCTGAAATTTTTTTTTGAAATTAGGGCCATATGGTGTTGCCGAAGCAGCTGGCAACCCTTCTTTCACTTTAGAATTGCTAACTGCAGCATGGGGATGTGCTGTGGCATACTGACAACAGTATTCCTCCATTTCTTTTAAGTTTTTAGGCTTACGCTCATGAAGGAATGCAAGAAAAGAATCATTAACAGATGACAAAACCTTATCTCGCAATAATAAGTCCATTAGACCTTCATATGTTTTCTCAATCTGAGACAACTCAACCCATCGTGTAAATGTACGACGTATCTTTGTAACAAAATCAGAGAAATCTACTCCATTTTCTGGCAACATTGTCCTAAAACGAAGACGATAGTCTTCTTGTTTTAGTTGATATTTTTTTAGTAATGCTGCCCTGACAACATCATAATTAGTCCTCTCATGTTCGTCTATTGTCATAAGAGTAGTCACTGTGTCACCTGTAAAAAATGGCATCAGTTGTTCAACATATTTTTCCTTTTTTATGTTATGCGTATCGCACAAAAATTGGAATCTATCTAGATAATCTGCTACGTCATCCTTTAAAGGATTGAAATGAGGCAATTTAATCCTACTAACAAACTCCCTTGTCGTACTCGAAGTTGTTTGCTGAGCACCCGTACTCGCCAATTTCAATTTCTCTAACTCCAAAGTTGCGAGTTTTTCATCAAGTTCCATCTTCTGTTTTCTTTCCTCATGTTCCATTTTTCTAATTTCAGCCTCAGCTTGAGCTTTCCTCTCCTCTGCAGCAGCTTGAGCTTTCCTCTCCTCTGCAGCAGCTTGAGCTTTCCTCTCCTCTGTAGCAGCTTGAGCTTTCCTCTCCTCTGTAGCAGCTTCTTTGTCTAATCTCCTTTGTTCAGATTCTTTGTCTAATCTCTTTTGTTCAGCTTCAAATCTCCTTTCCTCCACCTGCATCTGCAATTTCTTTTGTTCAGCAGCAATATCAGCTTCTCTGTCTAGCCTTTTTTGTTCAGCAGCTGCTTCTCTTTCTAATCTCTTCTCTTCAGCCATAGTTTTTTTTTTTCCTCTGCAGCAGCCCTTCTCTCTTCAGCAGCTAATGCTTTGTCATACTGAGCAACAGCCCACTGTTCTAACTGTTGACCAGTCTTATCAAGGGCTCTCCCTTGTGTAATAAAGTAGTCCAATGTAGACATCTTGTCTACTGAGATCAGTAACTTGCAGAAGCAAATATATTAAATTATCCCACTTTAATGGGAGACAAGTCTGAAATGATAGACTTGTATACTCACTTCACTTTATTTACTGTCTTAGTCTTAGACAAAGACTTTGTATGTTCCTCTTGTTTATAATGTACCCAAAAAATCACCTGAGTACCTGTGGAAAAAAAAAATTCCCTTATATCCCACTCACTATGGGCACAAGTCTTTTTTATAAAGAACTTGAATATGTATTTCACCTTGTCTCAATCTTTGTAGATAACAAGTCTTTTATCAAAGAACTTGTATAAATATCTTATATAATATTATTTAACAAACTCTATATGAAGAGTCTACCTTATCAATAATATCAAAACATGACCCAGTATATGTATGTAGACTGTGCATGACAGTAATGTAGTACAACCAAAAAAAAAATACAAAGACAAAGATACAAAACAATACAAATGGCAACACTGTTTTAACCAAAAATGTGTAGAGAAATACACAAGAAAGGAGAGACCTACAGAATACAAACAAAACAAATCGACAATCAAAACTGAAAAACAGACAAAATATTACAAAAACAACGTTAAGTACAATTACATCACAGCTAACATCAATAGCGACCAATTGTCACTAGCAAATTTCCAAATTAAGAAAATTTGCACCTACAGAACGCTTACAGTAAGCCTCGATCAAGTGGCATATTTACCGTAAGACCCACCAACCGAAAAACCCGCAGAAAAATACACAAAAACAGTAGAGGTGACATAAACATATAGCAATCAATTTCAATGTGTTGCAGAACAAGTTCAGTCACAGCTGAAACTAAAATAAATTTCTTGCTCCTTGCGAACACAGAAACGAAATGTCAAACGCGCACTGAACGTCAAATCCACTGTAACATAAAGTGGTATTCACGAACCAAAGTTACTATGACCTTCTCAAATTACGCCTTGCACATTGAATGTTTACTATTTCCACGTACTGTTTACAGACACTTGACCTCCAACAATGTAGCTTGAATGCTCTGACCTAGAAAAGTCTGTTGTTGAATGAAACGTGTCACAACCCGCAGTACTGTTTACAATAGGAACCCGCCTTCTATGCAGTTATGGTCCACGTAGCAAATGCCTAGTAGTTCACTTCAGTACTTGTCTTGTTATGGTTTATGTAGCATTATAACATAAATGCTCGTACTGTTTATTTGGGTCAACCGTTGATGACCTATTTCTGTCCTGTTGTAGCCAAAACTTGCAAGTGTAGAATTAGCGCTGTGTGTTACGGCTGTCCCGTGTGTAGCTTAGACCCACAGATCAGAAGTGTAATGTGTACTTGTCCTTCTTGTAACTTTCTCGACAAAACTGGAGACATCATACATGTAACAGCCAACCAGGAATGTAAATTTCTGGATCCATAAATGTCAACAATAATGTCAAATGCTCGCTCTGTTCTTTTTAAACCCACAGATCTGGTCCATCAGAAATGTAAGTTTCTAGGCCACATTGGCGACAAGAAATGTATCATAAGAGCCCACGTAACTGGTCCACCAGAAATGTAACTGTCTTTTTTTTTCTTGTTGATGTGATCACTGGCCCAAGGCAGTATACATGTTGTTAGATGTGTAGTGCGAGCGTATGATGAATTGAGTGTGGGTGCGAATGAAGGCGCGAATGTGTTTAGGCTCGTATAGATGTAGATCCTGCAACCCATACTCTCACATGCAGTAATCAAGGATGCTTTGACACTGCAGGCATGTTTCAAGACATTTATTGACGGGAACACACATAATATCAACAGGAACAGTCAGTGTAACAAGGTCATGCTGACCTGACATCGATAGGTATACATTTGGCATTCAAAAAGGTAAACATCAGAATAGACGTGCATGGTCAATAGCAAAGTTCTTCAATAATGACAGTTCGTAGCGTCGCCCTTGGCGTCTCTGACTAAACGCGTCAGATGCCTTAGTTACTTTGACACACAGGTGCAACTTGGCACTCCCCGCCAATTGCACATATCAGGCTGTAGTATAATAGCCGAAAGCACAGGCCTCGTTCTGACGTCGGCCGTGTACTTCTGTTAAATAGGTTATCATCAACCCTGCAGTAATACTTATTGTAGATAGAAGTTCCGCCAATCTGCGGCTCCCACAATATATCTTCGTCACTGGATTTCTGGACAATATAAGACTAACAGTCTTGGATGGCTACCTCGAGCACAAATATATAAGTTCTGAAATGGCGGATCAGTGAGTTGCTGTTCACCCTAGGTAATCCTTTACATGTTCTGCCACCGAAAAGCGTAATAATGCATAAAGGTCGGTATTACCTGGCAAATGAATCCTCAGAACATCACAAGGAATTCTGTCGTCATCCCGACGCACAGAGATTCACTGGGGAAAACTGCCATAGCAGTTACTTCGAAGATTCTCCCCGAAAAACAATGGACTCTTGGTCCCTTCAGAAAAACAGGACCTCCCGGCTTCCCGGAAGTATATCTCACTCCCGCTTAAAAAACCTTCCCATAGGCCTACGCCGAACTGTCAACCTCTGACCCTAAAGGTCAAACACAATGAATGAATAAACAAGGGAAGACAACCCCTAATCAACCTGACATCGCAGGTAAAGACACAATTATACTTATGATACAAACATAAGCAAATAACTTGACAGATGACTCCGTCGAAAATGACAGCAACAGTATGCAAGCCATCATACCTTGACAAGATTTTTACACCAGTGATGGCAGAATTTTTACATAGTGATGTGTTATTCAACCACAACATATAGACAGGAACGTGTTATTGCACCACAAAATACAGATAGGGATCTGTTATTCCATGACAATTTTTACATTAGGATGTGTTATCCACAACAGCATGTAGATAGGGATGTATTTTTCCACCACAACACATAGATTAATGAAGTATTATTCCACCACAATGTATAGATCAAGGATGTGTTATTCCACCACAAAATATAGATAGGGATGTGTTATTCCACCACAACATATAGATAGGGATGGGTTATTTCACCACATATAATTTGTACTTAAGATGTCATATCTTTTTCTTCTTCTTCAAATACCATGTGTTGTCGTTATTTGGTATGATGACTAATTGACTGCTGGTGCTGATAACGCAAATGTTATTTGGTTATGTGGCGATCAGGCAACAGGAATATCAACAGGGCATGTCAACAAATGCCAGTGCCAAATTAAGCACACTGGAACTCTTGTATTGATTTATACAGTTTATTAGACAATCACGTTTGATGTACGATAAGATGGGCAGAGTATCATCCTCTGTCAATTGACGATTTGCATATCAATACACATGGAGAAAATGTCAATATATTATCAATGTTCAGATCGGATAGACTCATGATAGTCATATTAATGAATAGACGACAGGACATCGTAAGTAAAGCATCAATGTTCATATGTGATCAAGCAATTTAGATCATGAGCTTGAATGACATCTATTATTATAACGGCCGACCTCTCAAGGGCAGACATACCCATAATGACCAAGGGTATGTGATACATCAAAGATTGTCCCATCTTTAAATGGCCCCGTAAACAATATATCTGGCATATCTGAATATCCTATTTGAGGCATCAAAGTAAACAATACATATATAATCCTAAGTCCTGAATTTGAATGACCTCTCATCATCTGCCGTCATCCATCGGACGGCGAAATATATAATTTATATCTGTATTCACGTTTGTGATATACTTCTTTCAAGTGGCACGTACTTGACAAATAATCGGCTGGATCCACTAACTTCACTTCATTCTTTGATCCATTTCAGTACACCCTAATGGAGGGTCAATAATTCCCCATTGAATGTGCTGACTAGATTTATTATGGCGAAACTGCAATATATACCCTTCAAAAGAAAATAAGGACCAGTAGGTGAAAATGACCCAAAAATTATAAAAATTATATTTCATAAGCAGTTAATCTGACATTGATTTTTCTCGAACGACAAACATTCAACACGTGCTGCGTGGGCCACCAGCATACCGTGTGGCTAGTGTTCAGCTCAGCAAGCACGCTGAAAAAATGTTGCTGAGACGCCAAAATGTGGGTGTTTTTAATGATGACTGAGCATGAAAAAATGCCTGCTATTCCAAAAACGCGTGATGCATGTGAGAGACTAGTGTTGGTCTTGAGCTGTACTCACAAAATTGTCTTTATAAGCAACACAAGTGCTGCATAACCATTGCACAACAATATGCCTCAACGACGAAAGCTGAGTGTTGTGGATAAAGGAAGAGCCATTGCGTGGTTGCAGGAAGGTTTTACTGTCCGAAATGTGGCTCAGAGGCTTGCATGAAAATAGTGTTGATTGTCACTGATAAGCTTGTCATGTTATATTTTGAAGTGCTGTGTTTTTATTGTTCATTTTCATTTCACTTTGCACCCTTAATAAAAATGGTCCTTAACTTCTTTTGAAGGGTATATATATTTATTTTCATTAGCTTCAATGACAAACTTACTTTGAAGTCCTCACGGCGATAGCTTCCACATGGAAAGCCATATAACATAGACATTAACAGTAGTATACCCGTAATATGGGGTTCGAACAAGCAGACCAATGTCTGACTTCCATCACAGCCATTACATCTCTCTCTCTGAGGTCACTGCGTCATCTAGTGTTTAGCAACAAAACGCAAAAATACCCATGCACAAATATGTGCGCTTCCGTGCGCGATGAATTTAATTACAAATATATTCTTACCACATTTGTTGATGCGTACCCTCTTAACAGAAGTAAGACCCGTGTCTACTTTAATACTGTTAAGGACCCAAAAAGGACGTAACACCATGTCTAATGGCTTTGCTGATCATGTTTCTCCACAAAGATTTTACATGAAAAATGTATAATAAATTATATACAATACATAGTTTGTAGTGTTTACTTGCTCACTGTATTCAGACTTAAGGTTACTGTGATGATTTATATTTTACATGTCTTACTATATATGAAAAAATACATATAGATAATATCACTGACTTTTTACAAATTTATTACAAGTTAAAATAAATATAATAACAGTATTGGTTGAAAGTCTTGAGATTACCTATGACAAAGATTTTCAAGCATTCTTGTGTTCTGTACTGCTGGTGGTGATGAATTAATGTGTGTTCCTAGACAATTAATACAAGTTCAGAAGTTTCACCCTTCTTTCTCTTTTTTCCTGTCTGGTAAGGGGATTCTGTTTAACACAGCACACTGCCACGATATATTATAAATGTATGTTCATTAATCTTTCTGTGCCAGTTATAATTGTTATTAATTTTTTTTAATGAACTGATAATGCAGCATAATCTGGGAAGATATGACAAGATATATGGACATTTTTTTTTTATTTGCCCTTGATCCTTTTCACACTGACCAGATGAAGACAGACCCTGAGCTAGCAGCAGAACCACTATTTGCACAAGTCTGGAAAACGGGGACAACACCATCAGTGTGGAACAAAGGAATAATTGTCAAATTGCCCAAGAAGGGAGATCTTGCAGACTGCAATAATTGGAGAGGAATCACTCTTCTCTCAGTTCCCAGCAAAATACTAGGCAGGATAATTATACAGAGAATTTCAAAAGCAGTAGACCACAAACTGAGGAAAGAACAAGCAGGATTTAGAAAGAACAGAAGATGTGTAAATCATATAATCACTCTCAGGAACATTATAGAGCAGTGCTCAGAATGGCAAAGACAGCTGTACATTAATTTCGTTGATTTTGAAAAGGCTTTTGACAGCATACATAGGGACAGTTTATGGAAAATAGTGAGGGCTTATGGAATTCCAAGCTGCATAGTGTCAATCATAAAAAGCCTCTATGTCAACTTTACGTGTAGTGTTGGGCAGAGCAACCTAACCTTTGAGGTGAAGACAGGAGTACGACAGGGATGCTCCTTATCAACCACTCTATTTTTAACAGTCATAGATTGGGTGATGCGCCAGACAACAGAGGGCAGTCGAAGAGGAATAAGATGGACTACATTTTCTACATTGGAAGATCTGGAATATGCAGATGACATTGCACTACTAGCACATTCACATCAACACATCCAGGAAAAAACGGATAGACTTAATAAGTTTAGCCAGCAGGTGGGCTTGAACATCAATATAAAGAAGACAGAGGTCATGATGCTCAATGTGAGCAACCCTGAGCCCATATCAGTAAGGAATCAGCAACTGGTACAGACAGACACCTTCACATACCTAGGATGCATAGTAACACCAGATGGTGGGGCAGGCAAAGACATCAACATCAGAATGAATAAGTCAAGAACAGCCCTTTTTAGCTTAAACAACATCTGGAAGTCCTTTCAATACAGCACAAGCACAAAATTAAGATTATATCAGAGCTGCTTGCTTTCTGTGCTTCTCTATGGTGCGGAATGCTGGAGAGTTACAAAGAAGGAAATGTCGAAATTGTCCTCTTTTCACACAACATGCCTAAGAAAAATTCACCGAATCTTTTGGCTGAATACCATCACCAACTAAGATCTGCTTACTCTGAGCAAGCAAGAGGACATGCACACCATCATAGCTGGCAGACGCTGGAGCTGGGTTGGCCATGTCCTCAGAAGAGACCCCGATGCCATCACAAGAACAGCTATGCTTTGGACCCCTGAAGGAAAACGAAAGAGAGGCCGACCAAAAACAACCTGGTGGAGGACTGAGGAGGCTGAGATGCAAAGAATGAACCAGAGTTGGGGCACTGTACTAAAGATGGCTTCCGACCGCGCAAAGTGGAATCAATTTGTTGTTGCCCTACAAGACGCCACTAGGCGTGATGGCCACTGACTGCTTTGACGGTCGGCGGCTAAGGATCAAAGAAGAAGAAGATGAAGAGACTTCTGTCGTAAAACGAAACAGAGACTTTTACTAGTATTTTGATATTGTAAGAAATATAGGCTTTCAAATCTGCTTTAGTTTTTTAATTTATTATTTTTTTTTAAAAACCAATTATCTTTTTTTTCAAGACACCCTAAAATCTGAGCCATTGACATCAATAATGTATGTCCACTCTTGAGATTCAGAAAATTTGCAAGCAAGAGCTACACAATTTAGGACATCTAATAATTCATTGCTTATCATGCACTGTTTATTTATTTCTATCTAAATCCAATATAATTTCAGATGTGCCTTACCAAACCCAGAGCATCAACAACATTGACAGATTGTACAAGAATGATTATATCAGTGTTGCCTTTTTGACAAATGACATTTATGATGCGCCTGGAACAACAGAAAGTGATGTAGGGTTGCATTTCATTCATGACAGATCAACAGACATTGGTGAGATGCAGAATGATTTCAAGGTCACAGTTCACAATGAAAGTAGGTCAGATAACAGCAGAAAGAAAAGTGATGAGTTTGATGGTGTTAATATGAGTTGTGGTGTTGTAAATAACATGCAAAGTGCAGAAGTACAGAACTCTTATGAACATTATGTTTGTGGTGTTAAGGTAACACATGTTTCTACTCTGAAAAAACTAAATAAAATACATGCTGGACAGAAGCAGAGTGATGTTTATGATGTAGGGTTTACAGGATGTAGTGATATTAATAAACACAAAAGAATACATACTGAAGAGAAGCCTTACAAGTGTGATGATTGTGGAGTAGGATTTTCACATTCTATTAGTATGAAAGCACACAAAGGAATACATATTGTAGAGAAGCCTTACAAGTGTGATGTAGGGTTTACACAATGTAATAAACTTAATAGATGCAAAAGAATACATTCCGGAGAGAAACCTTACAAGTGTGATGTTTATGGAGTAGAGTTTACACAGTATTGTAGTCTGAGAGAACACAAAAGATTTCGTACTAGAGAGAAGCTTTACAAGTGTGATGTTTGTGGGGTAGGGTTTACACAATCTTCTAGTCTGAAACAACACAAAAGAATTCATACTCGAGAGAAGTCTTACAAGTGTGATGTTTGTGGTGTAGGCTTCACAGTATGTAGTAATCTTAATAGACACAAAAGTGTACATATTGAAGAGAAGCCATATAAGTGTGATGTTTGTGGAGAAGGGTTTGCACAATCTAGTAATATGAAAGCACACAAAAGAATACATACTGGAGAGAAGCCTTTCCAGTGTGATGTTTGTGGAGTAGCATTTACAGTATCTCGTAGTCTGAAAGACCACAAAAGAATTCATACTGGAGAGAAGCCTTACAAGTGTGATGTTTGTGGAGTAGGGTTTTCATGGTCCTCTAGTCTGAAACGACACAAAAGAATTCATACTGGAGAAAAGCCTTACAAGTGTGTTGTTTGTGGAGAAGGCTTTGCACAATGTAGTGATCTTAAAAAACACAAAAGAATACATACTGGAGAGAAACCTTTCCAGTGTGATGTTTGTGGAGTAGCATTTACAGTATCTGGTAGTCTGAAAGACCACAAAAGAATTCATACTGGAGAGAAGCCTTACAAGTGTGATGTTTGTGGAGTAGGGTTTACACTGTCCTCTAGTCTGAAAGGACATAAAAGAATTCATACTGGAGAAAAGCCTTACAAGTGTGATGTTTGTGGAGTAGGGTTTACACTGTCTTCTAGTCTGAAAGGACACAAAAGAATTCATACTGGAGAGAAGCCTTACAAATGTAATGTTTGTGGTGTAGGCTTTACAATATGTAGTAATCTTAATAGACACACAAGTGTACATACTGGAAAGAAGCATACAAGTGTGATGTTTGTGGAGTAGGGTTTACAAAATTTCATAGCCTGGAAGAGCACAACAAAATACATACTACGCCTTACAAGTATGATGTTTGTGGATTAGGGTTTGCACAATCTAGTAATATGAAAGCACACATAAGAATACATACTAGAGTGAAGCCTTACAAGTGTGATGTTTGTGGAGAAGGCTTTGCACTATGTAGTAATCTTAAAAAACACAAAAGAATACATAGTGGAGAGAAACTTTACCAGTGGGATATTTGTGCAGTAGCGTTCACTGAATCTCATAGTCTGAAAGACCATCAAAGAATACATACTGGAGAGAAGCCTTACAAGTGTGATGTTTGTAGAGTAGGGTTTACACAGTCTTCTAGTCTGAAAGGACGCAAAAGAATTCATATTGGAGAGAAGCCTTACACACCTCGTTTCACGGGGTAGAAGAGGTTCCGATTATGAGATGAGATGAGAAGCCTTACAATTGTGATGTTTGTAATGTTAAATCTGGGATCTGCCAACAACTTATGTGAAGAATTAAGCAATTATTAATGTCAGCTCGTTTAAGCCCCCACCTCTGATTTGCTCAGTGGAATTCTTCTCATTATGGTATAGCTCATTTTAGAGTATATTTAGTAAATTGACTGAGACAAACATGCAGTACATTCAAAATGATAGTTAAATTTGTAAAATTACAAATAACACAATTTAATAATCATCTCAGTTTTAACAGTTTAAAAAAACTAAATAGTTTAAAAGAAAATGTTCATCCTTGGAGGATGGTAGAATGTTTAGTTAAGAAGTCACGTGGCAGCTTATAGAACTACTTAGCTGCCAGTGACGGTTCTGTTTTAATGGTTTGGTTCCTGGTAGTTTGATCACTCTCGTCGCTGTTCAAGGTTATATGGTGTATCACGTTCCCAGAAGTGTCAGGGAATGGATACAAAGTTGGTCCCTCGTCTTAAAGTTCAGGCCACTTATCCCTTCTTCTTCAAGAGGTAGTACCCTTCAACTGTTACCACTAACAACTTTGATAAAAGAATAGAAACGAAACGATCTCCTGAGTATTGCGTTTTCCGACACATTGTTTTATGACCCCTCTTCCTATTCTTCCATCCCATCTACCTCAGAATTTACCCTTGATGAGAATTAAACTTAATCCCTCGAGTAAAAACGTTCTTTACATTTAAATTTAATAGTTTTTAAATTTACTTTCCATTTAAATGGAAAGGTTAATGGTACAGATATAATATGTTTACATTTACATTTCCACTGATTGAAAAGTGTTCACAATATAAATTGAATATGTTTTTTTTTACATTTACTCTGATTGAACAGTTGGAAATTTTCATTAATTTTAAAGTGAATATGTTTACATAGACATTTACACAGGTTTGAAACTGTAAGTAATATAATTAGAATGTAGATCATTTCTTTCATCTTTCACTCTCTGCTCCATATAAAACTTGGGACTACCTATGCATTTAGTTCTCTTTAAGAAGCTAACAATAAAGCAGTCACCAGCCCTTGCAGTGGTGGTTCATGAAATCATCATTCTATATGCTGAGGTTCATTCATTCATAACCCTCCACTCCCAAAGGAGCATAAGTCCTCAACAAACACATGCCAAATCCTCCTGTCACGTGCCATCATCTCAAACTATTTCCACATTCTCATCATCATTTTACCTCTGTTTCCAGCTCTCTTCTCCATGTGCTTCTTGGTCTACCTCTGCCTCTCTTGTCCTGGGGGTTCCAGAACAACAACTGTCTTGTAATGCCATCAACAGACTTTCTCAGTGTGTGTCCAATCCATCGCCATCGTCTTCTTCTCATCTCCTGTTCCACTTGCACTTGTCTAGTTCTTGTCATCAGTTCCACGTTGGTAACGTTGTCATACTATTTTAATCCCTCTATTCTACGCAAGCACCCATTTATGAAAGTCTGTAGCTTTTTGGTTGTTGTCTTTGTTGTTCTCCATGTCTCAGAGCCATACAATAGGACTAACTTCACATTTGAGTTGAAGATTCTTATTTTCGTGTTAGATCCAATTTCTCTTGATCTCCATAAATTTCCCAATGCAATGAAAGCTCCTCTTGCTTTTTGTATTCTTATTTTGATATCACTGTCTGTCCCTCCAACTTTGTCTATATTGCTGCCAAGATATGTGTACAATTCTACATCTTGTAATGGTGTTTCTTCAAGTTCAATCCTGTTATCATTACCTGCATTTATTCTCATTATTTTTGTCTTTTCTTTGTGTATTTTCAGACCCAATTGCTGTGACCTCTCATCGAGTGTTTTCAATTTGTCCTGCATCTGATTAAGGTTATGGGACAGAAGAGCCAAGTCATCAGCAAAATCCAAATCATCCAACTGCTTAGCCAGAGTCCACTGGATTCCATTTCTGTTGTCGATGATCTCATATCCAAGTCTATTGCTCGTAAGAAAAGAAATGGAGACAAGAGGCATCCCTGTCACACTCATGTTCTTATCCCAAACAGTTCTGTAATCTGTCCTTCGTGAAGAACTCTGCATGTCATGACTTCATATTTTCTTTATTAAATTAATGATCTTCAGGGGAACTCCATAATGCCTCATCAATTTCCAAAGTGATTCTCTGTCTACACTGTCAAATGCCTTTTCGTAGTCCACAAATCCGATGTATAGTGGTGAATTCCATTCCAGACTTTGTTCAACTATTATTCTCAAAGTGGCTATCTGGTCTGTACATGATCTGTTTTGTCGGAAACCTGCTTGTTCATCTCTCAGTTTCTTGTCTATGGACTCTTTTAATCTCTCAAGGATTATCCTGTTTAATACTTTTCCTGGCACTGATAGTAACATTATTCCTCTATAATTTGTGCACTCTTGTAAATTTCCCTTCTTAGGCAACTTAACCATTCTTCCTTCCATTCTGCTGGTATATCTTACTTTTCCCAGACTTTACAAAGTAATTTATATAACATCTCTGTAGCTGTGTCAATATCTGCTTTGATGGCCTCAACTGGAATGCCATCAGGTCCAGACGCTGTTCCATCTCTTAGAAGCTTTATGGCATTCTTTATGTCTTCCTTTGTTGGTCTTTCACCGTTAATTTGTAGCTCTTCTTCTGCTGGCTGGATGTCCATGGGGTTTTGTGGAGCTGGTCTATTGAGAAGGTCCTCAAGATATTCTGTCCACCTCTTCATTTGCTCTTATATATTGCTGAGCAGTTTTCCATTCTTGTCTTTTATGAGGCAACTTGTTTGCTTGTATTTCCCTGTTAGCTTTTTTGTGCTGCTATACAGTTCTCTCATATTTCCTTTGGCTGCAGCATCTTCTGCCTCTCTTGCCAACTCTTCAATACACTTCCTCTTGTCTCTTTTGATACTTCTTTTTACTTCTTTGTTTGCTTCTGTGTACACTTCTTGAGCCTTGGCTTTGGAACTTCTGGTTTTGCTTGTGTTTAAATCTGCTTTCTTGTTTTTTCTGTCTTTTATCTTATTGATGGTTTCTGTTGTTATCCATGCTTTATGTTGTCGTTCCCTTTTCTCCCAGTATTTCTTCACATGTCTCATTCCATACAGTTTTGACCTGCTGCCAATAGTCTTCTGTATTCTCTACATCTTCCAGCTGTTGGAGCACTTGGAATTTGTTGGATACTGTGACCGCAAATTTGTCTCTTGTTTCTTGATTTCTTAGATGTCCTACATTAAATTGTTGTCTATAATTTTGCATTGTTGCATATCTCCTGAGTTTCATTTTTACTTTGGCTATCAGAAGGTGGTGATCTGATGCCACATCTGCTCCTCTATATACCTTTACATCCTGCAATGACGATCTAAACTTCTTGTTTATGCATATATGATCAATCTGATTTTCTGTTCTATGGTCTGGTGATATCCATGTTGCCTTGTGTATTCTCTTATGTGGAAACATGCTTCCTCCTATAGCCAGTTGATTTGAAGCACAGAAGTTTGAGAATAGTTCCCCATTTTCATTCATTATTCCTAGCCCATGTTTTCCCATGACTTCTTCAAATCCGGTGTTGACTGTACCTATCTTTGCATTCATGTCACCAATCAAAATTGTGATGTCTCTTCTTTTTACTTTATCCATAATTTCCTGTAGTCTAGTATAAAATGCTTCTTTCACAGACTCTTCTTTGTCATTAGTTGGTGCATAACATTGGATGACATTTACATGTATTTTCTTTTTAGCTGTTTTAAAAGTAGCTGTTATTATTCTGGGTCCAACGGCATCCCATTCAAAGTAATGCTGAACTGGATGACCTAAGAGTAACACTTCACAGACTAAGTCAGCAATACAAAAGAGTCATAATACATTGGATCCCTTCTCACTGCAACATTCCTGGAAATGAAGAGGCTGATAGATTGGCAAAGGAAGGGGAAAAGCTTCCTCAACGTGACACAAACATAACTTATGAGGAAGCCAAGAGTCTTATCAAGTGCAGGTACATGCACAAGTGGGAGGAAGAGTATCCAGGCCACACAAAAATGACCGGTATTACCAGCTCAGCAGAAGTGAACAAGTGATAATCTTCAGACTTCACACAGGTCATAACCGATTGAGATACCATCTATTTAACAAATTAAAGATAGGAACTACTGATGAGTGTGACTGTGGCACCAATAAAATGACTGCCGAACATCTGCTTCAAAGGTGCCCAACATATGAGGAACAGAGAAAACGCATATGGCTATCACAAGTACCATTCCTGGATAAAATCTACGGATATATTAACAGCTTCATGCTGACCTCTGCTGTCTTTGAACTTATTTAAGGTGACATCTGAGGGTGAACGAAGAAGAAGAACAACAAGATATAAATGATAAAAACATGGATTGACACGTCATTTATTATAGTTATATTTCTACCACTTGTACTATTTGGTATCATCATCATAACCTCCAGATGTAAATTACCAAAACAGAGATAGACAAGTCATTTATTATAGTTATATTTCTACCACTTTTACTATTTGGTATCATCGTCATAACCTTCAGATATAAATGATAAAAGCAGGGATGGACACATCATTTGTTATGGTTATATTGTTATGGTGTCGAATGTATTCAATATATTAAACTGGTGAGAATGCAAGGACAGCGTCTTCAAAGTGGAAGGGACTATCTTACGACTTTATGAAGACTGCATATTACTGCCTTTGCTGTTGGGTGAGAACCTATTATGATGTTTAATGGAGCTATGTCACTGTACCTAAATAAAGTGTATCCTGTTAACGTTCAAGATGAGTTTGGCTTACATTGAAAATTAACGTTGAAACATGTCTGTCGTCATACCCTATATTTGTATTTGGCCACGGACATTGTTCCGCATAATATATTACTACTACTGAGGGACGACCGTATCAGACACGTCATTTGTTATGGTTATATTTATACCACTTGTACTATTTGGTATCATCATCATAACCTTCAGAAATAAATGACCAAAACTGAGATAGACACGTCATTTATTATGGTTATACTTAGATCACTCGTACTATTCGGTATCATCATCATCATGTTCCAAGTCACTCTGTATGGAGCGTGGAGCCACCATGGCAGCTGCTCCAGGAAGCCCTACTAGCAGTCACATGCTCCTGTAGTAGTAGCTTCTGTAGCCATTTATTGTACATGATGAGATTGCCATGAGGAGCTGGAGTTTGTGTTCTTGGGCTAGAAGTGTCACATTGGCTGCTGTGAGCCCATGCTGTGTTTGGAATTCTGTGATGTTGTATATCTATCTATCTGCTTCTTGGTCTTACCCATTCTCTGAAAACATATATTCTACTGTTGTAGGTGCACTGTGCCAATTTATTGAGCTCCTTTCTCAGGAGATGGCTAAACCTCTAAATTTTCTTTCTTTCTATATACTTGATGATGGATGTAATTCTCACAGTTTTACTACCTATAATAACGCCTCTCCTGGTAACATTAATGGCTTTTCTAAAGCATCTCATCTCACAGGGTTGGATTTTTCTCTTGTGAGATTTGTAGAGACCATCTGCGACACTGATAGTTGCATCAATCAAAATTTAATTTGCATAAAGTAATTTTGTACTAAATTATTTTAGTTCTGTGAGTAACAGGAACACATGACAATGGTTTAAATTTCGCGCTTGTTGTGTAAAAATTCACTTGATCTGCCGACACACCAAAAGTGATGACCTCACTTCCTACAAAATTTAGTATCCTGGAATCAACAGGAAAGGTGCAAAACCCCAGTAGTGACTTTTCAATGAGGTCAAAGAACAGTGTCCTTATGTTATTAAGAAAGTGGACATGGGTGCAATCATTGACTGAAAATCATTATGATCATTCACTGGTGTCACAGCGCTATTTTGCCGTGGCGAAAAATCAGGATTGGCGACATTTTTATCAGCGAGTTTCGGCGACCCTGATAACTTAAACGGTGTAGTCATGTAACAAAGACAGAAGCCGGAAAAGGTTTAGTCTGGAACGAGGCAGTCTGTTACTATTCGATGTCCGAGTGAGGACGGATTGGAGTTTTCCCTGTCCGCCAGCAAGTTGCGGTGGGTTCTAGTATGAACTACTGTTGAGAGATTGCCATATTCGGTCTTTGTGGATATTTCTGTATAATTCTGGATTATACGAGTGTCCAGTGGTGTTTATATTCAGACCATAGATTCTAGTTGTCTATGATGGGAGTATTTATGTGTCATAGATTTTGCCGCCTTTAGTGAGTGAAAGTCAGTGCCATGTTGGCATAGTTCAGTTATACATTATATGACATTAATAGATTAAGTAATTGTGGCAAGTTGCATTGGCATCATTATGTGTATGTTCATACTTTTGCCTGCCGTGTGAGGCCTGATTATGTGTGTATTTATTAAAAGGGAAGTACCTGTCGAAAGGCGTTGTTTTCCTTATTGTCAGCCATTGTGATGTGGTCATACCTTTGGAAGGATGAGCCTTATTTATTATTAGAAATCCACATTACAGTGGTGTAACCAGTGGAGTGTTATCCACAGTTAATCTGGTTCTGACAAACGGAAACTATTACAGCTCAGGGTCTGTCTTAAATAGCTCTGCATTTAAGTTATAATGGCCAGGAACTTTTCCATTCTTTCACCTTTTGATTGCTGTGATGATTTCTTCTTTTTGTGGAATGTCTGTATTTACATCTAGATCGTTTTTAGCCTCAGGAACATTCAGTTCTGTCTCTGGTCGTTCCTTGTTCAGAGTTTCTCTGAAATGCTCTGCCCATCTTGTTTCCTGTCCCTCTGCTGTCGTAATGAGATTTCCTTGCTTATCTCTTACTAATGTAATATTGTTTGCAACTCATTTTCCGCTGATGAATTTAGTTATTTTTATACTGTGCTTTGTTCATTTCTCAGTGCTGCCTCTTCTGCCTGTCTTGCAAGATTATCTAGGAATTTCCTTTTGTTGGTGAGGGTTTAGCATTTAACTTCCTTGTCCAGCTAACTGTACTGTTCGCTATATTGTTTATTAGTTGCTTTAACCTGAGGGACTTCACTTCTGTTTTCTTTCTTTTCTTTTCCAATCTCATCGTTATGGTGTTTAATGTTTCTGGTGTTATTTAATCTTGCTTCTTCCTTTCCTGGAATCCCAAGCATGATTTGCTGCTTCTCTTATATATTGTTGAAATGGTTTTGAATTTCTGGTCTATATCATCAGTCAATGTCTTTTCCTGACTTTTGGCAAATTGATATCGTTTATTTATGTCAGCCGCAAAAGCTTTTTTTGTAAGGGTGCCCTTCAATTTGCTGATGTCAAACCTTTTCTGTGTAGTTACAGTTGGTCCAGCCCTTCTTAGTTTCACTTTCAGTTTTGCTACTACTAAATGGTGATCATTTCCCACATCTGCACCTCTTCTTACCTTCACATCTTGTAATGCATGTCTCCATCTACCGTTAATCATGATGTGGTCTATCTGGTTTCTGTCCCGACCATTTGGTGATTCCCATGTTAATTTGTGAATTTCTTTGTGTGGGAAAAGTGTTCCTCCAATGACCAGGTTGTTAATGCTACAGAAACTTATTAATTTATCCCCATTTTTGTTTGCTGTTCCGCTGCCGCATTTCCCCATTACTCTTTCATTATATGTATTGTGTGTACCAACTATCGCACTGAGGTCTCCCGTTACTATAATAAGATCATTTCTAGGTGTGTCTTCCATTTCTTTCTGCAGCTGTTGATAGAATTCATCCTTGACCTCATCATCACTGTCATTTGTTGGTGCGTAGCATTGTATTATTGTAGTATTGGTGAATCTCCCTCTCAATCTTAATCTTATCAGTCTGTTGTTGATGGGTTTCCATTCCAGTAAAGTCCTTTCTATTCCTTTCTCTAGAATAATGGCTACACTTTCATTGTGCTGTCCATCCTCTCTTCCAGAGTAAAGTGCTGTTTCTCCTGTTGCTGTTTTAACTTTTCCTGCCCCTGTCCATCTGCTCTCGCTTATCCCTAGAATGTGTAATCTATAGTTTCTCATTTCTGCCGTGACCTGTTTTAGTTTACTCATCTCATTCATTGTCCTGACATTCCAAAATACTATTCTTGTATCATGTTTTGCGGTCAGGACGTCCGTTTTCATGTCAGTGTTTTTTTTTGGGCTTTCACCACTGACAGTCATACGAGCCACAGACTCCGGATGTCCGTCTTGCAGTAAAGTTTGTTCATTTGTTGTTGTTTCCGTAACTTCATATATATATATATATATATATATATATATATATAGATATATATATATATATATATATATATATATATATATATATATATATATATACATATATATATACATATATATATATATATACAATTTTGCAGAAAACACAGGGAAGGGGCATCATGGAACAGTGAAACATTTTCCCTACTGTGGTTTTAGTAGTTAAAGTTAAACCGTAAACTTCAGCTTTGCAATGAACTCTATGGGGGTGTTGGGAAGTCAGGTATTGGTAGTACCTCTGGTGAAGGAGCTGTCATGCCCTTTTCAGGGCAGCTCAGCCACCTTTGGTCCAAACCTGGCATCCAGCTCTCACCTGTGGCTCCTCGTAGCTGTCAGCATGCGACAGCTGCCACCCCCGGACAACGGCTTTGACAGGCCGGCTAAACTAGGTGAGGGTAGCCGAATGATTATAAACCTTCGGTGAGTTAGGGTCTGCCTACCCATGCATGCGAAGACTGGATTCGATAGACTGCGCGGAAGAAACCACCTGTTGGTTCAACGGGCATGACGGCGATTACCAGCAACGCGCTGTGGAGCGTAAGGAGCACGGCGAGGCACGTAGAAAGCCCTGGTCATCCACTGCACCTGACTTCATCTCCAGTCGTCTTGACTTGTCTTGCCACTGGATTGAGATGGACCCAGGCGAGAGAGTGAGGTCGACGAATTGCGCAACTCTTCCTCACTTTAATCCAAATCACCGCGCAAGTCACTCTTTCATCCATTCACATGAAGCAAACATTCCCTGCCCACCCTGTCCAAGATCTTTCCAGGCCCGCATCGGGCTCTTCAGTCACCTTCGTACCCATAGACTAACCTAACATATTCTTAAATAATTGGATGAACAGAGTGGTCTTCATCACCCGTGATGGACGAACAACCATGGCAATGGTGGAAGGAAAAAGGAGAGTAAGTAAGGTCCTGGAAGGCTGATTTAAAATGAAAAAACAATATATATCCTCTCACAGCTAATTAAAATCTTCCTTAAGATAGTCTTTTCTCTGTACTCTGTAGGGCCTCTCTGTTCTAATTATGTTTACCGTGTCTACAAAAGTCTGTAGCTTTTTTTCAGAGGTGAAAATGATGAGGAGAACGTGGAAAGAACTTGAGATGATGGCACGTGACAGGAGGACTTGGCATGTGTTTGTTGAGGCCTATGCTCCTTTGGGAGTGGAGGGGTTATGTGTCTACAAAAACGTAAGCCAATAGACCCATTTGTCTGGAACTATTTGTAATAGTGTGTGTTGAAGAGATGGACGAAGAACGCTTTTTAGCACAGAAAGAACATTTTATTGGCAGCCAACTCATGAGCAAATTTCAATGGCATTGACATGTTGCTGAATACATAAAATAGTAGATTTTGTCTTGTGTGATTTTGATATTCAATCAAACACCATTAAACAAATAAAAGAGATTGTATTTGGTTTAATTAATTATTTGTCTAATGTATCCCTTGGAAAAATGAATGAATGGTATATCATTCATGTTCTCAATACAACAGAAGTTTTCATCAGAAAGTCCTCGACTTAGAGATACCCCACTAAACATAACTTATACCTACTTGGAACATTCTATAGATACATGTAAATCATCCTACCCAGGAGAAGCATTTAGAGACACATGGACTGTGTAGACTACTCACAAATTTTTGTTGCCGTCATTTTTGACGGTGGAAAAAACGCCAACCTAATGTATGTTTGGTTTAATGTGATCAAAGAGAGATAAATGTTTATTATCTTTCTGTGACAGGTTTGACTGGTGATTATCTTCTCCTGTCTTATGTTGTCCTTCTCTGGCAATGTCTTATAGTTGACATGTCTTAAGTCTATTTATAGGATCATATACGGAGTATCTTTATCACCCGTTTGGGCGGAAACGCCTGGTCTGGGTTTGCCTCGATCTGGTCCATGCTCTTTGGGCATGCGCGGGTCTTGGCGGCAAAAGCCGGGAGACTGATTCAGAGAGAGTGTACCTGAGGCTTAGAACGGATGTACCGATCCGTAGATTTCTCTCTGCCAAGTTTGCGATAGGGATTGGAAATTCTGGGAATGACAGTTTTGTCATTCTTCCGTCCCTGAGTGTTTCTTTATGCCAGTATTGGCTGTGTTGTGTTACCTTAGAGTGTAAGGATTCTTTGAGAAGGTAACTGAAACATTATTAGATCTTTTCGTCTCGTTTAGATCTTACAGGTACATTTATTGCTAATGGCGACATAGTGAGCGAAGCTCACAAGGAGTTATTATACTGTACTCCAGTATGGCTTCATATTTGAAAGACTAGGTCTAAGATGACCCGTTACATACATAAGCCTAAGAATCATCTTTATGGATCCGCAATGCAGGCGGAATATGGTTTGGCAGAGAATATATTTAATCTCAGAAGCTTGTGTAAACTGAGAGTGACCTGATTATTGAGGCCCGCGACCTGCGGCCTGATTTCGTTGTCATCATATTGGTCCGTGTTTACGGCCAATATTCTTTACCAGAATGAAGTATGCATGTGAGGCCAGTCTGAAGTCTTTTTGTCAATTGTAGGACAATGGAATTGACTTTGTTTAAATAACTGATATCGCCCGTACTACGCAATATATTTGCTAGGGCCTACCTGACGGGGCTCAGTCAGGGATTAGAGCTATTGCATGAACAGTAAACATTAGTCAAGACATTGTTACATGTCTGGGATCTGTGATGCCTGAAGCTGACTTTTGTAACTACACACATTATGTACTCGATCTTATACTATTGACTGTTTCGTCCATCATCATCGTATTATCGTACGTCATGAATAAATATTGTAAACGTCAGCAGCATTCCCTACTTCACTGACTTCTACTTGTGATTGTGTGAGTTAATGTGAAGACGTCCAAGAGCCTATACGGCCTTCGTGTTATCAGCACTGTTATCTACACACTTACACGATCAACCACATTGTCATACAAGTACTACACGTCTGAATCTACATGAATACTGACATGATGTGTGTGTCTACTATACCCTGGCGGCACCTCACGCTAGTGACCTAAATTCTCGCTACAACTTTGTACTGTCCAGGACAACACGACACGCTCAACGTACTAACATTCATAACACATCAAAAACAGTACGTTACATCTGGGCATTTACACTGAACAACCTTTTACATCTCTAATCAAACAGACTTTTACATCTGGTGGACCAGATTCGTGGGTTTTTTTGTCAACGACACGGATTTTCCTGCCCACATCTGGATTTATACATCAGGAAGACAAGATTGACGTTTAGTTGTCAGCTACACAGTAGGAAATAGGTCAACGTCTGCTGATCGACGTATACATTTATGGATGATACAGAATCGCTACATGGACCACAGCTGCTGCAGAATTGCTACACGGACCACAGCTGCTACAATAGTGCTACATAGACCACAGTTGCTAAACGAAGTTAATTAACACTGTGACAATCGTCGAAGGACATATGATTCAAAGTTCACGTCAAAATTTTACGTGCAAGCTCGAATAGTAAACATAGAACAGTTCAACATGTTGTTTACTACACCATTCTACAAACATTCTCAACTGAAGTCGAGTTTGGTTTGATAGCTTCCCTTTGGAGACTACTACACCTGTTGTCAAGTTACGGTGACCTTCAACGGTGGAACGTCTACTAGTGTTTACAAGTGTACTGCAATGAACTGCATCTTTGCGGTTGTAGAGGATTACGCTTAAAGATAAGTGGCCTGGTTTTACATGTTAAACTGAGCCTTTATTTTGTGTGCAAATAAGCCTTCCTCGTTACACATTCATTATATGCATTCTATTGTTTACTTGTTCTTTGTTTACTTGAGTTAGTGTGTATTTTTTTTTCTGCGGGTTCAGGTTGGAGGGTCTTACAGTAAATATCCCACTCAACCAAGGGTTACTGTAAGCGTTCTTTAGGGATTGTGCATATTTCTCACATTGGAAATTGCAAGCGACTTTTGTTGCTATTTATTTTATTTTTTTCTTAGCAGTGACGAGATGTGTTAGTGTTGTTTTCGTTATTTTTTCTCCGTACTTTAGTTTTGATTCGTTTTGGTTTGTATTTGTCTGCCTTTTCTTTTCTATTGTTAATTTCTTTACACCCTTTTGTTTATACACTGTGTTGTCAGTGTATTATTGTGAATTTTTCGCAGTTATCATTGTGATTTTTCACAACATTTGATTTAGTTAAGATTTATTTTCTTTTGACCTCTGCGAATGTTTTCGTTTGTTTAGATGCTTGTCTTTGTTTAGTTATCGTGATATTGTTGATATATACAGTCTTCATGTATACTTGATCATGTACTATTATTCATATGATGCAAATTATATACTGAGTTGATTAACAGTGACTTTATAAATAAGGTAATTGTACTTAGTCTTTATAAAAGACTCATCTCCCACTGAGATTGGGATAACTTTTGTTGCTATTTCAGATATATTGACAGCACATTTGTAGACAGGATGTCTACATTAGATTACTTTATCGCGCAAGGGATAGCCCTTGGAAAAACTGAGGAGAAATTGGAGGATTTTGCGCTTGCTCAATATGCCAAAGCACAAAAGGCTGAAGAAAAAAAGATTCAAGCGCAGCTAGACAGAGAAGCTGAAGAAAGGAAGATTCAGCTAGACAGAGAAGCTGAAGAAAGGAAGATTCAGCTAGACAGAGAATTTGAAGAGAAAAAGCATCAAAGGGAAGCTGAAGAAAGAAAGATTCAGCAAGAGAGAGAATTTGAGGAGAAGAAGTTAATAAGAGAAGCTGAGGAGAGGAGAGAAAAACGGAAAATGGAACATAAACATGAAGAAATACTCATGGCTTTGAAGGTAGAGAAGTTGAAAGTGACGAATATGAGTAGTTCTCACGCGTCTTCTTCGAGCACAAAAAGTCATGATTATAAGTTCAAACTTCCTCATTTTAATCCTACGAAAGATGACATAACGTTCTATCTAGATAGACTTGAACTTAATTGGGTAACATATAAAGTAGATAAGGCACAATATGTTAGACAACTGTTGAATTCACTTACAGGTGAACCATTAAATATTATAATGGCAATAGAAGGACATGATAGGACTAACTATGAAGTTGTCAGAGCAGCCTTATTGAAAAGATATCAGCTTAAAGAAGATGATTACCGTCTTCGTTTTAAGACTATGTTACCAGAATCTGGTGTAGAGTTCTCGGACTTTATAGGAAAGATACGCCTTACTTTCACTAGATGAATAGAGTTGTCTAAGACTGAACATACTTATGAAGCACAAATTTCTTGGACTTGTTGCTTTTCCAGAGACAAAGCACGTAATTTTCATCTGTTAATGAGTCTTTTCTTGCCTTTATACCAGCGAATCCGTAGCAACCTAAGGATTTTTTTAAAAGAAATGGAACAATATTGTTGTCAATATGTCACTGCTCATCCACAACAAAAGATTAGCAATAGCAAGATTAAATAAGGTTTACTCGTGGCTTCTGCGACTCCATACAATTCTAATTTTGGAGGTAAAGTTAAAGGTAATCAGCGCAACTTCGATAAGAAAATTAAGCCTAACTTTGGACAGGATCAAAGTGATTCATGCCAAAGAGGCTCGTCTTCAAGGAATTGGAGGCAATCTGATAGCCCTCATAATTATGGTTCCAACAATCTTTGCTTTAACTTTAAAAGGGTAGACCCAGTTTCAATAAAAACTATCCTCGCCATAATTATCTTTAGGAAGAAGCAGTATCAGTCTTTTTTTAGATAGTTGTTTTTTCATCAAGGTGTAAATCACATTTTCAGCAATTGTGAAAACTGCGAAATTTTCTTGAAAAACCAAAATAATAGTAATAGCAATAGGGGTATATACCATAGATCTTTGACCACCCAAAGGCCCCCAACAAATAGTATCAATCGAGGTAGATGTGCAGCATAATATATAATAGATCAGGTTCATGTCATCATACTAACTATGCTGAACAAGAGTCACAAGGAGTTAGTAATGAACAAAACAATAGTAAACCTAGCGCTAGTGCTAGTTCTTGTTCTGCCTTTGATTTTGGGAGAGCATCTCAATGCCCTCAGTGCACCACTTTATTTGAACCTACTACTATATCCACCTTGAGTTGCGGTCATCCTCTGCCCGCTCTTCCTGCCGCAGCGGCTCATGACGGGAGAGGATCTCTTATTCTACATAGGGGTCTAATGAATAATGATCCAGTCTCAGTCCTCTTTGATTCTGGATGTACCACTATTGGGGTTAGACAATCTCTAGATTATCCTTCATGTGCCACTGGAAGAGTGATCAAATGTGTAACATTTGGTGGCACAGTGGAAAAATACTCTACCGCTATCATCCGTATAGCTACTCCCTTCTTTACAGGAGTGGTCCAAGCGTGTCTGCTTCCGAATCCTATTGCGGATCTTATCGTCGGGCGTATACACGGCATTAAAGAGTACCCCGCAGCAAATTATTGCTTGGGAAGAACATAACTTAGAAGCTGCTAATGCAGTTATCACGAGAGCTCAGGCTCAGAATATGCCTCAGACTTCATCGACCGAAGGTGTTGAGGTACGTGATCAAGATGATCATGATGTCATTTCACGTGACTCTTTTATCAAAAGTCGACAGGAAGACATTTCGTTAAAAAAATTCTTCGTTCTGGCAAAAAAAGGTGACCCAAATAAGAACACAGATCACAAATCTTGGATCACTATGAAGAATGGCGTACTAGTGCGTATGGTACAACACTCTGACATGTCTATACATTCACAAATTCTTGTTCCGAAAGACATGAGAGTTAGAATACTGCAACATGCTCACGACTTCCAATGCGCTGGTCATATGGGATTTTCACGTACGAAGTCGAGAGTTCTTGCGGCTTTCTTTTGGCCATTCGTCAACAGAGACATACGTCTTTATTGTCGCTCGTGTAGAGTATGTCAAGAGGTAAAATCGAAAGGTCCTCACCATGCAGCACCTATCCAGGCTGCGAAAATTCCTATCCATCCATTTCAGAAAATGGCGATAGACATCACTGGTCCTTTCAAAATAAAATCAGCCAGAGGACATCAATTTATTCTTACATGTGTTGACATGTGTACTCGATGGCCAGAGGCCATACCTCTGAAGAGCATTTCGACTGCCGATATTGCAGACGCTCTTTGGCTGATATTTTCGCGGTTGGGATTCCCTAGGGAAATCTTGTCAGACCATGGCACCCAACTGATATCTGAGATGATGTCGCAAGTGATGTCTGCTCTTAATATCAAGAGATCACTGAGTAGTATTTATCATCCTATGTCTAATGGACTAGTCGAACGTCTCAATAGAACTCTCAAAAATTTACTTGGAAAAATAACTGAGGATCATCCTCAGGATTCGGACAGAGTCTTACCCGCTGCTCTCTTTGCTTATAGAGAGGTTCCTAATGAACATACTGTTTTTTTCTCCTTTCGAGCTCATCTTTGGCGCGCGTCCGCGCGGCCCAATGTCCTTGCTTCACGATCTAATAGCTGCCGATGATATTAGTGATGACACACAATCTTCTTACGAGTATGTCATTGCCCTCAGGCAGAAAATCATTGAAGCTTGCAAATTAGCAACTTCCACATCTGAATTTGCTAAAGCAAAGGCAAGACAGTTTGCAAATAAAAATAGATGCCTACGTCAACTTTGTCCTGGAGACAAAGCATTTGTATTACTTCCTTCAAGGGAAAATAGACTTCTTATTGGTTGGAAAGGTCCTTTTGAGATTGTATCTAAAATTTCTGATGTCGGCTATGTCGTCGATATTGACGGAAAGCATAAAACTTTTCACATAAATATGCTTACGGAATTTTATTACCGTCCAGCGTACTTACAACCTATCTTTCAAGCGACAGGCGACGCTACAGTCGCTTGTGGCCATTACTCATCGCTGTCTGTCATACAGGATGAGGAATCTACTTTCTCTGATGTTAATCTTCCTCTTCTGATGATTCCACTGCATTCTACGGAATCATGGAAGGATGTTGCAATTTCACCTAATTTATCAACTAGGGAACAGTCACAAATCTCTTCCATGTTACAAGCATTTCAGGATGTTCTCACGGACATTCCTGGACACACTACAGTCATTGAACATGACATTGTATTGACTGACCATACTCCTATCAGGGTCAGACCTTACCCTATTCCTATGCACTTCCAAACTCAAGTCGAGAAAGAGTTGGATGAAATGATAAAATTAGGAATAATTGAACCATCCAGTTCGGCATACTCGTCGTCTATAGTTATTGTCCGAAAGAAAGACAATAACATACGCATTTGCGTCGATTACCGTAAACTAAATCAAGTAACGAAGTTCGATGCAGAACCTATGCCTCTGTTGGATGAGTTACTTACTAGACTTTCCAATTCTCGTTTCTTTACAAAGCTGGACTTGTCTAAAGGATACTGGCAAGTTCCTTTAACCGAACGAGCCAAACCTTTCACTGCTTTCTCCACACCTAGGGGTTTGTTCCAATGGAACTTTATGCCTTTTGGCCTTATGAATGCCCCAGCTACATTCGTACGCATGATGCGTCGAATACTGGCATATCGTTCTGATGTGATTGCATACTTGGACGATATCTGTCTTTTCAGCGATTCTTGGAAAGATCACTATCTGAGATTAGACGAACTGTTGTCTACTCTACGTGAGCATAATTTGACAGCTAAACCCTCTAAAGGCTATGTTGGGTTTAGTGAGATTTCTTTTCTTGGTCATCGTGTTGGTCATGGTCTCTTGAAAACAGAAGACCACAACACTTCTAAGATACTGAACATCACTATTCCTAAGACTAAAAAACAGATCCGTAGTCTCTTGGGCCTAATACAGTTCTACGGAAGATTCATTCCGAATCTTTCCTCTATTATGGCACCACTCTCAACCCTATTGAAGAAAGGGTCTCCTAATATGGTGCGTTGGTCCCAAGAATGCCAATCTTCATTGGATCAGATTAAGTCATTATTTTCGTCTCCTCCTATTTTAAGACTACTTACAGCCGATAGGACGTTTGTCCTTCGTAGTGATGCCTCAGCAATAGGGATCGGGGCGGCACTGATGCAAGAGTATTTTGAGACTCTGCATCCTGTAATGTATGTCTCGAGAAAACTGAATGCGGCAGAAAGGAATTATTCTGTTCTAGACCGAGAATTGCTAGCTATGGTCTGGGCAATTCTTAAACTCCAAAGATTCCTTCTCGGCGCACATTTTGTAGTAGAAACCGACCAAAAAGCTCTCACAGCTATGCAGAATAAGGATTTGAAGAGTTCGAGATCCACTCGATATGCTATTGCTCTTCAACCTTTTCATTTCACGGTACGAGCTATTCGTGGTTCGGATAATGTGATGGCAGACATATTGTCTCGATGCCCACATGAAGCTACTTAGCTATTTTGTCTAGATCCACTGTTACATATCTAAAGTTATGATCTATTCTTACAATAACATGCTTCTGTAACACTTGTTGTCACTTTGTTTAAACTCATGGTTATGTATTGATTTCTTGCTTTCTCTGTTACCGTCTTCGGTAAAACAGAGGAAGGCTTTGTTTCATATGAAATAAAGGTCGAAAAAATTAATGCGGCCACATTTATAGTTTAGATATATTTTAAGTGACTATGGTACATTATAACATTCTAAGAAATGTACTATTTGTATTGTTCTCAGCAAACCAGTGTGATATCTTGGAACGGTGTATAACTACGATGACTTCTATAGACGTCCTGATGTTCCTTGAGAATTTTGCTTACAAGACATCGCCGGAATAGAGCATTGTCTTGTTCTTCTAACGTCATCAGATATTAGTTCTATACACATGTATAATAATATGTTTGTAAAAAGAATTTAGAAATGTTGTTAATGATTGACCATTTGAATTTCTGGTTATATACGCAATATACGTCGTGAGATTTCGATGTTGGTGTAATCTCATAATGGAAATTGTCATTCACCATTTATACACATTGATATGAATTTTTGTTGTAACATTACCTGCACTTTTGAGTTGGTTGGTAACACCTCCCCGGATATATTTACTTTGAGAAAATAGTTTCTCCTATCTAGTGAGATTTTTTCTTCTCACCAGACGCTCTAATGGGCGTCGATTGGATCTGACATTATGATGTTATATTTTTTGGTGATCCTTTCATCGGCGCATTACTCATGCATTATGAGCTTAATGCACCTGGCTCATAGATGTATTTCCCAAAAAAAATGTGCCATTTTTTTTTTCCCCGGGAGGTGTGGCAATGTTGCAGTTATTTTTGACGGTGGAAAAAACGCCAACCTAATGTATATTTGGTTTAATGTGATCAAAGAGAGATAAATGTTTATTATCTTTCTGTGAGAGGTTTGACTGGTGATTATCTTCTCCTGTCTTATGTTGTCCTGTCTCAGGCAATGTCTTATAGTTGACATGTCTTAAGTCTATTTATAGGATCATATACAGAGTATCTTTATCACCCGTTTGGGCGGAAACGCCTGGTCTGGATTTGCCTCAATCTGGTCCATGCTCTTTGGGCATGCGCGGGTCTTGGTGGCAAAAGCCGGGAGACTGATTCAGAGAGAGTGTACCTGAGGCTTAGAACGGATGTACCTATCCATAGATTTCTCTCTGCCAAGTTTGCGATAGGGATTGGAAATTCTGGGAATGACAGTTTTGTCATTCTTCTGTCCCTGAGTGTTTCTTTATGCCAGTATTGGCTGTGTTGTGTTACCTTAGAGTGTAAGGATTCTTTGAGAAGGTAACTGAAACATTATTAGATCTTTTCGTCTCGTTTAGATCTTACAGGTACATTTATCGCTGATGGCAACATAGTGAGCGAAGCTCACAAGGAGTTATTATACTGTACTCCAGTATGGCTTCATATTTGAAAGACTAGGTCTAAGTTGACCCGTTACATACATAAGCCTAAGAATCATCTTTATGGATCCGCAATGCAGGCGGAATATGGTTTGGCAGAGAATATATTTAATCTCAGAAGCTTGTGTAAACTGAGAGTGACCTGATTATTGAGGCCCGCGACCTGCGGCCTGATTTCGTTGTCATCATATTGGTCCATGTTTACGGCCAATATTCTTTACCAGAATGAAGTATCTGTCATGTGAGGCCAGTCTGAAGTCTTTTTGCCAATTGTAGGACAATGGAATTGACTTTGTTTAAATAACTGATATCGCCCGTACTATGCAATATATTTGCTAGGGCCTACCTGACGGGGCTCAGTCAGGGATTAGAGCTATTGCATGAACAGTAAACATTGGTCAAGACATTGTTACATGTCTGGGATCTGTGATGCCTGAAGCTGACTTTTGTAACTACACACATTATGTACTCGATCTTATACTATTGACTGTTTCGTCCATCATCATCGTATTATTGTACGTCATGAATAAATATTGTAAACGTCAGCAGCATTCCCTACTTCACTGACTTCTACTTGTGATTGTGTGAGTTAATGTGAAGACGTCCAAGAGCCTATATGGCCTTCGTGTTATCAGCACTGTTATCTACACACTTACACGATCAACCACACTGTCATACAAGTACTACACGTCTGAATCTACATGAATACTGACATGATGTGTGTGTCTACTATACCCTGGCGGCACCTCACGCTAGTGACCTAAATTCTCGCTACAACTTTGTACTGACCAGGACAACACAACACGCTCAACGTACTAACATTCATAACACATCAAAAACAGTACGTTACATCTGGGCATTTACACTGAACAACCTTTTACATCTCTAGTCAAACAGACTTTTACACACGTACAAGTATCATATCACGTCATCATTATTTCACTTTACACAAGTTCATTCTTCTATTACATTAACTACAAAATTAATATCTTGTCAGTCTGTATTTATGTGAATCATCTTTTACCAGCATCACGTTTTAATTGCTACTAACCCTTAATGTGTAGATATTCAATTAATAAACCCAATAACCATTTGATAAAAAACAAAAAGAGATTGTATTTGGTTTAATTTTTTATTTGTCAAATTGTATCCTTGGGAACAAATCACCTCCCCTACCAATTCACATATAATACATCAATAAATCACTTCAGATGTATATTCCATGTGTAGCTTTGAGTCTGAGACTGAGGTGGCTGTCTGAAACTCCATCAACCAGGGCAGTTATATTGTAAGACTTTCAGGCCATGCTTTGGAACGTTCAGAATGGATGGCTGAGACAGAAATGGAAAACATCAATAGAATTCTCAAGTCTCCAAGAACTGGTGTGGATCTACTGTCCTGGTCATGTAGGAGTACGGGGCAATGAAAGAGCTGACAGACTGGCCTCGAGAGCACCCATAGTGGAGATACTGGAAATGGATAAGGGAGAGACACTAAGGGCAATTAATAATCGTCTGCTAGAAAATGACACTGCAATAGATGAATCAACAAGGCTGAGACTTTTGGAGTTAGGCATCAAACATGGGACTAGCAGAGATGGACATGAGAGAGGATGCATCCATCGTATGTACAACCGGCGTGCTACAGGTATAATTAGCATTCATACTCTTTGACATTTGCTGAGGGAGACTGAGCACCTGTGGGTTTGTCCTGAGTGCAGTGAGGTCAATTCTGATTAACAATAACAATATAGTCTGAGAGCACATGACCATTGATTCACCAGACAATGATTGATGTACTAGTACTCACTACTTTTCTCTGTTAATTGTTTAGTTTTGCTGTAGGTGGACATGTACACATGAATGCTGTCAAGCCCATTCTTTTCTGTCTGCCCTGTTTTTTTTTTTTTGCCTGGTTTGGTGGCGTACAGAAAAATTGTTGTCATCATATTTCATCTTGACATGTGACCAAACTATGTCAGCCTACTCTATGTTATATAGTGAGAAGATCTTCATATGGTCCTACAGCACATCTAACTTGTTCCTTTGTAAAACTTTCAATGTATGATATTCTGAGGATAATTTCGAAACATCTCAGTTCTAATATCTGCCTTTGCTCTCAATCAGTTCTCAAAGTCCACATCATGTAAGTAAGTACAAGTACTTGTTTACATAAGAAAATACTGCACGGTCAGGTTGGCACAAGTAAATAAAGATATTTTTTTGTATATAATTCTCATCATACATAGAGGTCGACACCATCCTAACATACCCTGTATTACGTGTCAATCAGACTAAAGGGTCTTTTATTTTTGTAAATGCACCTTAATATAACTGATTGGTTACGTTTAATCCTGAGGAAATTTCACTTTTAACTGTTGGCTCTTCAGGGTTAGTCAAAATGTTAATAGCTTGAATTTACCCCTTCATTAAATAGAAACCAAATTATCTCGATAATAAACAGACATGTCATATATCTGCATTACCAGTAACCATAAGCAGACATTCTGTCATATATCTACATCACCAGCCACCATAAACAGACATGCTGTCATACATCTATATTACCAGCCACCATAAAGAGAAACATCATATATCTGAAAAAATCCTGCCAAACATTACCAGTCACAATAAACAGACCTGCTGTCATGTATCTGCATTACCATTCACCATAAAGAGATATGCTGTTATATATCTGAAAAATGTTGTCAAACATTACCAACCAACATAACTAGAATTGCTCTACTGTAGAAAAAAACACTTGTTAAACACAATCAACATAACCAGGCATGCCTTACTGAACAAGCTCACCAAGAATTAATGCTCAGTGATGGCAGATCAAAGACAAGACTGTACAAGAATACACTTGTCAAACACAACCAACTCAAGCAAAACATGGGCTACTGTAAAGGAAAAACACTGCCAACATAACAGGACACATCTTCACATATGGGAAGAAAGCATATCAAACATAACCAGACATTCTGATATTTAGGAAAAAAACATCTAAAACACAATCAACAAAATCTGACATGATCTCATATTTAGGAGAAAAATTGTCAAACACAACCAACAAAATCAAACATGATCTCATATTTAGGAGAAAAAACTTTTCAAACACAGCCAACAAAATCAGACATGCTCTCATATTTTGGGGGAAAAAATCTGTCAAACACTACCAACCAACTTGGTCAGGTAATGTCTCATGTGTAGACAGAAACATCTTTCAAGTGAATCGTCAGCTTATACCACAGAAATGTGAAGAACTAGCTGGTTTAGATGAAGGTTATTAACAGAAGTAAATCTAAATATTAAAAGACTTACTTACTTAGTTGTTCCCCTTCTACCGTGAGGTGTAGAGGTAATATTAAAAGACAACAATTACAAGATGTCAATGCTGAATTAAATAGAACAATCATTACAAAATTAAACAAAACAAATGTCATGCTAATATCAACAAGTTGGACAATTTTTATCTTGATTCAAGCCAGTGATGGGAACAAAGTATTTCAGTGAATACAAAAGTATGAATAATTATTTTTAAATCACAAAATACACCAACCATGTAAGAATACTCCCCAGATTATTTTTTCTGCATTTCAAGACCGACAGACTATATAACATATACATCACTTTAAGTGTATTCTTTTGTATGTTCTCAGACTACTACAGCTGTTAAACCTTATATCACAAACATCACATTTGTAAGGCTTCTCTTCTGTATGTATTTTTGCGTGTCTTCTCAGGCTAAATCAATCTGTAAACCCTACACCATAAACATCACACATAAAATGCTTCTCTTCAGTATGTATTCTACTATGTCCTTTCATATTAGCAAACTCTGTAAACCCTGTACCACAAATATCACACATGAAAGGATTCTCTTTTATACAAATTTTATGATGTCTTTTCAGACTAGAACACTGTGCAAACCTCGCACAACATACATAGGAAACTTCTCTGTTGCATGTATTCTTTGGTGTGTATTTAGATTACTTCTTTCTTCTTCTTTGATCCTTAGCCACCGATCGTCAAAGCAGTCAGTGGCCATTACGCCTGGTGGCATCTTGTAGGGCAACAACAAATTGATTCCACTTTGCTCGGTCAGCGGCCATCCTTCATACAGTGCACCAACTCTGGTTCATTCTTTGCATCTCAGCCTCCACAGTCCTATTTAGATTACCACACTGGTAAATTCCTACAGCACAAAATTCACTCATGTAAGGCTTCTCTCATGCACATTTTCTCTTGTGTTTATTTAGATGACTACTTTGTACGAACCTTACTCCACAAACATCACACTTGTAAGCCTTCTTTCAAAAATGGGTTATTTTGTGTTCTTTCAGACTAACGGAGTGCTTAAACATTACACCACAAATGTCACACCTTTAAGGCTTCTCTCCAGTATGTGTTATTATGTGTGCTTTCAGATTACAAAACTGTGTAAACCCTTTGCCACAAACATCACACTTGTAAGGATTCTCTCCAGTATGTGTTATTTTGTGTGCTTTCATACTAGAAGAATGTGTGAACCCTACTTCACACACATCACACCTGTAAGGCTTCTCTCCAGTATGTGTTATGTTGTGTGCTTTCAGACTAAAAGAGTCTTTAAACATTACATAGCAAACATCACACCTGTAAGGCTTCTCTCCAGTATGTATTCTTTTGTGTGTTTTCAGACTAGAAGATTGTGTGAACCCTACTTTACAAACATCACACCTGTAAGGCTTCTCTCCAGTATGTATTCTTTTGTGTGCTTTCAGATTAGAAGACTGTGTGAACCCTACTCCACAAACATCACACATGTAAGGCTTCTCTCCAGTATGTGTTAATATGTGTGCTTTCAGATTATAAAACTGTGTAAACCCTTTGTCACAAACTTCGCACTTGTAAGGATTCTCTCCAGTATGTGTTATGTTGTGTGCTTTCAGACTAAAAGAGTGTTTAAACATTACATCGCAAACATCACACCTGTAAGGCTTCTCTCCAGTATGTATTCTTTTGTGTGTTTTCAGATGAGAAGATTGTGTGAACCCTACTTCACAAACATCACACCTGTAAGGCTTCTCTCCAGTATGTATTCTTTTGTGTGCTTTCAGATTAGAAGACACTGTGAACCCTACTCCACAAACATCACACCTGTAAGGCTTCTCTCCAGTATGTGTTATTATGTGTGCTTTCAGATTACAAAACTGAGTAAACCCTTTGTCACAAACATCACACTTGTAAGGATTCTCTCCAGTATGTGTTATGTTGTGTACTTTCAGACTAAAAGAGTCTTTAAACATTACATAGCAAACATCACACCTGTAAGGCTTCTCTCCAGTATGTATTCTTTTGTGTGTTTTTAGACTAGAAGATTGTGTGAACCCTACTCCACAAACATCACATATGTAAGGCTTCTCTCCAGTATGTGTTATTACGTGTCCTTTCAGATTACAAAACTGTGTAAACCCTTTGTCACAAACATCGCTTTTGTAAGGCTTCTCTCCAGTATGTATTCTTTTGTGTGTTTTCAGACTAGAAGATTGTGTGAACCCTACTTTACAAACATCACATCTGTAAGGCTTCTCTCCAGTATGTATTCTTTTGTGTGTTTTCAGACTAGAAGATTGTGTGAACCCTACTTTACAAACATCACACCTGTAAGGCTTCTCTCCAGTATGTATTCTTTTGTGTGCTTTCAGATTAGAAGACTGTGTAAACCCTACTCCACAAACATCACACATGTAAGGCTTCTCTCCAGTATGTGTTATTATGTGTGCTTTCAGATTATAAAACTGTGTAAACCCTTTGTCACAAACATCGCACTTGTAAGGATTCTCTCCAGTATGTGTTATGTTGTGTGCTTTCAGACTAAAAGAGTGTTTAAACATTACATAGCAAACATCACACCTGTAAGGCTTCTCTCCAGTATGTATTCTTTTGTGTGTTTTCAGACTAGAAGATTGTGTGAACCCTACTTTACAAACATCACACCTGTAAGGCTTCTCTCCAGTATGTATTCTTTTGTGTGCTTTCAGATTAGAAGACCGTGTAACCCCTACTCCACAAACATCACACTTACAAGGCTTCTCTCCAGTATGTGTTATTTTGTGTGATTTAAGACTACAAGACTGTGCAAACCCTACACCCCTAACATCACACTTTGATGGGTTCTCTGCACTATGCATTCTTTTGTGTTTATTAAGACCACTGTATCGTGCAGACCCTGTATCACACACATCGCATTTGTATGTATCTCCAGTATGTATTTTTTTGTGTTTATTAAGATCACTACACTGAGCAGAATGTCTTTTTTTGTACTTATTAAGATCCCTATTTTGCATAAACCCTACACCACAAAGATCACACTTATAAGGCTTCTCTCTAGTTTGTATTCTATTTAGTTTTGTCAGAGTAGAATATTGTATTAGCATTACACCACAAACATCATGTTCATAAGGGTTCTGTATTTCCTTACTCTGCATGTTGTTTACAAATCCACAACTCATATCAACTCCATCAAGGTCATAACTTTTCTTTCTGGTGTCATGTGATCCATTGTCAATTTGAACTGTGACCTTGAAATCATTCTGGGTCTCATCAATGTCTGCTGATCTGTCTTGACAAATAATGGAATGCACAGCTACATCACTTCCAGTTGTCCTAGACTCATCATAATTGTCATCTGTCAACAATGCAACACTGGTATAATCATTCCTGTACAATCTATCATTGGTATTGATGCTAAGGTAAGGCACATCTGAAATGATATGGGATTTAGATAGAAAATAAACAGTTAATTTCCTTCATGACGAGCACAAACTATGCTTTCCCAGAATACTCTGCATTATCAGTTCTTTAAATAAAGATAAATAAAAATTATAATTGGCACAGAAAGATTAATGTTTATACATCTATAATCCATCATGGTAGTGTGCTGTATTATATTAAAGTTGCCCCTTACCAGAAAGGAAGAAAGAGGAAGAAGGGTGCCGTAATTATTTTTGGAGAATTCTAGTCAGTGAAGTGTACTGTCTTTTAGTGTAAATTTTATATTTTATGTTAATCTTTTCTGTGAACATGTACTTATTATATACCAAACTGTAGGGAAATATATGGAGAATTGTAATATATAGTGTCTTTGGTAGTATTAACACAAGCATGCTCTGTATACTTTCAAAATTGTGCATGTAAAATTGAAAAACACTAACAAGTTAACTGTAGAATACGAGCTTACCAAAGACAAATTACTGTTGTAGACAATAAAACTTCCTTTTTAGTCTTCAAGCATCAAGGTAATCCATTTACGAAGTAAAAAGACATTGCTTATGGTCACAGTTAGTACATTTAGTGTTATTCACACCAGTGTTTACTGTGGTCCATTTTAAGAAAAAAATAAATTATGCAATCTTGCATTACATAATTTTCAAACAAATAAAGAAGAATAACATCATATAAAACTTTTTACATTTGTTTAATGCTTTACTAGTATCCCTAGCTTATCTTCTACCCAGGACTAGTGATCAGATGTTACTTAATTTCCTATTTAATTTGTCAAATGTCAAGACTTTACTTCTCTCCTCTGTTAGCAATCTCTCAATCTTAATCATCTTCTCTCTCTCAGTCGTTAACTCTTCTAATTTGTCTTTCTCATCCTTTTCTTTATTTGCACTTAGTTGTCGTGTTTCATTCTCACTATCCTCATTATTCATTAGTTCTTCAGCTTCATTCGGAAATTCAGTATAATTCTCTTCTTCAATACCAGAATTTACTTTATTCAACAAATCAAGAAGCGTCTTTGTATAAGACCTATCACGGTCAGTTGTCTCAGCTTCTAATTTACCACACCTCTCTTTGTTTTCCTGAAGTTGTTGCTTGGGATCACTAACCTCATCATCTCTATAATGCACTTGATTTTCCAAATCCTTGACTTTGCCCAATGTAGCATCTAACGCTGCTTGCACTTTAGTAAGTTCCATGTTTGACTTATCTAAATCATTTGTTAGTCTCGACACTGTTTCTTGTAATTTACTCTTTTCAGTAATATTTTGCAAAAAATTAGCCCTTTCCTGTAGAGCAATCTGTTTGTTTTTCTTCATCCGCTCCTCCTCTTCTAATTCCTTTTTGTTATCCTCCTGCATGTTGTTGCCGATCATATTGTGTACAATCTTATGCATATAATTGTGTCTAGTCCGAGTATAATAGTACACCATCGGACGTAGGCATTCTAACAACACCGCCAAATCTCTAGCCATGATCATTTCAGGATTTGAATGAGGGTTATCGTCAGTAAAAAACTTTATGGCTGCTACCGCATTAAACAAAAACCCATCCAGCACGTATCTATCAAGTGCTGGACCTTGTAATCCCTCAACACATTCACCTACATCTGCTAAATATTCTAGTATAGGCCTCATATCATCTGGATCATCATCAAAATCCATGGTGATTCAATCACCCAGTCAACCATATATCTATACCAGTATAATTATTAATATCGCAAGTTTATGTCCCAAGAAGTTCTGACAATTACCCTTCCATTTCACCCAGTTAAGTATCTATACCTGAAATTGCAATTATTTATTAATTTTGTATCCCCAATTCCTCTTCCATATGAGGGAAGTCAACATATATCATACAACCATCAATACTTATGCATTAAATCCTAATAAAGTTGTCAGTATATTTCTAGACAACAAAAACAACAGCTATCAACAGAATAGGTAATGAAAAGCACAGGAAGGCAGGCTCGTTGACATGGATAAGGCGACACAGTTCACACAACAAAAAACCACTTATCTTGAATGAAAACAATCCCGTTCCTTTCCGCTAACACCCTGGATATCACAAAGTTCAATGGTAAAACAATCAACCACAGAAAGGCATTGGAACTTGACACCTTTCTCCTCAGGTCTTGATTCAGCACGCTACGTGCTTGCACACCGCACAGGAAAACAAGAAATGGGTCACCGTCTGTCAATTTCGTTGAAAGGAGGTATACCGCTTGTTCATACTGCCTGATGTTTACTTGAACTGGTATACAGACACCACTGTATATCATGACATCTCATAATCTTGAGTAATAAATTCCTTCAATTGTGAATGTCACTTGAGTATCAGATCTAAGAATTATTGAATACTTGCCATGAACTGATAAGCGTAACTGATATTGAATAGGTTTTCCTTGGGACCCCTGATACAGCTCTCAAATGTGATGTCTGTCTTTTGAATACTAACGCCACTCAGGCTAAATATAGAGACATGTTGCTAAAGGGTTCTGTATTACAGGCCACGCCCACTCAGGGCTATTCCTGGATACTTCGAGGTCCTGTAATAAATGTTACAACACGCATGTCATGGGCCTCACGCCCGTAAAGCTTGCACATCACTGATAAGAGTCTAATTCTGGCTGATAGAGTCTAACTTTGACAGATATATATATATGTATAGTTGTATGTATACGCCCATACAGAGCTATTCCTAAATATGATAAGTTCACACAACCTCTTGTCACACGAATATCATATCTATTCGTTCCAACTTGTAATGACTGGCCCACCAGATATGTAACCGGTAGAACCAGTCGTTCAGTAATAGGGCATTGAAACTACAGGTGACAGTTAATGACGGTTTTATTCTGGTATCAATACATTGTTATGAAATGCACATAGTCAGGATACAGTTCACAGCATAACACGAAATATATCTTAACACTATAAGGACTGCACACTCGGCAGTTACAATGAGATCAGCGCTATAATAATATAGTGAATCCTACTAGCAATTTCTCACAAGACTGCACACCCGGCAGTTTGCAATAATCTCGCCTTCACTCATCTCAGCGCAATCTCTTCCTCAACAACTATCCCCTAACAGGAAACCATGGCCTATATATATATATTCATCAGCGCTATAAAGTATCATCAATAACAATCCTCTCACAGGAAATCATGGCCTTTATATAATTCATCAACAACTATCCTCACACAGGAAATAATGGCCTATATATATATTCATCAGCGCTTTAAAGTATCATCCATAACGATCCTCTCACAGGAGATCATGGCCTTTATATAAATCATCAACAACTATCCTCACCCAGGAAATCAATGGCCTTTAAGTAATTCACTCACAGGAAAACAATGGCCTTTAAGGACTGCACACTGCAGTTATCAAAATAGCCTACACAAAATCTTGGCCTCATAAACATTTTCACAATAATCCATACTGCAGTTTTATACTACGCTGTACCTACAGTGAAAAATCAGTTGACATTTTAACTTCAGCACTGCACAGGCATTTCACTTCCCAAAAACACAGTCTTGACCTACCCGGTCAAATGCCCAGAACACTCTCCCCGAATCACACACTCGTCCCGCTCAACACAATCACGAGACTTCCTCACTGTCAACACAACTCAGTCAATCAATCATCTGCGGGCTAGCCGCGACATATTCTCACCCCGCTCAAAACAATACAGAATAAATATATATCTCACAACTTGAGATGATCAGCGTTTTTCCACGCTATCTGTATCTATCTCTCGAAACTACCACGAGATATTTTCAAAACAATTCAATAGCCAACAAGCAAACAAGTGCTCCAACTCAAAATCTAACTTGTCTACTAACATACTCAGGTTTACTTCCCTTACACCAGTTCTGTTCTTAACAACTACCAAACAATAATACTCAAAGTCAGCAATGTTTCTAAGTAGTCTGACACAAATATTTGCATAGAAAAAACCAGAACACTTGAACATTTTTGTCACATTTAGTAATATTATTATTATATTTCTTTTAACTTGTAATAAATTTATAAAAAGCCAGTGCAAAAAAAAAATATATATATAAATATATATAAATACTACTCATCAAAAGTCAAGAGCCACCCTATTATTTTCAATACACTTTTATATAAGCACATAGAATGATTAAATGAAGGAAGTTTTTAGTAAAAATGGGTGCAATATCTTCCTCTGATAGTCCTCTATGCACGTTAAGCATAAAAACAACTCACCGACAACCATGGTGATCACGTGCAATTTGGTTTGCTGACCATAAATTCACATTTTTAATCTGTTTTTTTCAAACTTCCGTACAACCAAACAGGTGAAGTAATCGTGCTGATTGACATTCCACGTGCAATGACGACTTTTCGTGAACAGAGTTCACTCTTAATTTGTTTTACAATCAGCAGACTTAGGGTAGTTTCATCACTTGCAAAAACCATGCCACCGAGAAGAAGTCTTGACACCTTACAAAGAATGAGGGCTATAGCGTGGGTTGAAAGTGGTTTATCTGTCTGTGAGGTTGCTAGATGGCTTGCAGTGTCACACTCTACTATCCAAAGAATTTTGGAGAGATTTCAGGCCACAGGAAGTGTGGAGGATCACCACCGGCCAGGTCGCCCTAGATGCACCAATAGACATGATGACCGGTACCTCTTGTTGTCAGCCCTGCGCCATCGAACAGTGACTTGTTCCACTCTAAGATGTCAGCTGAGACAAACTGTAAACGTTAATGTCAGTCAAAGCACCATTCGCAGACGTTTACATGAATTTGGACTGGCTGCTCGACGTCCTGCAGTCAGAATTTCTCTTAGTCCTGCTCATTGCAGAACCCGTGTTGCTTGGTGTCGTGAGCACATCCGATAGACAAGGCAACAATGGAGTCAAGTTCTCTTCACTGATGAATCTCGCTTCACTGTGTCATTCAATGATGGCAGGATTCGAGTTTGGAGACTACCAGGAGAGCAATTTACTGATGACACAATTAGAGAGGTGGATCGTTATGGTACGGGTTCTGTCATGGTCTGGAGAGGCTTCTACAGACACAGCAGGACCCCACTCTACATCATCCAAGGCAACTTGACCAGCCCAAGATACCAGAACGAAATCTTGAGACCAATTGTTCAGCCTGCTCTGGAGGCCATAGGTGGTAATGCCATCCTCCAAGATGATAACGCTTGACCCCATCGAGCTCGTGTGGTGAATGAGTTTATTCAGCAACATCGGATCATCAGGATGGCGTGGCCAGCTCATTCACCTGACCTTTCTCCGATTGAGCACCTCTGGGATGTCCTTGGTCGAAGATTGTCAACAAATCACCCCCTGCCAATGGATGTTGCACAGCTGACTGCATTTCTGCTTCAGGAATGGCAAGCTGTTCCTCAGGATACTCTTCGGACCCTTGTGGACTCGATGCGTCTACGCTGTCTTGAATGCCTTGCTGCAAACGGTGGTCATACCCGATTTTGAAATGTCTATTTGTCCAATATCTATTGTGTGACTTTTGAAAAGGTGGGTGACACACTTCACAGCTTCATTACGTTTGAATGTGTGTTTCCATTTCTTTACGTGACATGTCAATTTGGTATTCAATAAATGCCATTTTGACTGATACCTATTACGTTTATATCAGATTTGTTTTATGGTTTCAACCAAGGTTTTTCTAAGTGGCCCTTGACTTTTGACGAGTAGTATATATAAAAGCAGTGCATGTTTCTTGTAATTTATTCAAATTTTTATGTCTTTAAATTTCTTCTTGAAATTAGGCAGAGTTTCTCTTTAGGTTCTCCTGGGTTACGCTGTGGTTATTTCTTAGCTGATCATTTTGTTTTTCAGAGATAATATTTAAAATAATTATTCCGTCTTAATTCATACATGCAAACAGCAATAATTAAGGGACATAACATCATGCTGGAAATCAAGGGACATAACATGAATGATAAATGCATTATCTTGTTTTGTAATTAACAACTAACTATTTTACATTGTAATATAAAATATGTAACTACACATTATTATTGTTAATAAAAATGTAAATAAAATGTATTTTTCTATAGCATTAAATTTATCATTACTTTGTATTTCGAACATAAGGTTAGTTTCTCTGAGTTTTAGAATTAGCTCATAGATTTAGAAGACACTTAATAACAATTTATAATCAAATAGGTTGAAAGGTATGCGCCTCACCACAAGAAGGCAAAAACTGAACCAAACCAAATAACAGGCAATCAGGTCACATGATTCTGTACACACTGTGTCTAGGTTGAATGGGGCAAGCTTCGCCAAACCCCGATATATTATTAGATTGAAGAGTGGTAGGACCTTGATTCCTTCAGGGAAGTACCTAGGTTTAATTTTTATTTAGGTTCTTATGTGTCCTATCTAGCCTTCACTTTCTTTCCATTCCCTGACGAAGGCCTTGTGGTCGTAACGTTGGCTATTTTCTTTGTCTTTTGTCATCGTAAGACGAATTACCTTTTTTCAATTTTTTTTCACACCCATCCATATTAGATTGAAGGAAGAATTAGAACAAAATCAACATCATAGACTAAGAGGTGCCCTGTTATGGACAAAACTGAACACATTCACACAGGAGATACCCAGCAAACAATACATGGCAATAGAACAAAACATACAGCGAAGTAAGCAAATAGGACAAATAGTAGACTCACATGGAGACATACAAACACAGGCACAACATATAGCACAAGCCTTTGAGGACTACTATAGAAATCTTTACACAGGAGAAGAAATACAACGACAAATACAGGACACTTTTATGCAATACACTAAGAAACTCAGTAACAAAGATAAACAATCTTTTGAGGAAAAACTGACCCTAGAAAACATAACACATGCAGTAAACAAAATGCAAAATGACAAGTCACCAGGACCCAACTGAATTCTACCAACATTTTTTCCCCATTTTTAGCCCTCTCCTACTAAGGTTACATTCAGAATCTTTTAAAACAAATGAATATCTATTTAGTTTCAACGTGTTATACAACATTCTAATCCCTAAAGATGATCCAGAAAAAAAAAAAAAGCTTAAAAACTACAGGCCAATATCACTCCTAAACACAGACTATAACATTTTAACAAAAACCTTAACAAACAAACTTAAATCTTTCATGGCTACACTCATGCATGAAGACCAACAGCACAGAAACATTCATCAGCATGCACACTTCATAAGAGGCATCATCACCTATACACACTAGAAGGATTACCAGTCATCAATCCTATCTCTAGACCAGGAAGAAGCCTTTGACAGAATATCCCACTCATACCTCCATAAAACTTTACTATACCTCAAAATTGTTGAATATATTAGAAAGTGGATTGAAATTACCTACACAAAACCTGAAAGCAAGGTTTTGGTAAATCATTCTTCTACTGGAACTTTCAAGCTGACATGATCTGTTAGGCAGGGGTGTCCCCTATCTTTGCTACTCTATGTACTCACTCTAGAACCACTGCTAGAGAAAATTAGGCAAGACAGTACTATCAGAGGCACTGTTATTCAGGGTAAAGGGATACAAAAGTTGCTTGCCTACGCAGACGATACTACCTTCTCTCCCCTCAATGATAGGTTTATACAAAATATCCTAGACACATTCACGCTTTTTGGTAAAGGTAGTGGGTCAAAATTAAATGTTCAAAAATCTATAATTATGGGTATAGGCAGATGGAAAAACAAAGCGGATTTTCCCTTTGATTTAACATCAACAATAAACATGAAAATGTATGGCATATACTTTTAATCCCACCCAAACAGCACACACAAAATCATGAGGCAGAACCTTGTCACACATATCACAGACATGCTACATCACTACAGATACAAAACAACAACCATTTTTGCCAGAATAGGAATAGTGAACTGTTTTATTATTCCTAAAATAATTTACATAGCTATGGCCTTTGACCCTCCACAACAGAAGATAACAGAGATAAACAAGGAGATTAAGCGCTTTGCTTTTGGGCACACTTAGCATTAATCATCAAACACTCATGCAAGAGAAAAGATTTGGGGGAGTTGCATTCAAAGATATAGGACGAGAAAATGAAGGCACTTTAAATTAAACATGTAGAAATATAATAAAAGACCCAGAAAAAAACACATTAACTCATTACTGCGTAGCACTTAGACTTGCTAGACTGAGACCACCAAAGAACACTGTCCCACATAATTTTGGCACACTACCACCTTTTAACAAGACATGCATACAAGCCATCAGAGGACACATTTTAATTAATCAGGGAAAAAACATAATTTACAAACACCTGGTCAGGTTACAAGCACCACCATTACACCTTGCAATTAAAAGAGGTAGGATACAATTAATTTTTAATAGATTACACTGAGATTTTTATAAATCTTCATAACAAAAGCATTACACCAAAAGTTAGGGAAGTCACATATTTACTCTTATATAACATGATACCAACTACAGAAAAAGCAGCACAAAGATTAAAATGAATATCGCGATGCCAGATATGCCAGGCAAATGTACAGGAAAGTGAGGAACACATGTTTTATAAATGTAGTACAGTTATACTAGCACAGAAAATCTTACAAGACATACTTGATACACATACAAAACAAAAAAAACAGACATTTTCAAGGCCATTATTTTTAACTCAATTCCCAAGACACTACCAGACACCCACATCAAGTTGATCATTTTGCTCTCTGAATATTGTGATTTAATAGGGATATGGTGCAATAAATCAGTGTTTGACAACAAAGTTATCCACCGAGCCATTTTCCTGTGGATTTTCAAGCCCCTCTGAGTAAAGAATTTCCCAAAACAGACATATGGAAATTCAAGCTGTTGATCAGAACTCAATGTCCATGTAACTGGTCTGGTTGATTCCAATAAGGCACCTGTGGATTCATCATTCTTCCCCCCCCCCCACCTTTTTGGTGAATCCTGGGGGCATCTAACATTTTTGGTCCTCTAGCTTATGGGATGCCAACCCAATCAGCCGTTTCCTAGCCTTTCCCAGTGTCATCTTTTCCAGAAGTCTATTGGTCTTTTCCCGATTGTCAATGGTCTGACCATGTGGCAGCATTTCAAGGTAGTCCTTGTTCTAAAACCCACAGAGTAAGAGAGGCACAGCTAGAACAAAAAAACACACGGAGACAGAGAATTGGAGACAATAGTAAAAATGATGAGAAAGATGTGGAAAGAACTTGAGCCAGATGTCATGTGACAGGAAGACTTGACATGTGACAGGAAGACTTGACATGTGACAGGAGGACTTGGCATGTGACAGGAAGACTTGATATGTGACAGGAAGACTTGACATGTGACAGGAAGACTTGGCATGTGACAGGAAGAGTTGGCATGTGTTTGTTGAAGGCCTAGGCTCCCTTGGGAGCTAAAAGGTATTGAATGATTGTTTTTTATTTTTTGGTGTATGCCTGCTGTTACTCGAGGCCAAATCTCAGGTTAGTATGTCTAACCTGAGACTGATTTTTACGTGAGTATCACTTTTTTTCTTGCACAGAGACAGGTGTCCCTCGCCATTCACGCAGACACTTGCCAATTTCGGAGGTACCCATTAGAGCTGGGTCGGCCCAGAAGCCGCCAGTACCTGGTCGACGACACTCCCTTAAGTGTACTTGCCAGGGCTCGAGTTAACCCAGTCCAAATCCCGGTCGACGAAAAATCTTCAAATGTCCTCACCCGGGTTTGATCCTGGGTCACCCAGTCACCAGCGCAGTTTGGTAACCACTACACCAGCACGGCTCCCAAATGATTGATTGATTCACTGATAGCTAACAGAGAAAACAGAGACACAGTAATGTAACCTGAGGAGGTTATGAAAGTGAGAAGGACTGCAGTAAGGCTATGATTAAGAGTTTGACAAATTATACAATGTGTGAATTTTAAATTATATTATTGATATCTAAGTCTTTTTAGTTGCTGTTTGAGTACTGATGTCTTAATAAATATAATTGAAGCATATTCTCTGTCTAGGCCGGTCCCAAGCCTGGCTGAAAAAGGAGGAGGGTGGCCTGCATGGAGGCCGTAAGGAGGCAGCCCCTCCACCATGCAAAGGCACAACAGGCCAATCACCCACTGGCTTTAAAACATGATTATGCAAACTACAAGAGAGAAAACTGGATTGATTCTAAAGGCGATGAACTAGAATGGACTATGACTTATGGAACATGGAACACAAGAAGTATAAATGGGAAAGAAGAGGAGCTGGTGGAAGAGATGAGGAAAGCAAAATTAGAAATCCTGGCTATATTGGAAAAAAAGAAAAAGGGACAAGGAGTCATGGATCTCGATGGCAACACACTGCTCTACTGTGGTGTACCCACATCTGAAAGAGCTAAAGGGGGGCATAGGTTGCATTGTGGCCAAAAACCAGAAAGATAATATCAAGGGATGGAACTTTGTCTCGGAGCGCATTATGGTTGTAAAACTAAAAGAAGGAGAAACCATAGTCAGCCTGGTCATAGTGTATGGGCCAAATGAGGATGAGAGAGCAGAGTTCAAGGAGGAATTCTTTGAGCTGCTTCAAAGGACAGTGGATGACTGCCTAGATGAAATTATCATGCTCGGAGATTTCAATGCCAGAGTTGGAAATGACCATGCTAGATGGGGTGGAGTTATCGGAAGATATAGAGAAGATACTCTCAATGACAATGGAAAGCGACTCTTTAGATTCTGCAGTGAGCAGAATCTGATCATTACAAACACAAAGTTCCCCCATAAGCGCATACATTAGATGTGAACCAACAAAGAATGAAAAAGTCAGTGATCGACTATGCCATTGTTAGGAGGAGCTAATTCAAATATGTCCGAGATGCAAGAGTCTGGAGGGGACCAGAGATTGGAAGTGATCACTACCTGCTAACAATCAAAAGAACAACTGAAAGAGTTGCTCAGCCTAGGAACTGCCCAACATCACGCAAGAAACTAAGTAAACAAATGGGAGAAATGAGCATTAAGACCTACAAGCTGAGAGAGCCAGAAATTAAGACCAGATATCAGGGGCTTATTGCTACAGCGATGAGAAACACAGAACAACCTGATGACATGGAAACCCTCTGGCTTAAATTCAAGGACATCATAAAGACAGCTGCTGCAGAAGCATGTGGTGAAGTCCGACTTAGGAACAAGAGAAAGAGGACATATTGGTGGACAGAGGAAGTCAAAGAGAAAATAAGAGAGAAGAAAATAGCATGGAAACAATACTTAGGAGCTAAAGACACAGCAGGACAAATAGAGAAATACAGAGAATATGTGATACTCAGAACAGAAGCAAAGAACAAAGTGCTAGCAGCAAAACAGAAGTCCTGGGAAGAATTTGGAAAAAAGCTAGAAAAAGATGCGCAAGAAAACCAGAAATTGTTCTATAAGACCCTAAAGAACATGAGGAAGGAAAAACAATGCCCTCTTAAATTTATAGAGGACAAGCAAGGCAAATTGCTTACTGCCCCGAAGAAAGTAATAGAAAGATGGAAAAAATATTTCTCAGAACTCCTTGATGGTGAGCAAGGTCAAGCATCAGAAATGATAACCACTAGCACAGAAGAGGAAACCAATGGTGATGAAGATGACATAAAGACGGAAGAACTGAAGGCAGCACTGGAGAAAATCAAGATGGGCAAAGCAGCAGGGCATGATATGGTTAAGTACATGGGAGCATCAGGCGACCTATTACTCTTAAGGGTTTTACAGGCAGCGTGGTGCAACAAGACCATACCAAAGGATTGGGAGATAGCCATCATAACACCAATTTTCAAAAAGGGTGACAATCGACAATGTGGAAACCATAGAGGCATATCACTTCTCAGTGTCCCTGGTAAAATCTACTCTAGAATCCTAGAGCAGAGACTCCGGTACCTAGCTAGGCCATAATTGGATGAGGTCCAGTGTGGATTCTGAGCAAACCGAAGTACTCAAGACCTAATCTTCACACTCAGACAGCTGAGTGAAAAGGCTCTTGAGTATAAGAGTGAGATCCATCTTTGTTTCATAGATCTGGAAAAGGCGTTTGACAGGGTCCCCTGGAGCAAACTTTGGGACTGTTTGACAAGGAAGAACATTCCAGTACCTCTGATTCATGCTATACAAAGCTTCTACAAGTCTTGCAGAAATTATGTGAGGACAGCAAACCATATATCAGAAGAGTTCAGGACCACCACTGTTGTAAGACAAGGTGGTATCTTGTCACCTTATCTTTTCATACTCCTCATGGATGATGTTATCAAGGCATGTAAGAAGAGAACAAGAAAGTATTCAGTGGGGTACTGGAAGATGAGTCAGGTATGTATTTCAGAGCTGGTATTTGTTGATGATGTTGCCCTGATTGCTAAATCAGAGGCACATCTCCAATCCAACCTGCAAGTTTGAAAGGAAGAGCCGGAGAAGAGAGCGATGGTCATAAGCAGCTCTAAAACAAAATCCATGGTGATATCACGAGAATAAAGAAGACATCAGATTATGCTGGGAGAACAGGTCCTGGAGCAGGTCGAACACTTTAAATATCTTACTTACTTACTTAGTCATTCCCCTTCTACCGTGAGGTGTAGAGGTTTGGAAGAGAGAGCACCAGACCATCCTATCGGCTGTCTTCCTCCTGGCCTGGTTCCATTCTAGTCCTTGGTCCTTCAAAGTTTGTCTAATGTTGTCCTCCCAGCGGACACTTTAAATATCTCAAAGCTATTTTAGACCAAAAGGGAGGCACCAAAAGAAGAGTTGGCCACTCGAAAAGCTGCAGCTGGGAGACTTTTTCAGGCCATAAATTGAGGATTCCTCAGCAAGAGAGAGGCTGGTAAGAAAACGAAGATGGCTGTATACCGCTCCACCTATGTCCTAGTCTTGACATATGGATGCAAGTCATGTGCAATGACTACAACCCACAAAAGCCAGATCCAAACCTCAGAAATGAGGTATCTGAGGAAGGTGGTTGAAGTAACAAGAAGAGACATGGTCCACAACCAGACGATACGTCAAAGCCTAAAATCCCACCCCCTGCAGACCCAAGTAGAACAGTCCCAACTAAGATGGTTTAGCCATGTCTGCAGAATGGGAGAAGATCGGCTACCACAACAAGCATTGGAAACAAAGAGCCAGGGATCCAGACCCCCAGGATGACCCAGAGTTCGCTGGGAGGAACACATTAGACAATCTTTGAAGGATCGGGGACTAGAATGGAACCAGGCCAGGAGGAAGACAGCTGATAGGATAGCATGTTGCTCTCTCTTCCAAACCTCTACACCTCACGATAGAAGGGGAATGACTAAGTAAGAAGCATATTCTCTACCTATCTGTCCGCATAAAATTGTTTGACAGCTTCTAGGCTACATAGAAGTCTAAGATTTTGCATGCCAATTGGACTTAAGATATGATGCATTAGAATAATCTGAAAAACCAAAAATTAAATACAGCAATACTGCAATTAAGCCAGCAACGTTGAGCGCCAAGGGAAGTAATTATATCTTAATTTTTCATTTTAAAGGAAGATTAGCAGCTTATTATAAAATTAAAGATTGTATGTGACTTATAATCTAAAACTTTCTCACTTTTACAACACAGCTTTTAAAAATTAAGCAAATAAATTTGGAATATAAAAATGTAAAAACAATATTTAAGAATGTATATTGCTAATATTAACATTGTATAATTATGAAGTAGTTCAATTTAGAAAGCAGATTGTCATTATGCATACAATTTACAAGTGTGCTTTGTAGTGTCTGTGTCTGAAAGAATAGGTATTCATTTAATAAATGTATGGAAGGCATACACATATTTAAAATGCATTGAAATACAATGAGGTCACTGTAAACATGAGTGTTTGCAGCACAGTAAAAGGGACATTTTCTGAAATTGCAGAAAATGTCAAGCATATCAGTGAAAAATGGACTGCAAAGAAGAAATTGGTGCTACTTAAAATTTTACAATTGATGGATGCAGGACCAAAAACTGAGCAAGACAGATAAGAGTACAGCGGACTAAATAAGGAAATAAGCAAATGTAAAATGACAAATGTAGCAACGCTAAGCCACAAGTGCAAAGCCTGGAAATGCAGTAAAGAAAAGACACAACAACAATTAGTGATGAACAATGATATTTTGTAGATGGTTTGGTTTGGTTTTTAAGCACCGGCAAGAATCCCAATGTGTGCATATAATGTATAGGAATCACACATTTTATAAATATGTTTTGTGGTGGGTAGGTTTTTTAATTTTTAAAATTTGCCAGGGCCGTGGCCTGATATGCCTACTCTTTACAATTTCCAACTGCCGTGGGATTTTTAACGTGCGCAACTTGCATACGGGACCTCCTATTATTTTGCCTTTATCCGAGAAGGCTAGGCATCTGATCTCACTACCCACGAGACCAGGGGGGAAGTATGATGTAATTAGGACCACTGGTTCTGAAAAAAATTTTTTAATAAATTATAATCCCTCAACTGGGATTTGAATCTGCTACCTCTTGAATACAAGGTGGATGACACTCCTACCACCAAATTTTGTAGATGGTAAAGGTACAAACAACGGTAAATTTATTATAAGAAAATTAATAGTCAGGACCACAAAAGTAAAAACAGATCTACATTTTGAATTTTGTAGACTACACTAATTCATTTGACAAAGTGAATCAAGAATAAATTATAATAATAATAGTCCCTTCAGTCATAACTGACTATGGAAATGCGTCCCTGAGGTGACAGCCCTTAACTGCTTATTTTCCTGGTGCTCCTTTCAACGTTTTCTTCCCTCCTCTGTTTGTTGTGTAAGCTTCTCTTCGCCCAATCTGAGGTGGTGCCGTAAATAGCATCGCCACTTAGTGCGATCGGCAGCTTCATCCTCCCATGTTGCTGAATCCATGTCCAGTGCCCTCATATCTCTCTTCCACACATCTTTGAACCTCAGCTGTGGTCGCCCAACTGTTCTCTTGCCATCTGCTAATTGTCCGTAGAAGATATCTTTTGGGTTGCGACCATCTTCCATGTGGTGAACATGGCCAAGCCAGTGAAGTCTGCGCTGTCTAAGCAGTGTATACATGCTTTGAAGGCCAGCATGTGACAACACCTCGACATTTGTCACTTTATCTTTCCACGTGATGCCGAATATGTGGCGTAGACACCGTAAATGGAAGGTATTGAGCCTTCTTTCTTGCTTAGCATAGGTTGTCCAGGTCTTGCTGCCATATAGGAGTGTGCTGGTGACGCAGGCATTATATAGCGCAGCTTTGGTCTTCATTATGAGTTTGGAGTTTCCCCAAACACGCGATGTGAGGCGGGCAAAGGTAGCTGCAGCTTTGCCAATGCGGCTGTTGATTTCTGTATCCAGTGAGAGTTTGTCATTGATGGTAGACCCTAGGTATGTGAAGTGGTGCACCACTGCCAATTCATAGTTATCAATAGTGATAACTGGTGCAGCACCCACATCCTGACTCAGCACATTCATTTTCTTTAGACTTATTGTGAGGCCAAAGTCCTTGCATGCTTTAGTGAAGCGATTCATCAAGTTCTGAAACTCCAGTTGGCTTTGAGTGACGACTGCAGCATCATCAGCAAAAAACAAGTCTCTTCTAGTGACCCTTCTGATTTGTGTTTTTGCCTTCAGCCTTGAAAGATTAAACCATTAATTAGGCCATCTGACCTAGTGTGAAGGCATATTCCTTCAGTTGCATCTCTGAATGCATGTTTCAAGAGTAAGGAAAAGAAGATCCCGAAGAGGATTGGAGCCAGAAAACAGCCTTGTTTAACGCCACTTTCCAGCGTCAGTTGTATGTGCAGATCACGGTATGTCAAAGGTCTGTGACGTGCTTCCAGCATATTGGACTGTTCCCTTCATGTCGTCATGGAATGACTTTATCATTTCCAGCATTTTAGAAGGGCAGCCTATTTTCAGGAGGATTTTGAAGAGTCCATCCCTACTAACCAGGTCAAATGCTTTTGTGATGTCTTTAAAGGCCTTTTCTGCTCTCTTGATTTTTCCTGAAGCTGGCGGAGAGAGAAGATCATGTCTGTTGTTGGACTGCCAGCTCAAAATTAACACTGTGCTTCTGGATATATGAGCTCAGCTAACTTGTGTAGTCGCATTAAGATGACTTTGGCAAAAACCTTACCAACAATACTAAGAAGAGAGATGCCTCTGTAGTTATTGCAATCACTTCTGTCTCCTTTGTTTTTATACAGTGTTACAATCTTGGCATCTCGCATGTCTTGAGGAATAATTGTCTCTTCCCAGCACTGGCACAGCATCCTATGCAGGGGATGTAAAAGCGTGCTCTAACAGCATTTGATTAAATCAGGAGGAATCCCATCACTGCTTGGTGCTTTGCCAGAGGCCAAGCTATCAATGGCCTTGCTGAGTTCCTCTAATGTTGGTTCGGCATCCAGCTCCTCCATAGTTGGCAGACATTTGACAGCATCAAGGGCTGCAGGCATAACAGTATTTTCTCTAGTGTAAAGCTCAGAGTAGTGCTCGACCCACCTCTCCATCTGCTTACCCTTATTGGTTAGCTTCTCTCCACTGATGGTTTTTAGCAGTGCCGTCTTACTATTTTTGGAGGCCAAGTGCTTTCTTTATACCATCATACATTTGTCTAATGTTACCAGTTTGTGCTGTGGTCTGGATGCTCTCACTGAGCTGGAGTCAATAGACATTTGCACAGCGTTGAGCAGTTTGTTGAACTGTGCTTCTCATAGCCTTCAGGATCTGTAGGGTTCTGGCACTCGGTGGATGTTTGTATTCATTCGTAGCACTGCTCTTAGCTTCAATGACAGGTGCCATCACATCTGATGACGCATCAAGCCAGTCATTTGACGTTGCCGTTTTCTTACCAAAGGTGGCAAGTGCAGTACTTTGAATGGTGCTCCATAGATGCTCCCAGTTTTCTGAAATAGTATCACCATGCTGAGGGCTACTGAGCACTTTCTTGAAGGTCGCAGTAAATTGAGCGATCATGACAGGGTCTGACATCTTGCTGGTATCAATGCATGGTTTCCCTTCATGTCTGACACGATAGTTTTCTTGGTTTTCTCTGAATTTGCAGCAAACCAAGAAGTGGATCTGTATCACAGTCTGCACTATGGTACGAGCACGTGGAGAGCACAGACCTGAGAAGTGGCCTTCTGATGAGAATCAGGTCCAGTTAGTGCCAGTGCTTTGATCGTGGGTGTCTTCATGACATCTTATGCTGGGGTTTTGCCTGAAAGTAGGTGTTGGTCACGCAAATGTCATGGTGGACACACAACTCTAACAGCCGTTGTCCATTTTCATTCATCTTGCCAATCCCAAACCTGCCCAGACATGAAGGCCATGAAACATTATCCACACCCACTCTAGCGTTAAAGTCACCAAGGAGAACAAGCTGTTCTTGCCTAGGTATGCTTTTGATGACTGCTGCTAGATTCTCATAGAACTCATCTTTTTCTTCTGAGGCAGAGTACAGAGTAGGAGCATACACACTGACAAGGCTGATGGGACCTGTGCTAGTTTGCAGGCGGAGCGTTAACAGGCATTCTGATCCATTCTCACCTGGTTCGACCATTTTAGTTAGTGATTTTTTAAATGCAAAACCTACTCCATGTTCTCTAGTTTTATTAAGATCTTTCCCTTGCCAATAAAATGTGTAGTCCTTCTCGCTCACAGTTCCAGAGCTCGCCAGGCATGTTTCCTGAAGTGCACCTATATCCACCTGAAGTCGTTTAAGCTCATTTTTAATTATGGCTGTCTTCCTTACATCGTTTACGTCCTGTAGGTTTTCGGATAGTCCAGTCAACATAGTCCGGACATTGCAGCATCCCAATCTGAGAGTTTGCTTATTTTATTATTACGATAATTGCTTGGTGCAAAATTGTCTGTCCACAGTTCGGGTTTGACCCTAATCGCCATGCACCCAATGGGGAAAGCAGACAGTGGCGGGACAACACTTTATTGACTAGGGGCTGCCCAGCTTGAAGCAGGCGGTAGCTGTCCAATAAGATCCTAGAACCTCGCCCACTGTCGGAAGTAGCCCCTGGCACCATGCCCTATGCCTATTGGATAATAATAATAATAATAATAATAATAGCCCCTTCAGTCATAACTGACTATGGGAATGCGCCCCTGAGGTGACAGCCCTCAGCTGCTTATTTTCCTGGTGCTCCTTTCGACGTTTTCTCCTCACCTCTGCTTCTTGTGTGAGCCTCTCTTCGCCCAATCTGAGGTGGCGCCGTAAATAGCATCGCCACTTAGTGCGATCGGCAGCTTCATCCTCCCATGTTGCTGGATCCATGTCCAGTGCCCTCATATCTCTCTTGCACACATCTTTGAGCCTCAGCTGTGGTCGCCCAACTGTTCTCTTGCCATCTGCTAATTGTCCGTAGAAGATATCTTTTGGGATGCGACCATCATCCATGCGGCGAACATGGCCAAGCCAGCGAAGTCTGCGCTGTCTAAGAAGCGTATACATACTTTGAAGGCCAGCACGTGACAACACCTCGACATTTGTCACTTTATCTTTCCACGAGATGCCGAGGATGCGGCGTAGACACAGCAAATGGAAGGTATTGAGCCTTCTTTCTTGCTTAGCATAGGTCGTCCAGGTCTCGCTGCCATATAGGAGTGTGCTGGTGACGCAGGCATTATATACCGCAGCTTTGGTCTTCATTGTGAGTTTAGAGTTTCCCCAAACACGCGATGTGAGGCGGGCAAAGGTAGCTGCAGCTTTGCCAATGCGGCTGTCGATTTCTGTATCCAGTGAGAGTTTGTCATTGATGGTAGACCCTAGGTATGTGAAGTGGTGCACCACTGCCAATTCATAGTTATCGATAGTGATAACTGGTGCAGCACCCACATCCTGACTCAGCACATTCGTTTTCTTTAGACTTATTGTGAGGCCAAAGTCCTTGCATGCTTTAGTGAAGCGATTCATCAAGCTCTGAAGCTCCTGTTGGCTTTGAGTGACGACTGCGGCATCGTCAGCGAACAACAAGTCTCTTATAGTGACCCTTCTGATTTTTGTTTTTGCCTTCAGCCTTGAAAGATTAAACAGACGGCCATCTGACCTAGTGTGAAGGCATATTCCTTCAGTTGCATCTCTGAATGCATGTTTCAAGAGTAAGGCAAAGAAGATTCCGAAGAGGGTCGGAGCCAGAACACAGCCTTGTTTAACGCCACTTCGTATATCAAAGGGCTGTGACGTGCTTCCAGCATATTGGACTGTTCCCTTCATGCCGTCATGGAATGACTTTATCATTTCCAGCATTTTAGAAGGGCAGCCTATTTTCAGGAGAATTTTAAAGAGTCCATCCCTACTAACCAGGTTGAATGCTTTTGTGAGGTCTATAAAGGCGATATATAATGGTCTTTTCTGATCTCTTGATTTTTCCTGAAGCTGGCGGAGAGAGAAGATCATGTCTGTTGTTGATCTGCCAGCTCGGAATCCACACTGTGACTCTGGATATATGCGCTCAGCTAACTTGTGTAGTCGCATTAAGATGACTTTGGCAAAAACCTTACCAACAATACTAAGAAGAGAGATGCCTCTGTAGTTATTGCAATCACTTCTGTCTCCTTTATTTTTATACAGTGTTACAATCTTGGCATCTCGCATGTCTTGAGGAATAGTTGTCTCTTCCCAGCACTGGCACAGCATCCTATGCAGGGGATGTAATAGCGTGCTCTTATAGCATTTGATTAAATCAGGAGGAATCCCATCACTGCCTGGTGCTTTGCCAGAGGCCAAGCTATCAATGGCCTTGCTGAGTTCCTCTAATGTTGGTTCGGCATCCAGCTCCTCCATAGTTGGCAGACTGTTGACACCATTAAGGGCTGCAGGCGTAACGGTATTGTCTCTAGCGTAAAGCTCAGAGTAGTGCTCGTACCATCTCTCCATCTGCTTACCCTTATCGGTTAGCTTCTCTCCGCTGATGGTTTTTAGCGGTGCCGTCTTACTTTTATGGGGGCCAAGTGCTTTCTTTATACCGTCATACATTTGTCTAATGTTGCCTGTTTGCGCTGCGATCTGGATGCTCTCACTGAGCTGGAGCCAGTAGTCATTTGCACAGCGTCGAGCAGTTTGTTGAACTTTGCTTCTCGTAGCCCTCAGGATCTGTAGGGTTCTGGCACTCGGTGAACGTTTGTATTCATTCATAGCACTGCGCTTAGCTTCAATGACAGGTGCCATCACATCTGATGAAGCATCAAACCAGTCATTTGACTTTGCTGTTTTCTTACCAAAGGTGGCAAGTGCAGTACTTTGAATGGTGTTCCGTAGATGCTCCCAGTTCTCTGTGATAGTATCACCATGCTGAGGGCTACTGAGCACTTTCTCGAAGGTCGCAGTGAATTGAGCGATCATGAAAGGGTCTGACATCTTGCTGGTATCAATGCGTGGTTTCCCTTCATGTCTGACACGATAGAGTTTTCTTGGTTGTGCTCTGATTTTGCAGCAAACCAAGGAGTGATCTGTATCACAGTCTGCACTATGGTACGAGCGCGTGGAGAGCACAGACCTGAGGAGTGGCCTTCTGACGAGAATCAGGTCAAGTTGGTGCCAGTGCTTGGATCGTGGGTGTCTCCATGACACCTTATGCTGGGGTTTTGTCTGAAAGTAGGTGTTGGTCACGCAGAGGTCATGGTGGACGCACAACTCTAAGAGCCGTTGTCCATTTTCATTCATCTTGCCAATACCAAACCTGCCCAGACACGAAGGCCATGAAACATTATCGGCACCCACTCTAGCGTTAAAGTCACCAAGGAGAACAAGCTGTTCTTGCCTAGGTATGCTTTTGATAATTGCTGTTAGATTCTCGTAGAACTCATCTTTAGCTTCTGAGGCAGAGTACAGAGTAGGAGCATACACACTGACAAGGGTGATGGGACCTGTGCTAGTTTGCAGGCGGAGCGTTAACAGGCGTTCTGATCCATTCTCGCCTGGTTCAACCATTTTAGTTAGCAATTTTTTGACCGCAAAACCTACTCCGTGTTCTCTAGCTTTATTAAGATCTTTCCCTTGCCAATAAAATGTGTATAGTCCTTCTCGCTCACCGTTCCAGAGCCCGCCAGGCGCGTTTCCTGAAGTGCAGCTATATCCACCTGAAGTCGTTTAAAAAAGGTAAAGGTAAAGGAACCCGTTACACGCCCATTGAGGCATATTGGGAATATGGTGTTAGGCCCATATTATCTTGACCGTCGGCACACTAGGGGTGATGTGGTCGGCATCACGCCAGCCGCCTTAACCTTCCCAGAGTTGCTCTGGTACCCATTTGGGGCTGGGTCGACCCATAAGCCGTTTGTGGCCTAAAAATTTCCCGCCTCATCTGGGGATCGAACCATTTAAGCTCATCATTAATTATGGCTGTCTTCCTTACACCGTTTACATCCTGTAGGTTTTCGGATAGTCCAGTCAACATAGTCCGGACGTTCCAGCATCCCAATCTGAGAGTTTGCTTATTTCTATTTTTTCGATAATTGCTTGGTGCAAAATTTTCTGTCCACAGTTCGGGTTTGACCCTAATCCCCATGCACCCAATGGGGAAAGCAGACAGTGGCGGGACAACACCTTATTGACTGGGGGCTGCCCAGCTTGAAGCGGGCGGTAGCTGTCCAGTGAGATCCTAGAACCTCTCCCACTGTCGGAAGTAGCCCCTGGCGCCATGCCCTACGCCAATTGGGCAAAATGCTTATAACCGGTAACTGCTACTTCCCGTGTTTTGCCGACACCTATAGGGTGAAGCTGGAGTGTCCTCTCCAGGGTGCAAGCTTGGGCACAGTTATATGGAGATGTTGCAAGAATAAATTATCAAAATGTTATAAAGCATAAACATCTATGGTAAGAGTTTGAGAATAACAAAGAACATGCGATGGCAACAAACAGCTGATGAAAGAATAAGCAGCCAAATATGAACATTTCAGCAAGTAATAACATAGTGTTACACAGGGATGTGTGCTGTCATCAGATGGGTTCAATGTGCACAGTGAAGAAACAAAATGAAATTCATAGATGTTATTGTTAATCAGAATCAACCTCACTGCTTACTTACTTAGTCGTTCCTCTTCTACCGTGAGGTGTAGAGGTCGACCTCACTGCACTTAGGACAAACCCATCGGTGCTCAGTTTCCATTTTAATTGTACCTATAGTACGCTGGTTGTACATATGATAGTTGCATCCTCTCTCACTTCCATCTGTGCTTGTCCGACATTTGATGCCAAATGCAAACAGTTTCAGCCTTGTTGATTCATCCATTGCAATGTCATTTTCTAGAAAAAAAAGGGGGGAATCCCATTACATGCCCACTGAGGCATAGTGGGAATATGGTTTAAAAAAAAAAGGATCCTGTTACATGCACATTGAGGCATATTGGGAATATGGTGTTAGGCCCATATTTTCTTCACCGTCGGCACACTAGGGGTGATGTGGTCAGCATCATGCCGGCCATCTTAACCATCCCAGAGTTGCTCTGGTACCCATTTGGGTGGAAAGTTTGAAATCATGGCATGGAAAGAAGTGACAACAGATTTGATAAAAAGTACTGTAGATAGGAAATTCTGCTAAATAAAAGGTATGTCACACAGTTTAACACATTAACTTCCGCAAGCCGGTCGGACCGGCTTTTGAAATCCTATCATTTGGACCGCAAGCAGCTCAGAGCGTTGATCTAATTTTAGTAATAAAACGAATGAAAAATGTACTGAAACACTTTCTGATCTAGTTCGAAATTTTAAGTCGCTACCGGAAAACAAATTACCAAAGCATGGTTGTTGTAGAACACTGGAAAATTGATATTATGTTCATGTTTTTCAGCATTTTTGGTTAGTTACTAAATCGTGTAAATCTGTTTACCGTGGCAACTAGTGATAGGACCACAAAAAATGCTTGTACATCTCGCCTAATGGCTGAATAGGCTAGAAACTTGTTTCAACAATTGACTGATAGATCTAGCGATGAGGACAAGAGTAAAAACGGTGAGCACATTGATTGAAATAAGGATTTTGATAGAGATGGGGTGCAAGCAGTTACAATTGTGAAAATATTGCAAGTCCTCGGCCATCGGAGGGCCGTTAAATAGCAACAAACTCTATTAGAGTTACAAATTGTGCTTATTGTAATAGTACATTCATTTATCTTTAAAATGACGTGTAATTCATAAAAATCTGTAAACAATTACGAAAACTACCGCTTACTTTGTGCATACACCTGCAGGATAAAAATGGGAAAAAAATTTAATTCGGCCACAGTGTGTTTTTCAATTCGGTAGTTAATATGTTAAAAAATACTGGATTAATATTTAAACAAGAATTTTAGCTTTGGTTATTTTTTTTATTTTTTATTTTATGTTTGATAAAAAAGTTATTTTCAAATTCCCTGTGCAAAGAACTGGCAAGACCTTAAGTATGATAATAAATGAAAATGCAAGAAAGGTTCAAAAGTACGAGTAGATTGACTATTATCTCTATATATGTTAACATAAACTATATTCTGATCTTAGAGATTTATTTACTAAGAATGCAAGTTAGATTCTCAGAAATCAATAAACACTAAAACAACAACAAATAAATAAAGCATTATTTCATCTATATGACTAGAATTTCATTACCTTCATCTTTACAGAAGCCAGGTTGTTCTATTTTTTTAATTCTTTGTGTTTTTGTATCCATGATGTCAACTATCTGATCATGAGTATCACAGTCTTCAGTGTAGTTATGACCATCATGATTCTGGCAGGAAAACAAACAATGAGAATTATTTAGTGAGCTTAAAAACGTGTACATAATTTACTAAGCTGGGTACATGAAAAATTTGTGGTTAAAGTTGTGATCGCATTTAGGTCCCCCATCAAAATGATGAGGAAAACATGGAAAGAACTTGAGTGGATAGCACAGGACAGGAAGACTCGGCATGTGTTTGTTGAAGGCCTATGCTCCTTGGGGAGCTAAAGGGTATTGATTGATTGATGTGATCCATCTATGAAATGTAATAATTCAGTGGCACAAAGGTAGTTGCCAAGTTACAAGAAGACAAACATTCAGTGCAGTGGTAGTTTGATAATCACAAATCTGAAGTTTGTTATGCAATGAATTGTTACCTTGTAGAAGTGATATCTCTGCAGTATTAAATATTACTTCTATATGTGACACCTTAATTCACGTTGTTAGTAGCCTCACAGGCACAAACATTCATGGCATCATGCACAGGTTTAAACACAAAACTGGGATTTTGAGAACACTTTAAATTATAAGTGATAGAGTACTGGAAAGTAGGAATATGTTTGCATTTATGTTAATGCAAATACATTCACTGTAAGCAAATGGGAACATTGTTTTATTTTCAAAAATGTAAAGACATTCAATACAAGTATGTGCTTAGTGAAAATTTCATATTTATTGTGTGCTTAACAATGTACATTATGTTGGATAAGATGTATTAATCAATGTGTTTGACAAAACCATTAATGTCAAGTTGTTTGCACATGACAGTATAGAAACAGTAGAGATTTTCAGTCACAATTTTAAAAGTTAAAAAAAAAAATGCTATTAATTTTAATTCAGTTATCCAGGCGGTGCCTGCTGGTAAGTAAAGATATTTTTCACTTCTGATATTGCCAATATATTCTTTACTGGTATGAGACAGAATGTTAAATGGTACCAACCTGAAACAAGTAGAAACATTCAAGCACAATATTAACATCATGTATAAGTTAATTCATAGAAAAGCCCCAGCAAAGCATAATTCTATAAAAATGAGAAACAAACTGTAAAATACATCATTTTCAATGACAGTAAAAATGTGTGTTTCTTGAGTGCTACAATGAACTAGTACTTTTTATGGTTTGTGGATGCAAATAATCACATAAGCTACCCTAACAGGATATTATGATCATGATAAGGTTTCAGGTGATTGATGCAATATGCAACTGTAGATATGTTTAATAAATTATTGAGCTAAGGCACACTGATAGTTTTCTAAATTAATTAACAAATAAACTACTCACTTCATAACCTGGTTCCAGTTTTATTTTTTCACCACTGAATGCAGCTGTAGTCTCAACATGACTTGAAGTCTGAGAAGAAAGAGTGATGGACCATAGTAGGATATCTTACACTGTATTATCACAGAAAAACAAATGAACACATCAAAGAGAGATCTAAGCTGTACACATACTAGACAACTTACAAATATTATCTACTTTAATTAAGCTCCATCAAATCTATGCATACAAAATTAAATTGTAACCTCATAATCTTGTTCCTGTTTCATCCTGGCAGCCAGACCAGATGTGCCATTTTCAATATTCCCTTCATCCTGGTGGGAACAACAAAATTAGAAGAGAACATCAGAAGATATAAGAACAACAAAATTAGAAGAGAACATCAGAAGATAAAAAGAGTCATGTGATTAAAAAAAAATCACTTTTCTGAGAAATCACTAGAAACATTTATCTAATTCACATTTTTTAGCAACCTGACCTCAAAAAGGGGTAAGAGCCAACATTATGAAGAATTTGTTTGTTAGTAGTTTTTTTTTTTTTTTTGCGTTCGCCCGCTAGTACTCGAGGCGAAATCTCAGGTTATTATTTTATGTCTAACCTGACATTGATTTTACGTGAGTATCCCTTTATTTCTTGTACAGAGACAGGTGTCCCTCGCCATTCAGGCAAATACTCGCCGATTTCGGAGGTACCCATTGCAGCTGGGTCGGCTCAGGAGCTGCCAGTCCCTGGTCGACGACACTCCTTCAAATGTTCTCGCCAGGTCTCGAGTTAATCCAGTCCAAATCCCGGTCGACGAAAAATCCTCAAATGCCGTCGCCCGGGTTTGATCCTGTATCACCCGGTCGCCAGTGCGGTGTTGTAACCACTACGCTAGCGCGGCTCCCTTTGTTAGTAGTAACAAGAGTTAAAAAAATAAAAACTTACTTTACAATCCAGCTCCAATTTAATTTTTTCGTTTATAAATGGGAACTGTGTTTGATTATTTCTTGGAGGCTGGAAAGAAAAATTATGTTTCACATAAATATACACCAAAGTTTGAAATCTCAAAAACATTAAAAAAACTCTAGTGGGGTAGAAGATGATGTAGAGATGTAAGTAGTGATAATTACAAACATTATATTAGAGAAACACTGACTTTCTTGTAAGCTGCAGTATTTGTCCCAGTAAATATTCTTGCTATCTAATTTCTTGTTGCATATATGCTGCATTCTTTTTCTGTGTCTGCAGTCCTTTCATTTGTTCCTTGTGGTAAAAATGAAGGTGTAACATGCCCTGTGATGAAACAGTAAGAGAAACATTCCCTGTGGTAAAAGTGTACGTGTAACATTCCCTGTTGTAAAATAGTCAGAGTAACATTCCTTGTGGTTAAAGTGTAGGTGTAAAATTCTCTGTGGTAAAGTAGTAAAATTAACATTTTCTGTGGAAAAATAGTAGGAATAACATTCTCTGTTGTTAAATTGTTGAAGTAACATTCTCTGTGGTAAAATAATAACATTCTCTGTGGTAAAATAGTAACATTATCTGTGGTAAAAGTGTAGGTGTAACATTTCCTGTTGTAAAATAGAAAGAGTAACATTCATTGTTGTAAAAGTGTAGGAGTAACATTCCCTGTGGTAAACAGCAGTTAGAGTAACATTCCCTGATCTAAAAGTGTAGGTGTAACATTCCCTGTTGTAAAATAGTCAGAGTAACATTCCTTGTGGTTAAAGTGTAGGTGTAAAATTCTCTCTGTGGTCAAATTGTAGGAGTAACATTCTCTGTGGTAAAATAGTATGAGTAACATTCTCTGTGGTAAAATATTAGGAGTAACATTCTTTGTGGTAAAATAGTAAGAGTAACAATCTCTGTGGTAAAGTAGTACGAGTAACATTTTCTGTGGTAAAGTAGTAGGAGTAACATTCTCTGTGGTAATGTAGTAGGGGTAACATTCTCTGTGGTAAAGTAGTAGGAGTAACATTCCCTATGGTAAAAGTGTAGGTGTAACATTCCCAGTTGTAAAAGTATAGGTGTAACATTCTTTGTTGTAAAATAGTCAGTGCAACATTCCTTTGGTTAAAGTGTAGGAGTAACATTCTCTGTGATAAAGTAGTAGGAGTAACATTCTCTGTGGTCAAATTGTAGGACTAACGTTCTCTGTGGTAAAATAGTAGGAGTAACATTCTCTGTGGTAAAGTAGTAGGAGTAACATTCTCTGTGGTAAAATAGTATGAGTAACATTCTCTGTGGTAAAATAGTAGGAGTAACATTCTCTGAGTTAAAAAATTAATAGGAGTAACATTCATTCATCACCTTCTGCTCCCCAAGGAGCATCGGCCTTCAACAAACACATTCCAAGTCCTCCTGTCACGTGCCATCATCTCAAATTATTTCAACATTCTCATCATCATTTTCACCCGTTTCCAGCTCTCTTCTCCATGTGCTTCTTGGTCTACCTCTGCCCCCAGATGGTTTTATTCAGCGAAATTCCTGTTATGAGTATTTTTTTGGTCTCTATAGCTGTAACTATATGTATATGTATTAAAGATTTTAGATCATTCATGTGTTCCCATATTGATAGAAACTGAATCAACTATGAATTTGTTCACTGATTCCCTACGCAAGATCTTTTAAAAGACGCAATGGCCGACATTTGTGTCCGCAAGATCTTTTAAAAGATTCTGATTTTTTTCGGTGTTTCTTTCCACTCTGATATTTTATACTGACCGGAATTTATCTCGAACGGAAGTAAACACAAAACTGCGCAAATTTCAACAAGCTTCAACTTCCTTTGTTTGAGTTTGAAGGGAATTTTTCACATTTATCTTCATTTTTCGTCGTGTTTCGCCATTTCACTATAATGGCCAAAAACATGCAGTATATGTTACTAATATGTAAACAGTGAACAAACTGTGTAATCAAGCACAAATTTCTTACTTTTTCTGTGTTTCTAAATGGATTACCTTCACAAAAAAAGCAGTGAAACTGTATTGTGATAACAATTTATGTTACAAGCCTTAGGTAAGTGGAAAATTTATGTTCACAATTTCAAGTTATCTTTTGTTCTGTGTACATATAATCTGTCATAACATAAACATAATATAAAATTAGCTAGAAAAGTATATATATTCATATTGACCATCCAATGTACTTTAATTTGATATATAATATATTATGCTTAACTCATGATTAGACACACATTGTTAGTAAAAGTAAATTATGTATATGTACATTTTTGGGGCTTAAAAATAATTCCGTCCAGAGCTGAAAATAATTATGTAGGGAATCAGTTAATTAACGTATAACAAATTTAATAATCAATTAGTCTTTAACAAATTTAAATACATATGGACGAAAGTGGCTTTAGAGGGTTTTACAAATGTCTTCACTGAGAATTAATTGGGGACTGATGATTATATCTCTCATTGTCTGCTCCAAGTCCCATATGGTATTTCTGACAAATTTGCCAATGAGAGCTAATGTTTATTCCAGCTCTCAAATTAAACCAATGGTGAGCTCTTTAGAAGTATGTGGGTCGGAGTGTTAAATCATTACTATTCCCCGAGTGTTTTATAACTATCACTTTCACAATTTTAACTACTGATCTCTTTCACATATATCAGTAATACTTCCGACTGCACTTTTGCAAACATACAAACACATCTGTGACTCATCTCTCAAAGATTACATTTGCCAATATTATCTCCCCAGACAAGTTATCTGTATTATTGATACAGAAATGTCCATCAGAAGCAATTATCTAATTATCACCTAATTTCTGTACATCTCCCGGACAGGCAAATACTAATCACTGGCAGTGTGTCTGGCTGTGTGCATGATAAACACCACCTTCCAGATGGACATACATGCCTGATATGATGAATTACGTAGAAGGTCGAACAATCCTCTATGTTTATCGTATCTTTACAGACACTGGGACGATAAAATTATAAACTTCCAATCGGTCTTATACTATAATTCACAGGGTGAAATGTAAACAAGTCTAGGGAGTGGTCAGAGCAAAAAATGTAGATTCATAAATAATGCCAAAGAACAGGATGATGAGGAGGGGCAAAAAGGTCACAGAAATGACAAACGGGTTGTCACACTTCATCTGATTACGATTATGGGACAGAGCAGCCAAGCCATCAGCAAATTGTAGATCATTTAACTCTTTTTCTTCTTTCTTAGATCCTTAGCCGCCGATCGTCAAAGCAGTCAGTGGCCATCATGCCAAGTGGTGTCTTGTAGGGCAACAACAAATTGATTCCACTTTGCTTGATTGGTGGCCGTCCTTCGTACAGTGCCCCAACTCTGGTTCATTTTTTGCATCTCAGCCTCCACAGTCCTTAGCCAAGTTGTTTTTGGTCGGCATCTCTTTTGCTTTCCTTCAGGGGTCCAAAGCATAGCTGTTCTTGTGATGGCATCGGGGTCTCTTCTGAGGACATGGCCAACCCAGCTCCAGCGTCTGCCAGCTATGATGGTGTGCATGTCCTCTTGCTTGCTCTGAGTAAGCAGATCTTGGTTGGTGATGGTATTCGGCCAAAAGATTCGGGGAATTTTTCTTAGGCATGTTATGTGAAAAGAGGACAGTTTTGACATTTCCTTCTCTGAAACTCTCCAGCATTCCGCACCATAGAGAAGCACACAGCTCTGATATAATCCTAATTTTGTGCTTGTGCTTTATTGAGAGGACTTCCAGATGTTGTTTAGGCTAAAAACGGCTGTTCTTGCTTTTTTCATTCTGTTGATGTCTTTGCTTGCCTCACTGCCTGGTGTTACTATGCATCCTAGGTATGTGAAGGTATCTGTCTGTACCAGTTGCTGATTCCTTACTGATATGAGCTCAGGGTTGCTCACATTGAGTGTCATGACCTCTGACTTCTTTAAATTGATGTTCAAGCCCACTTGCTGGCTATACTTATTAAGTCTATCCGTTTTTTCCAGGATGTGTTGATGTGAATGTGCTGGTAGTGAAATGTCATCTGCATATTCCAGATCTTCCAATGTAGAAAATGTAGTCCATCTTATTCCTCTTGGACTGCCCTCTGTTGTCTGGAGCATCACCCAGTCTTCTTCTTCTTCTTAGATCCTTAACCACCGACCGTCAAAGCAGTCAGTGGCCATCACGCCTAGTGGCGTCTTGTAGGGCAACAACAAATTGATTCCACTTTGCTCGGTTGGTGGCCATCCTTCGTACAGTGCCCCAACTCTGGTTCATTCTTTGCATCTCAGCCTCCACCAAGTTGTTTTTGGTCGGCCTCTCTTTCGTTTTCCTTTAGGGGTCCAAAGCATAGCTGTTCTTGTGATGGCATCGGGGTCTCTTCTGAGGACATGGCCAACCCAGCTCCAGCGTCTGCCAGCTATGATGGTGTGCATGTCCTCTTGCTTTCTCTGAGTAAGCAGATCTTGGTTGGTGATGGTATTCGGCCAAAAGATTCGGGGAATTTTTCTTAGGCATGTTATGTGAAAAGAGGACAGTTTTGACATTTCCTTCTCTGAAACTCTCCAGCATTCCGCACCATAGAGAAGCACACAGCTCTGATATAATCCTAATTTTGTGCTTGTGCTTTATTGAGAGGACTTCCAGATGTTGTTTAGGCTAAAAACGGCTGTTCTTGCTTTTTTCATTCTGTTGATGTCTTTGCTTGCCTCACTGCCTGGTGTTACTATGCATCCTAGGTATGTGAAGGTATCTGTCTGTACCAGTTGCTGATTCCTTACTGATATGAGCTCAGGGTTGCTCACTTTGAGTGTCATGACCTCTGACTTCTTTAAATTGATGTTCAAGCCCACTTGCTGGCTATACTTATTAAGTCTATCCGTTTTTTCCAGGATGTGTTGATGTGATGTGAATGTGCTGGTAGTGAAATGTCATCAGCATATTCCAGATCTTCCAATGTAGAAAATGTAGTCCATCTTATTCCTCTTGGACTGCCCTCTGTTGTCTGGAGCATCACCCAGTCTTCTTCTTCTTCTTAGATCCTTAACCACCGACCGTCAAAGCAGTCAGTGGCCATCACGCCTAGTGGCGTCTTGTAGGGCAACAACAAATTGATTCCACTTTGCTCAGTTGGTGGCCATCCTTCGTACAGTGCCCCAACTCTGGTTCATTCTTTGCATCTCAGCCTCCACCAAGTTGTTTTTGGTCGGCCTCTCTTTCGTTTTCCTTTAGGGGTCCAAAGCATAGCTGTTCTTGTGATGGCATCGGGGTCTCTTCTGAGGACATGGCCAACCCAGCTCCAGCGTCTGCCAGCTATGATGGTGTGCATGTCCTCTTGCTTTCTCTGAGTAAGCAGATCTTGGTTGGTGATGGTATTCGGCCAAAAGATTCGGGGAATTTTTCTTAGGCATGTTATGTGAAAAGAGGACAGTTTTGACATTTCCTTCTCTGAAACTCTCCAGCATTCCGCACCATAGAGAAGCACACAGCTCTGATATAATCCTAATTTTGTGCTTGTGCTTTATTGAGAGGACTTCCAGATGTTGTTTAGGCTAAAAACGGCTGTTCTTGCTTTTTTCATTCTGTTGATGTCTTTGCTTGCCTCACTGCCTGGTGTTACTATGCATCCTAGGTATGTGAAGGTATCTGTCTGTACCAGTTGCTGATTCCTTACTGATATGAGCTCAGGGTTGCTCACTTTGAGTGTCATGACCTCTGACTTCTTTAAATTGATGTTCAAGCCCACTTGCTGGCTATACTTATTAAGTCTATCCGTTTTTTCCAGGATGTGTTGATGTGAATGTGCTGGTAGTGAAATGTCATCTGCATATTCCAGATCTTCCAATGTAAAAAATGTAGTCCATCTTATTCCTCTTGGACTGCCCTCTGTTGTCTGGAGCATCACCCAGTCTTCTTCTTAGATCCTTAACCACCGACCGTCAAAGCAGTCAGTGGCCATCACGCCTAGTGGCGTCTAGTAGTGCAACAACAAATTGATTCCACTTTGCTCGGTTGGTGGCCATCCTTCGTACAGTGCCACAACTCTGGTTCATTCTTTGCATCTCAGCCTCCACAGTCCTCCGCCAAGTTGTTTTAGGTCGGCCTCTCTTTCGTTTTCCTTTAGGGGTCCAAAGCATAGCTGTTCTTGTGATGGCATCGGGGTCTCTTCTGAGGACATGACCAACCCAGCTCCAGCGTCTGCCAGCTATGATGGTGTGCATGTCCTCTTGCTTGCTATGAGTAAGCAGATCTTGGTTAGTGATGGTATTCGGCCAAAAGATTCAGTGAATTTTTCTTAGGCATGTTGTGTGAAAAGAGGACAATTTCGACATTTCCTTCTCTGTAACTCTCCAGCATTCCGCACCATAGAGAAGCACAGAAAGCACACAGCTCTGATATAATCTTAATTTTGTGCTTGTGCTGTATTGAGAGGACTTCCAGATGTTGTTTAGGCTAAAAAAGGCTGTTCTTGCTTTGTTCATTCTGTTGTTGATATCTTTGCCTGCCCCACCGTCTGGTGTTACTATGCTTCCTAGGTATGTGAATGTATCTGTCTGTACCAGTTGCTGATTCTTTACTGATATGGGCTCAGGGTTGCTCACATTGAGCGTCATGACCTCAGACTTCTTTAAATTGATGTTCAAGCCCACCTGCTGGCTAAACTTATTAAGTCTATCCGTTTTTTCCTGGATGTGTTGATGTGAATGTGCTAGTAGTGCAATGTCATCTGCATATTCCAGATCTTCCAATGTAGAAAATGTAGTCCATCTTATTCCTCTTGGACTGCCCTGTGTTGTCTGGCGCATCACCCAGTCTATGACTGTTAAAAATAGAGTGGTTGATAAGGGGCATCCCTGTCATACTCTTGTCTTAACCTCAAAGGTTAGGTTGCTATGCCCAACACTAAACGTAAAGTTGGCATAGACGCTTTTTATGATTGACACTTTGCTGCTTGGAATTCCATAAGCCCTCGGTATTTTCCATAAACTGTCCCTAAGTATACTGTCAAAAGCCTTTTCAAAATCAACGAAATTAATGTACAGCTGTGTCTGCCATTCTGAGCACCGCTCTATAATGTTCCTGAGAGTAAATATATGATCTACACATCTTCTGTTCTTTCTAAATCCTGCTAGTTCTTTCCTCAGTTTGTGGTCTACTGCTTTTGAAATTCTCTGCATAATTTTCATGCCTAGTGTTTTGCTGGGAACTGAGAGAAGAGTGAGTCATCTCCAATTATTGCAGTCTGCAAGATCTCCCTTCTTGGGCAATTTGACAATTATTCCTTTGTTCCACTCTGTTGGTGTTGTCCCTGTTTTCCAGACTTGTGCAAATAGTGGTTCTAATAGTTCTGCTGCTATCTCAGGGTTTGTCTTAAATAGTTCTGCATTTAAGTTATCATGGCCAGGAGTTTTTCCATTCTTTAACCTTTTGATTGCTGTGATGATTTCTTCTTTTCGTGGAATGTCTGTATTTACATCTAGATTGTTTTCAGCCTCAGGAACATTCAATTGTGTCTCTGGTGGTTCCTTGTTCAGAGTTTCTCTGAAGTGCTCTGCCCATCTTGTTTCCTGTCCCTCTGCTGTCGTGATGAGATTTCCTTGCTTATCTCTTACTAATGTAATATTCTTTGCACCTCATTTTCCGCTGATGAATTTAGTTATTTTGTATACTGTGCTTTGTTCATTTCTCAGTGCTGCCTCTTTTGCCTGTCTTGCAAGATCGTCTAGGAAATTCCTTTTGTTGGCTCGGGTTTGGCGTTTAACTTCCTTGTGCAGCTGACTGTACTGTTCGCTGTATAGTTGCTTTAACCTGGGGGACTTCGCTTCTGTTTTCTTTCTTTTCATTTCCTTTCTCATCGTTATGGTGTTTAATGTTTCTGGTGTTATTCAGTCTTGCTTCTTCCTGTCCTGGAATCCCAAGCATGATTTGCTGCTTTCCTTATATATTGTTGAAATGGTATTGAATTTCTGGTCTATATCATCAGTCAATGTCTTTTCGCAAATTGATATCATTTCTTTATGTCAGCCGCAAAAGCTTTTCTGGTAAGGGGGTCCTTCAATCTGCTGATGTCAAACCTTTTCTGTGTAGTTACAGTTGGTCCAGCCCTTCTTAGTGTGATGGGGCCGAAAAGACGCCCACCCCCTTTCTGTTTCTTGGCATATTTATCACCCATATATTTTCGGTCAGCCCACGTGACTTTCAGCCCATGTGATGGCGCGAGCAAGCATTGCTGGGATGTAAAAAGTCTTCAAGAAGATATATTAGTTTAGGCCATAATAAAGCCTAAGAATTAGTTGTGATGTGTTATATTTGGTAGTCGTGTGTTATATTTGATAATTGTGAGCCATATCTGTGTTTTCGGGCCTAATAAAGCAAATATCGTGAGTGTCATTTAAGTGGCTAAATTAATACGCATAGCGCGCAGTAAGTTGAGTGATTAGCCTAGGGCCTATATAAGAAGTGCCTAGCGGCGAACGACTCTCTCTTGTTGCCAGTCGCCCCAAAGAAACTAGAAAACAAGAGTTGATCTACAGTATAGATGCCTTGAGCACGTGAGTTAATTTAGATTAGCATTAATGTTCTATAATTCTGAAATTATATTCAGCACGAGTCTTTTTTAATGTTTAGTGAATTAGGTCTAAATAGATAGATGTGAAAATTTAAGAGCGATTACACTGACAAACAACATTTTTCTTTCTTATATAAGAATAAGTGTTCTTAGGTCAGTTTCTTGCGCTGATTTCAAATCTGAAATCCGTTTATCTCTATCACGTCGGGTTCTTAAGATATTTGTGAATAAATATATTTTTGGGAAACCGTTATTTGCTCCGTTTCATTTTTACTATATAACTTATTAAAAATTAATAAAAAGCAACATAATTCTACTTTTTATACTGCTAAAAGATGCATGACATATGTTACGCGATTTTTCAAATAGTTACTGTATTTTGAAATAATTCTGAGCAAAATATGGCTTCTAGAAGTTGTAGAAATTCGGCTGATCTGTTCTGTTACGTGTGCAGATATTTTACCGATCGTGTTGACCAGAAAAACTTTACACCATTACTAAAGAAAGCATATGAACTTTATTTCGATTCGAAAGTTGATGATGCAAATAAATCTTGGTAGCCAAATGCAGTTTGTTCGATACATTGGCAGGTTGGTTACGAAAATCGCTGAAGCATAAGTCGATGCCTTTTGGAGTGCCAGTAATATGGCGGGAACATACAAATCACACTACTGATTGTACTTCTGCTTGACAAATATCCATGGTTTCACTTTTAAAACTAGAAAGTCTGTGGTTTATTCAAATATTGAATTGGTTTCGAAACCAGTGCCTCATGATCCAATCACGTGTCCGATCCAAGTACCACCAGAACATAATCCGTTGGACGTGAATGAACCATCAGAAAGTGATAGTTTACCTGCATTAGAAACTAATTCTGACTCAGATTACATACCGGTGAATGATAGTGTTTACTTAATTAACCATTCAGGACTTTCAGATCTAATACGTGATCTCGCTCTTACCAAAGGACAAGCGGAATTACTCGGTTCGCGACTCAAAGAATGGAATCTTTTAGCGCCCAATACTCCGATATCTAAATTTCGTCATAGACACAGAGAACTTGTTCAATACTTTGAGATGGATGATGACATTTGCTATTGCAAAGATGTAAACGGTCTAATGGTGCACCTCGGTCATAAGCACATAGTCAACGAATGGCGACTTTTCATCGATTCTTCCAAGACTAGTCTAAAAGCTGTGTTATTGCATAACAGAAATTTATTTTCATCAATTCCAGTCACCTACTCTGTTCATATGAAAGAAACTTATGACAATATGGCTAAACGTTTGGAAAAAATAAAGTACAATGACTACCAATGGCGGATTTGTGGAGACCTAAGGTCATTGCATTCTCACGGGCATGCAGACTGGGTATACTAAATTTTGTTGCTTCCGATGTGAATGGGACAGCCGCAACAGACAGGAACATTATGCAAGAAAGGTGTGGCCTATCCGGGATCGTATGCAGCTCGGGCATAAAAATGTAATACACGAGCCATTAGTTAACAAAGACAGCTTCATTTTACCACTGTTACATATAAAGTTGGGGCTCATGAAGAATTTTGTAAAAGCGTTAGATAAAACGAGCAAAGCTTTCACTTATCTTCGAGAAAAGTTTCCGCAATTTAGCGATGCAAAGATAAAGGAAGGTATCTTTGTAGGACCTCAGATTAGGAAAGTTATTGCAGACAAACAATTCGAGAACTTGTTACATGGTAGTGAACTTCGCGCATGGATGGCATTCAAATCGATCGTCGATAACTTTCTGGGAAATCACAAATCTGTTGACTATGTTGCATATTGTTAAGCAGTGCATAGATGCATACAGAATTATGGGCTGTAACATGTCCCTCAAAATCCATTTGCTCGATTCACATCTTGACTTTTTCCCTGACAACCTTGGCGAAGTCAGCGATGAACATGGAGAACGATTCCATCAAGATATCGCCGTAATGGAGTCACGTTATCAAGGACGGTGGAGTGTGACCATGCTTGCCGATTATTGTTGGATGCTTCATCGCGATGTACGCCATGCCATTCCCCGACGAAAGTCGACTGCAAAGAAATTCAAGCCTACATAACTGTTATACTTCTTGTACGAATGATGTTGTAATACTGTATGCGTTGTTAAAAAAATTCAATTGCGTATTTCTAGAGATCCCGACCTGATAGAGAAAAACGGTTTGCAGATTTAAAAACAGCGCATTAAAATTGACCAGAAAAACATAGAAATGTTAGAGAAAGAAAAAAAAAGTTTTTTTTTGTTAGTCAGTGTTATTTCATTTATCAGAAAGGCAAATATGGTATGAAGCTATTACACGTGAATTTAGATAATATCAACCTGTTAGCAAAAATATCAAGATGGCGGCCACGTGGTGATGACTTTAGTTCTAGTTGTTAAGTTAAGAATAATTATATTTTATTCTTTGATGTAAAAGTAATTGAGTGTATTTCACGATTATTGATATTTCTACTGTATATCTTAAGTGGGTTACTTTGAGTGAGGTGAGGATATGTATTTAGATTTCTGGAGAGCGCGAGGCCACTCCTTTGTTGAGACATATGTTTCTCTTGTTGCTCCCGGCGGAGCATGGAAACACCAATGCAACTGGTGTCCATTACAGGCCCACAAGAAGCATTTTTATGCTATTGCAGTGGTTGTTTCTGTAACAATGTGTTTCATGTGATGAGTTCCCAATCTCATCAGGGGGTCATATACGACACGCTTGTTGCCAGGCGCACCAGTCGTCACTTACGACATGTTCAGAATGCAGTAATGAATATTGAGATGGATCAGTTGCGAGGTGGTGGTTTATTCTTATTATTGAGAGTATTTGTTGTACATATCATTGAATATTATTCTATGTTCATTTTGTTATTATTTAATTATGGTTATGTGTAGAATGGTTTGTGAGAGCATGTGGGCTCACTTGAAGATATATATTTCTCTTCTCCGCTCCTGAGGGAGCATGGGGCCACCAATGTGGTTTGACTCCACATGAAGTATTCATATGCTCGTGCAGTAGTGGTTTCGGTAGCAATCTGTGTTACATGGTAAGATTGCCAGCCTCATGCACAACACCATACTAGTCTCATTGACAACATGCATGAGTATGTGTGTGTATAGTTGAGTGTGCCCTTGCAGTAGTGGTTTCAGTAGCAATCTATGTTACATGGTGAGATTGCCAGCCTTATGCACAACACCATACTAGTCTCATTGTACGACATGCATGAGTGTGTGTGATAGCTGAGTGTGTGCTCTTGCAGTAGTGGTTTTGGTAGCAACCGATGTTACACGGTGAGATTGCCAGCTTCATGCACAACACCTTACTAGTCGCATTGGACGACACGCATGAGTGTGTGCGTGTGTGATAGTTGAGGGTGTCAGGTGGTGTGGAAGGACTGTTTGGCAGGTGAGAGTATCGTTATTCAACTATGATTTTAACTAGCCCGTGCTTTGTTTGCGTTTCAGGATTAGGAACTGAGCACTAGCTGGGTGTTTGTTTGTTTGGTGTTATGTTCGTTGGTTTATTTGTTTAATGTTTGCTTCAGTGTGCTCTTAGTCACTGAATGGGTTGTAAAAATAAATACAACCCCTGCCTCAGAATCAAGAGTTTTATTGTTGTTCGGGTCGGTGCGAGTGTGAAAAGAGAGTGATCAAATATCACAACATCATCATCATCATCTCGCCCCACCCTTTCACATTAGTTTCACTTTCAGTTTTGCTACCACTAAATGGTGATCACATTCCACATCTGCACCTCTTCTTACCTTCACATCTTGTAATGCATGTCTCCATCTACCGTTAATCATGATGTGGTCTATCTGGTTTCTGTCCCGACCATTTGGTGATTCCCATGTTAATTTGTGAATTTCTTTACGTGGGAAAAGTGTTCCTCCAATGAGCAGGTTGTTAATGCTACAGAAACTTATTAATTTATCCCCATTTTTGTTTGATGTTCTGCTGCCGCATTTCCCCATTACTCTTTCATTATATGTATTGTGTGTACAATCTTTCGCATTGAGGTCTCCCATTACTATAATAAGATCATATATAGGTGTGTCTTCCATTTCTTTCTGCAGTTGTTGATAGAATTCATCCTTGACCTCTTTGTCGCTGTCATTCGTTGGTGCGTAGCATTGTATTATTGTAATCTTAATCTTATGAGTCTGTTGTTGATGGGTTTCCATTCCAGTAATGTCTTTTCTATTCCTTTATGTAGAATAATGGCTACACCTTCATTGTGCTGTCCATCCTATCTTCCAGAGTAAGGTACTGTTTCTACTGTTGCTGTTTTAACTTTTCCTGCCCCTGTCCATCTGCTCTCGCTTATCCCTAGAATGTGTAATCTATAGTTTCTCATTTCTGCCGTGACCTGTTTTAGTTAACCCTTCTCGTTCATTGTCCTGACATTCCAAAATCTTATTCTTGTATCATGTTTTGTGGTCAGGACGTCTGTTCTCATGTCAGTGGCTTCCTTTTGGCTTTCACCACTGACAGTCATACAAGCCTCAGACTCCAATGTCCATCCTGCAGCAAAGTTTGTTCATTCGTTGTTGTTTCTGTAACTTCACTTCTTTGTACATAGACAGGGGTGTCAGCCCTATGCTAAAACCCCCAACCTGGAGGACCAGGGTGTCTGCTTTAGTCTGACCCCTGCCCGTGCAAACCTGTTCAGCTTGGTAGAAACTTCCAGGAGTAAAACTCCCACAGGCATAGCTCTGGGGGTAATCAGGGTACGCAAGCCGCCATACCTCGACAAGGTATTGACACCGATGATGGCAGAGATCAATAAACATTTAACTGTTTTGTAAAATTCCATTTCTTTTGTGTGTCGTCTTTGTTTTCATAACCCAGTCTATTGTTAGTAAGAAAAGATCTGATCTAGACGCTTTTCCATCTCTTATAAGCTTTATGGCTTTCTTTATTTCTTCCTTTGTTTGTCTTACTTAATTACTTAGTCATTCCTGTTCTACCGTGAGGTGTAGAGGTTTGGAAGAGAGAGCTCCAGACTATCCTATCGGCTGTCTTCTTCCTGGCCTGGTTCCATTCTAGTCATCTAAAGATTGTCTAATGTTGTCCTGCCAGCAGACTCTGGGTCATCCTGGGGGGACAATAAGTCAGAAGAGTTCAGGACCACCACTGGTGTAAGACGAGGTGATATCCTGTCACCATATCTTTTCATACTCCTCATGGACGATGTTATCAAGGCATATAAGGAGATAACAAGAAAGTATTCAGTGGGGTACTGGAAGATAACACAGGTATGTATTTCAGAGCTGGCATTTGCTGATGATGTTGCCCTGATTGCTAAATCAGGGGCACATCTCCAATCCAACCTGCAAGTCTGGAAAGAAGAGCTGGAGAAGAGAGGGATGGTCATAAGCAGCTCTAAAACAAAATCCATGGTGATATCACGAGAAGAAAGAAGACATCAGATTAAGCTGGGAGAACAGGTCCTGGAGCAGGTCGACTACTTTAAATACCTCGGCGCTATTATAGACCGAAAGGGAGGCATCAAAGAAGAGTCAGCCACTCGAAAAGCAGCAGCTGGGAGACTTTTTCAGGCCATAAATCGAGGATTCCTCAGCAAGAGAGAGGTTGGTAAGAAAACGAAGATGGCTGTATACCGCTCCACATATGTCCCAGTCTTGACATATGGATGCAAGTCATGGGCAATGACTACAACCCATAAAAGCCAGATCCAAACCTCAGAAATGAGGTATCTGAGGAAGGTGGTTGAAGTAACAAGAAGAGACATGGTACGCAACCAGACGATATGTCAAAGGCCTTAAATCTTACCCCCTGCAGACCCAAGTAGAACAGTCCCAATTAAGATGGTTTGGCCATGTCTGCAGAATGGGAGAAGATCGGCTACCACGACAAGCATGGGAAACAAAGAGCTACGGATTCAGACCCCCAGAGTCCGCTGGGAGGACAACATTAGACAATCTTTGAAGGACCGAGGACTAGAATGGAACCAGGTCAGGAGGAAGACAGCCGATAGGATAGTCTGGCGCTCTCTCTTCCAAACCTCTACACCTCATGGTAGAAGGGGAATGACTAAGTAAGTAAGTAAGTACATATATTCGTCATTACTGTATAGTGCAGAAACATAGACCATGAACAACCAATTGGAAGAAAAAATGCAGGGTCCCGAGATGGGATATATAGAAGAACAAGGCACATTCATAAATTTGACAGGACAGTCATTAAGTGTCATTATTTTTATTACTGCATGGAGTAGAAAAGGGATAATGGTCAAGAATTTAGAAGAAAGAATTGAAGCCCTGAGATATAGACTTATATAAGGAAGATGCAATTCTCATGAAAAAAAGGGGAGAAACAGCTAGGAATAAAAAGAGAAATAGTGAATATGATTATTCAACATATATTGACCATATAAAAATGCATAGGCCTACCACTTTGTGGAAAACCATAACAGAAGGAAGAGTTGACAAAACATGTACTAAAGAAAAACAGTGTTAGGAAAGTAGGTAGGAAAGTAACATCAAGAAATTGTCTATTGTAGCAAAAATTAAGACAGGACACAAAAGATGCTGGAGATCTATTGCAGCTGGCCTTCCAAATGAAAACAGCAGATGATGTGAAGAGATTTCAAATCGTTCAGTTCTTGACACAATAAATATACACCACTACAGACACATTAAGTTAAAACTAGATTACTATATACCTGCCGCCATGTTGCTCAAGTGGATATCAATACTGCTTTAAAGCTAGTAAGAAAAAACTTGACTGTATCCCATTGAGGCAAATTGGGAATATGATTTTAGGCCCATATTTTTCACTAACCACTGCGCTACCAAGGCTCAAGCTAGTAGGACTTTAAGGTAGAAGTATACCCAGAAAAGCTTAAAAAAAATAAAAATCCAACAATTTTCATGCTTTAAATCATCGTCAACATGTTCTTGAACTAAAAATAATTCATAGAAGCTTAGAGATACTCTGGTTTGATAGGAATCAGTGTTTTTCTACACACGCCCCCCTTGAGTGATTTGCATAGCAACCAATGTTTATAGTTGGTTACCATGTGAATAATGACCCAACAAGAAGGTGCGTAATTGTAAAACTGCGAAATTATAATTATACATAGGCAACAGGAAAAAGATATTTATAACTTTTCCACGGGGAATCACTCAATGATTTCTTGTGAATTTTTCAAAAGTGTGTGTCTAGAAAGCTTTGATCGTAAATTTCAACATTTGTTACATGCATAGTGCATTTTCACCAACATCAACTCTATTTATTGCTAGTTTTATACTGATTCTGTATAATAGTAGTTAGCAGAGCTTCTTTTGTTCACAATGAGAAATAAGACAAAGACTGGGAGGCGTGTACACCAACAAACCGTTGCCTGAAAATGAGACACCTATTGTCGATAGTGACGCTATAAAACCTCTGTGCTCCTCAGCAAAGAAAATAAAGGTCATAAAGGTCCAAGAAAGTGAAGGACAAGCTAAAAACGACAACAAAGGAAATGGGTTTATCCTTATGGATGTAAAACTACTGTTTGGGTTTTTTATGCGCTAACTTTAGATGTGACAAATGTTATCAGTACTCACTGACCTGTGAGATCGTCGAAGAGACTCGGAATGGCTTTTGTCATGAAATCAGTATCAAGCGCACAAACAGTGGCGAATGGACTGCCAATTTCAATACTTCTGATGTTTCATCTTCAGCTACTCACAAACAAAGAAGTAAATGTGCGAATGGTGGCATTTGTGCGTTCTATTGGGAAAGGCCACAGTGCATTGCAGAATTTTTCGATATACATGAACACAAGTCAATGCATGGCAAAGAAAGCATACAGGAGAACGCTGCACAGGATCTATTCAGCAGGTAAGGACATTGCAATGGAAAGACCCTGAGAGCACTGAAAATGGGATTCATAGACACTGCAGCTGCAGTAGAAGGAGACCTTTATTCAACAGGAGCTCATTAAACTTCATTTTGTGAGTTCTTTTTCTGTTTTTCTTTGTTTTCTCGGAATTGTCTTTTTAGCATAATTGGTGATCTTTGAAACAAGATATCTCTGGATCTGTACATTCAATTGACATGAAAATTAACACAGTTGGTTATCATATAATCTTACAGATTATGACCTAAAATGGATACAATTGAATTCAAAATTTTAGTTTTATGACCATCATGCATATATTATGAGGCACAAATATCAAACATTCAAGAAATATAAATTTTGAAAATTCATTACAAATCAACCTTTCGGTCAATATCTGTTATTTTAGGTCAAAACCTCAAGCTATATATACTAATTCAATTTGCCAAGTTTCAGTCAGATCCTTGTAAAAATAACATAGTTATGATGTTTTAAAAAAGGTGTATAATTTATTCACTACGGCGGCCATATTGGATAGCTAATTTGCATAATTAATGAGGTCATTATGTGGACAAAAATGTTAAGTCCACACTAACACTATACCCATGGTTGTTTGATTCTGAAAGGAAAATTTGAGTTTTTTACCCTACAAGGTAGTCTACTACCTTAATATTGTTTTCTTTGAAAACTTGAAACAGGCAATGGGTTTGGAATGAAATATTGTTGGACTTCAGCGCCATCCAAATAAGTCACACGTTGTTAGAGTTAAATTTAGGCAGAGTTGCTGAAAAGTCTTTCCTAATGAGTCTCAAGTCTCTTAGTACAGGTCTCAAATTCCTAACACTGGAATACTAGACGAAACCCGAGTCAAGCCTTATTTGTTTTTTAATCTAACACTGTTAATAGCAACAATCACTACAAATAACAATGAAAAATAATAAGGCCAATATAAATTTTCAGCACTTTTACTATCTTATATTTTTAATTTACGAGGCGACACGGCGAATTTATCAGTCCACTAGACCAACATGGCGGACTTTGTAAGCTACAATACCTCATAATCTAGTTCCTGTTTTATTTGTGTTGTTCTTTCACATTTCATCATCTTCGTACAGTCCTCGAGCATATGATGATGATAGGAAACTCTTTACAGAGCGATACAACAGGAAGCAATCTGATCATCAGAAGAAGTCCCCCCGTCCTTTCGGACAATAAATGGGGTCTTTCTCAGACTTGAAGGAAAGATTGAAAAAAAAAATGAAGTGCGATCTTTGGCCTTCTGCTTATCCGCCTTGAAATATAAACAGTCGGGCTTCTTAGGCAGAGTTACCGAGTCTTAAACCCGATGGCGCCACTTTTAAGTCTACCCAGCTGTAAATGGGTAGTTCTGACGGCGTTCTTGGGCTAAAAACGACACTGAAGAAGAGAGCCTATCTGACGCTACTACCCGAGAGTTTTAAGTATATAATGACTTCCCTTTACGGGAGCATTCGTTGTAATGTTATTGTTAATCAGAATCGACTTCACTGCACTCAGGACAAACCCATAGGTGCTCAATCTCTCTCAGCAAATGTCGAAGAGTATGAATGCTAATTGTACCTTTAGCACGCAGGTTGTACATACGACAGATGCATCCTCTCTCACGTCTATTTCTGCTAGTCCCACGTGTAATGTAAAAAGGAAAAAAAATAATATAGACCTCTACCTGACACACAACAACAAATACGAGCAACAGAGACATGAATTGAAAATGTACCTTAGAAACCGCAATCTAGACATTACAGGTGATATGTTGTTAAGTATAAATGCCCCATGGGACGCCCAATTGATATTAAAACGTTATATATACAAAACATATAAGGTTAATAACAGTGACAATATTAGTAATAATAATAACAATAATACTACTACCTCAGAAAAATGATTTTAAAAATAATACTTAACAAAAACTAACAAACCATTAAAACATAAAAAAGGAACCACACTAAACAAAACAAAAAAAAACAAAACAATACTGACTACTAATAATATAAGGAAAAACAATGAAGTAACTAAAAAAAAACACAACTTAAAAAGAACAAATTCTTATATAAATTGAAACCATTAACTGCAAAACACAATAGTTATCTGAATATAAGATACAACTGAAAATAAAATGAAAATAAAAGTTAGATACTCTAACTATAATAGCCCCTTCAGTCATAACTGACTATGGGAATGCGCCCCTGAGGTGACAGCCCTCAGCTGCTTATTTTCCTGGTGCTCCTTTCGACGTTTTCTCCTCACCTCTGCTTCTTGTGTGAGCCTCTCTTCGCCCAATCTGAGGTGGTGCCGTAAATAGCATCCCCACTTAGTGCGATCGGCAGCTTCATCCTCCCATGTTGCTGGATCCATGTCCAGTGCCCTCATATCTCTCTTGCACACATCTTTGAACCTCAGCTGTGGTCGCCCAACTGTTCTCTTGCCATCTGCTAATTGTCCGTAGAAGATATCTTTTGGGATGCGACCATCTTCCATGCGGCGAACATGGCCAAGCCAGCGAAGTCTGCGCTGCCTAAGAAGCGTATAAACATTTATTACAAATAAGGGAGGGAAACCTGAGGCCTGTAAACAGTAAATTAATATGAAATTAATATGAAATAAATATAAAGGTATGTTATCAGGCACTCGCAGGAAATAAAGAAGTAGAACACCAGACAATAGAAAAACAACAGACATGAGTGGCTTACCCAGGATTTGAACACTGGACCTTCCGTGCGACAACCCCGCCTAGCCATGCAAGCGAATCACACTATCCGCTCTGCCATCTACGCATCATCAAAAAATGATGTTTCAATGGCAGGTCAATAGTGCGAACCACAATACACGACACCAGAAGTCCTCCATGGGCAGTTCAGCCTATTAATGACGCAATCACTTCTGTTGTATTTCTATCAAGCAGTATAGGCCGAATCCAACAAGACCCTTAGGACCTTAATACAGAAGTGATTGCGTCATTAATAGGCTGAACTGCCCATGGAGGACTTCTGGTGTCGTGTATTGTGGTTCGCACTATTGACCTGCCATTGAAACATCATTTTTTGATGATGCGTAGATGGCAGAGCGGATAGTGTGATTCGCTTGCATGGCTAGGCGGGGTTGTCGCACGGAAGGTCCAGTGTTCAAATCCTGGGTAAGCCACTCATGTCTGTTGTATTTCTATTGTCTGGTGTTCTACTTCTTTATTTCCTGCGAGTGCCTGATAACATACCTTTATATTTATTTCATATTAATTTCATATTAATTTACTGTTTACAGGCCTCAGGTTTCCCTCCCTTATTTGTAATAAATGTTTGTACAATACCAAACCTACCCACTATCCTGTTCTCACTGTTCTAGTCTACTATCATTTACTGGACACAGTATTAAGGTCCTAAGGGTCTTGTTGGATTCGGCCTATACTGCTTGATAGAAATACAACAGAAGTGATTGCGTCATTAATAGGCTGAACTGCCCATGGAGGACTTCTGGTGTCGTGTATTGTGGTTCGCACTATTGACCTGCCATTGAAACATCATTTTTTTGATGATGCGTAGATGGCAGAGCGGATAGTGTGATTCGCTTGCATGGCTAGGCGGGGTTGTCGCACGGAAGGTCCAGTGTTCAAATCCTGGGTAAGCCACTCATGTCTGTTGTTTTTCTATTGTCTGGTGTTCTACTTCTTTATTTCCTGCGAGTGCCTGATAACATACCTTTATATTTATTTCATATTAATTTCATATTAATTTACTGTTTACAGGCCTCAGGTTTCCCTCCCTTATTTGTAATAAATGTTTGTACAATACCAAACCTACCCACTATCCTGTTCTCACTGTTCTAGTCTACTATCATTTACTGGACACAGTATTAAGGTCCTAAGGGTCTTGTTGGATTCGGCCTATACTGCTTGATAGAAATACAACAGAAGTGATTGCGTCATTAATAGGCTGAACTGCCCATGGAGGACTTCTGGTGTCGTGTATTGTGGTTCGCACTATTGACCTGCCATTGAAACATCATTTTTTGATGATGCGTAGATGGCAGAGCGGATAGTGTGATTCGCTTGCATGGCTAGGCGGGGTTGTCGCAAGGAAGGTCCAGTGTTCAAATCCTGGGTAAGCCACTCATGTCTGTTGTTTTTCTATTGTCTGGTGTTCTACTTCTTTATTTCCTGCGAGTGCCTGATAACATACCTTTATATTTATTTCATATTAATTTCATATTAATTTACTAAGAAGCGTATACATACTTTGAAGGCCAGCACGTGACAACACCTCGACATTTGTCACTTTACTTTCCACGAGATGCCGTGGATGCGGCGTAGACACCGCAAATGGAAGGTATTGAGCCTTCTTTCTTGCTTAGCATAGGTCGTCCAGGTCTCGCTGCCATATAGGAGTGTGCTGGTGACGCAGGCATTATATACCGCAGCTTTGGTCTTCATTGTGAGTTTAGAGTTTCCCCAAACACGCGATGTGAGGCGGGCAAAGGTAGCTGCAGCTTTGCCAATGCGGCTGTCAATTTCTGTATCCAGTGAGAGTTTGTCATTGATGGTAGACCCTAGGTATGTGAAGTGGTGCACCACTGCCAATTCATAGTTATCGATAGTGATAACTGGTGCAGCACCCACATCCTGACTCAGCACATTCGTTTTCTTTAGACTTATTGTGAGGCCAAAGTCCTTGCATGCTTTAGTGAAGCGATTAATCAAGCTCTGAAGCTCCTGTTGGCTTTGAGTGACGACTGCAGCATCATCAGCGAACAACAAGTCTCTTATAGTGACCCTTCTGATTTTTGTTTTTGCCTTCAGCCTTGAAAGATTAAACAGATGGCCATCTGATCTAGTGTGAAGGCATATTCCTTCAGTTGCATCTCTGAATGCATGTTTCAAGAGTAAGGCAAAGAAGATTCCGAAGAGGGTCGGAGCCAGAACACAGCCTTGTTTAACGCCACTTCGTATATCAAAAGGCTGCGACGTGCTTCCGGCATATTGGACTGTTCCCTTCATGCCGTCATGGAATGACTTTATCATTTCCAGCATTTTAGAAGGGCAGCCTATTTTCAGGAGGATTTTAAAGAGTCCATCCCTACTAACCAGGTCGAATGCTTTTGTGAGGTCTATAAAGGCGATATATAATGGTCTTTTCTGCTCTCTTGATTTTTCCTGAAGCTGGCGGAGAGAGAAGATCATGTCTGTTGTTGATCTGCCAGCTCGGAATCCACACTGTGACTCTGGATATATGCGCTCAGCTAACTTGTGTAGTCGCATTAAGATGACTTTGGCAAAAATCTTACCAACAATACTAAGAAGAGAGTTTCCTCTGTAGTTATTGCAATCACTTCTGTCTCCTTTATTTTTATACAGTGTTACAATCTTGGCATCTCGCATGTCTTGAGGAATAGTTGTCTCTTCCCAGCACTGGCACAGCATCCTATGCAGGGGATGTAATAGCGTGCTCTTACAGCATTTGATTAAATCAGGAGGAATCCCATCACTGCCTGGTGCTTTGCCAGAGGCCAAGCTATCAATGGCCTTGCTGAGTTCCTCTAATGTTGGTTCGGCATCCAGCTCCTCCATAGTTGGCAGACTGTTGACACCATCAAGGGCTGCAGGTGTAACGGTATTGTCTCTAGCGTAAAGCTCAGAGTAGTGTTCGACCCACCTCTCCATCTGCTTACCCTTATCGGTTAGCTTCTCTCCGCTGATGGTTTTTAGCGGTGCCGTCTTACTTTTATGGGGGCCAAGTGCTTTCTTTATACCGTCATACATTTGTCTAATGTTGCCTGTTTGCGCTGCGATCTGGATGCTCTCACTGAGCTGGAGCCAGTAGTCATTTGCACAGCGTCGAGCAGTTTGTTGAACTTTGCTTCTCGTAGCCCTCAGGATCTGTAGGGTTCTGGCACTCGGTGAACGGTTGTATTCATTCATAACACTGCGCTTAGCTTCAATGACAGGTGCCATCACATCTGATGAAGCATCAAACCAGTCATTTGACTTTGCTGTTTTCTTACCAAAGGTGGCAAGTGCAGTACTTTGAATGGTGTTCCGTAGATGCTCCCAGTTCTCTGTAATAGTATCACCATGCTGAGGGCTACTGAGCACTTTCTCGAAGGTCGCAGTGAATTGAGCGATCATGAAAGGGTCTGACATCTTGCTGGTATCAATGCGTGGTTTCCCTTCATGTCTGACACGATAGAGTTTTCTTGGTTGTGCTCTGATTTTGCAGCAAACCAAGGAGTGATCTGTATCACAGTCTGCACTATGGTACGAGCGTGTGGAGAGCACAGACCTGAGGAGTGGCCTTCTGACGAGAATCAGGTCAAGTTGGTGCCAGTGCTTGGATCGTGGGTGTCTCCATGACACCTTATGCTGGGGTTTTGTCTGAAAGTAGGTGTTGGTCACGCAGAGGTCATGGTGGATGCACAACTCTAAGAGCCGTTGTCCATTTTCATTCATCTTGCCAATACCAAACCTGCCCAGACATGAAGGTCATGAAACATTATCGGCACCCACTCTAGCATTAAAGTCACCAAGGAGAACAAGCTGTTCTTGCCTAGGTATGCTTTTGATAATTGCTGTTAGATCCTCGTAGAACTCATCTTTAGCTTCTGAGGCAGAGTACAGAGTAGGAGCATACACACTGACAAGGGTGATGGGACCTGTGCTAATTTGCAGGCGGAGCGTTAACAGGCGTTCTGATCCATTCTCGCCTGGTTCAACCATTTTAGTTAGCGATTTTTTTACCGCAAAACCTACTCCGTGTTCTCTAGCTTTATTAAGATCTTTCCCTTGCCAATAAAATGTGTAGTCCTTCTCGCTCACCGTTCCAGAGCCCGCCAGGCGCGTTTCCTGAAGTGCAGCTATATCCACCTGAAGTCGTTTAAGCTCATCATTAATTATGGCTGTATTCCTTACATCGTTTACATCCTGTAAGTTTTCGGATAGTCCAGTCAACATAGTCCGGACGTTCCAGCATCCCAATCTGAGAGTTTGCTTATTTCTATTTTTTCGATAATTGCTTGGTGCACAATTTTCTGTCCACAGTTCTGGTTTGACCCTAATCCCCATGCACCCAATGGGGAAAGCAGACAGTGGCGGGACAACACCTTATTGACTGGGGGCTGCCCAGCTTGAAGCGGGCGGTAGCTGTCCAGTGAGATCCTAGAACCTCTCCCACTGTCGGAAGTAGCCCCTGGCGCCATGCCCTACGCCAATTGGGCAAAATGCTTATAACCGGTAACTGCTACTTCCCGTGTTTTGCCGACACCTATAGGGTGAAGCTGGAGTGTCCTCTCCAGGGCGCGAGCTTGGGCACAGTTATATGGAGATCAAGCTGTTGCCCATGCAGCATGTTCCCCCTCTCCACACAGCCGGTAGATCTAAAGGAACGGCAGTAGCCGATACAGTTTGGTACCAGCCATGTCGCAGGAGTTGCCAGAATAATGTCGAATCGACATTAGACTGCCTTAGGGACTCCGACTCCGGATTTATCCTCAGGGTTTACTCCCGAAGCCAATTCCATAAATGGATATTCCCGCAAGGCAGCGGTGGTTTGAATTCAGAGTTCCTTCTCTTAGATAAGCTACCAACCAAGGATCACGAGCCCTATCTGCCCGAAGCTGCTGGTTTTAAGGCGCCAGTCGCTCGCCTTTGCCCCTTCTCCCGTCAGTGGAAACAGTTCCGCCGGGCTCAAATTGAGCCACATGTGAAGGCCGGGAGCTGGACTTGGTTGTCAGAGGCTGTTTGAGGCGCGTGCCATAGAAGTATTTTATCTGCAGTGAGAGCTTATCCTCACTACAACTCCCGGCAATAACAACCTTTGGAACTTAACTACTCTAACTACTCTAACTATAACCGACTATTAGGTTGAACAGGGTAGACCAAGATGGTGAACGAGCAGATGAAATGACGGTCAACTGTTACTAGTCCTCTCTCCATCCATTTCCGTTTAAAGATTAAAAATATATATATATATGTCACCTCCACATTGAAGGTCAGCTGCAATGGAATTATAGTTGCCATTTCTATGTTTTCCACCTAGATCTGTTTTTATCGGTTGTTTTTAGTACCATCTATGCTTTTTTTGGTCTTTCTTTCTTCAGTAAAAATCAATGGGTTTTTTTTCTTTGTTTGTTTTTTTGGTTTTTTTTTTTTCTACAAACTGCATTGATTTTTTATTTTGAAATATTGAACGAGTTTCTGTTTTGTTTAAATATTTTTATGAAAATTACACAGACCAATTGTTGCGTGATTCTTTCCTTCTTACAGTGGTCAGGCCACCGAAGGTTGGGGCCCTGACACGGTGTACTGTTAGATGCGCGTGGCTTGAATGAATGTGTGAGTGTAGACATCAATTAATGAAGACGCGAATGGATGATAGTTCTACGAGTACACAGGACACTCACTCCAATCATATGCATGGTAGTCAATAACTGCTGGAACCACTGTAAGATTTCTCAGACATTTAATCGGACGTACACACTGACACATAGCTACAATCATTAGAACACGTTGGCACAACAATCATCATATACTTGAAAAATGGGTGACAATATCAGATGTATAGTTATGTGTTACATCAATATAAAGGAACGATAGAAGGGAAACACTCAATCTCCTGGTTGTCTATCGTCTCAGGTTCTAACTGACTAATCGCGTCAGTTAAGGTGGATACATACAACATCAACAATAATGGTTCACTGACCGAACCTTCTCCTGGCTAAGATTCTTAAGCCGAAAGTTCATCCAATGGTTATGACGACCATGTTAAACCACAGTAATGGGTTTTTATATTATCTAGCTCCCTGTACCATCATCAGGTAGTAAGACATTTTCTGTTCTCCGATGATAGTCTTACAATGGCAGGAATCAAAAATGGCTCCTCCTCCCTGAGCTTCGCTCACTTGAGATGGAGAAGTATGAAGCAGAATTACTTCAATATATAATCATAAATGTCCTCATTGCTTCTATCTATTTCTGCTATCAATAAGCTGGTTACTGGAGTAATCTGATGCTGCTAAATTACATGTCATCTTCATCTGTGGTCAGCAACCCGAGATGCACGATAATACGTCTCTCGTTTCGGCTTAGCGACAAAGTTCAACAAAAAAGGGTATGTGTTTTACTTTGGTTTAGAAAACACATACAGGCGAATAACGCACGCCATTCCTAGGCGTTAATAATGAATATAGGAGAATCTCTGATAATGCCATTATACAGAGACACCATCTCTTTCCTAGAATAGATCACAAATCACTCTTTACACTTTCTAAATAACCAGCCATAGACACGACGACATGGCAGCCTTCCTCTTCTCTCTCAAGAAGCGCTGCGCATGCCTAACAACGCCTTTCACCCCCAGAGTTCAGCTCACAAAATAGTCCGACATAGAAATACAAAGATACAAAGATATAAGAGCCAATCACCTTAACTAGTCAAGGAATACATATAAATTCAGGTCATAAACATTTTAAACAAGACCAATCTGTTTCTGGCCATACCTGACGCAAAAATGACATAAACAATATTTATACGCCAGATTGACCCACAAGAAAAGATAACCCATGTAATCGAATCTAACATCGACCGATCAGGGTTCTGTCCCCTTACTCTCAGAATCATAGATTCTCAATTAAATACTTTTCCTCAGACAAATAGCCATAACTTTCCATTTGTATGCCTACGTACCGTAATCTGTATTTGGTCATGGACACTGTTCCGCATTTTGAATCATCCATTTTGAATTGTGTTAAAAAGATGCCATTTGAATTTTCAAGTCTGAGGACTGTATTTTTTTGTACGACTACGGTACCCTGCCTAGCGTACAAGAGTATCGTCTGCTGACCTGTCAGACCGTGTGCGGATCAATGAATTGTAATTATTATCAAAATTCCTCAAATAACCGCTGTTGAAGGTGAAGTCCCTGAAGGATGAAAGTTTTTTCAACATTAATACGTAGCTACAGTGTTGTTTGATGCCTGATGTTGACCTACACTCAATAAATTTTTATGAAGATTTTTAAGAGAACGACGAACAAAATGGCGTTAATGTTCGAGCAAATTCAATTGTTCAGTGGAATTGTCGGGGTATTAAAAATAATTTTCCATCCCTACTAGCAGAGACAGGCGGAACTATATATGCTCTTCAAGAGACACTTTTAAACCCAAATAGTAGATATAGTTGTAAGGGCTTTAAGATACTTAGGCACGGAAAGAAGGTAGAGGAGGGAGTATTGCAGTCTTAGTTAACGAAACATTTAAAATTATAGATTCGGAAGTATTTGATACAACCAGCATAGAAGGTATCCAAGTTACTATAGCAGCTAAACCAAACATTCTAACAATCTTAAATGTATACGCTAAAGATGGCACAATTAAAGATGACGAAATACTAGCCATAAGCACCAGCCTAGGCTCCAAAACAGTCGTAGTAGGCGATTGTAGTTCACATCATTATGCTTGGGATGGACAACATGCAGACAATGCAGGAAAACGCCTACTTGACTTTATAGAAAACAATGACCTGCTAATACTAAATGATGGAACTGCAACTAGAATTAATCCACAAGCTAACAGGGCAGACTCAGCAAAAGACATAAGCATAGCAACTAACAACCTAGCGAATGTAAATTGGAAAGTGTTACAAGACACAAACTCAGATCATCTGCCCATTGTAATAACCATGCATGAAAACGTCATTCCAAACCCAGAACCAGAGAAACCGACTTTCAACTATAAAAAAGCAAATTGGGAAGCCTTCCAATCAGAGCTGGGGGTGATGGAATATAAAGACATGGAATCAGATGATACAAGAGACAAGTTGCAGAGAGACAAGTTGCTTTTTTTACTGATGCAGTCAGTAATTGCAACGCTGAAAAGCCAAAATAATACAGACCTGGATGATCGCAGAATAGTGCTCCACAAACTTTGTCAACGATTCAAAAGTGTTTTGATCCAATGGATCCCATCTCATTGTAACATCACCGGCAATGAAGAGGCTGACAGAATGGCGAAAAAAGGTTCACATCTACCTCAGCCTGATGCAAGCATAACTTTTAAGGAGGCAAAGAGTTTTATCAGAATCAGATACAGAAACAAATGGAATGTTGAACATCCAAGGTACACACAGAATGATGCTTACTACCAGTTCCACGGAAGAGAACAAATGGTAATCTTCAGACTCTGCACTGGCCACAACAGATTGAGATACCATCTATTCAACAAGCTAAAGATAGGAACTACCGATCAGTGTAACTGTGGCACTGATAAAATGACTGCTGAACATCTCCTTCAAAGTTGCCCCTTATATGTGGTACAGAGAAAGTGCATATGGCCGACGCCAGCTCTTTTCGTGGAAAAGCTTTACGAGGATTCAAATAGACTCAAACTGACTACTGCTTTCTTTGAGAACATTCAAGTGGACGTCTGAGAGTGTACGAAGAAGAAGGTGATGATACTGACTTGTGGGCAGAAACACTGACCAATGAAATTCTTAAAATAGCAATAAAATATATACCCAAAAAAAAATATGCCACAGCACCTAATACCAATAAATAACATTAATAAGAAAAGAAAAACTCAGTGGAATAAAGAACCAGTTGCCTGGTGGAATAGAAGCTGTGCAGAAATTCATGAGAGAAGAAAAAGGGCCTTAAATAAATATAGAAATAACAGAACAGAAGAAAACTCTAATGAGTATAAACATATTAGGAATGAATCTAACAGAATAATAATAATATTTAAAGCCAAAGAAGCTAACTGGAAGGAGTTTTGTCAGTCACTTAAACCTAGCACCAAAATTAAAGAAGTATGGAAAAAGCTTAAGGCAATCAAAGGGAAGAATAAGAAAACAATAATGCCAACATTCAAACTACCAAGGAGAGCAGAAACAGATAAAGAAATGCTAATGCCCTTGCTGAGTATTTCTATAAAGTCAGTGCAAAAAGTAGTCTTGGACAGGAAGAAAATTACAGAAGAGAAAGACTTAGGATACAGTTTTCAAAAGAACTACCAGACCAGATAGATGAAACAAACTATTTAGATGCTGATATAACAGAATAAGAAGTAACTAGTGCAATAAATGAGAAATCTAATACTGCCTCAGAGCATGATATACTTAGTTATGAAATCCTTAAGAAAGTACCCAAAAAATCTATAAACATAATAACTTCAGTATATAACAAAATCTGGAGCTTAGGAAAGATACCAAAAGCATGGAAAGTAGCTATGATAGTACCCATCCTAAAACCCAATAAGGAAGCCCATGATATAAGTTCATATAGGTCTATCTCCTTAACATCACAACTAGGTAAAATACTGGAAACTGTTGTAAATAAAAGAGGTAAATTCTACCTAGAAAAAAACCAGTTATATAGCCCAAACCAGTCAGGGTTTAGAGCAGACAGAAGTACAGTAGACCAGCTTGTAAGATAAGAACACGATGTAAAGCTAGAGTTCAAGAGGACAGAGAAAACAGGGGCAGTCTTTCTAGATGTCGCAAGAGCATATGATGAATGATGGAGAGATGGAGCTCTTTACAAAATGAAAAAGATTGGCATTACTGGTAAAACCTATAGGTATACAGAAAATTTTTACAGGACAGGTATTTTGCTGTACAGGTGAACAAAGATAAGTCAGATATATATGAACAACAGAATGAGATTCCTCAGGGATCAGTGATTTCACCTTCAACTTTCACTATAGCTGTAAATGATTTAGCAGATGAATTTAACGACATTAAGAATGCAGTATCACAATATTCAGATGACTGTGCCATTTGGCGATCTGGAACAAACTTGGACCATGTTTACCAAAAACTTCAAAAACAAATAGACAAAGTTTCAGAGTGGATGAAAAGTTGGGGCTTCTAAATCAATGTAAAAAAAACAGTAGGTATGATATTCAGCAAAAGAAATTTAAAAAAAATAACAAAATCAATATAAACATTAAAGGACAGAAAATATGTACCGCCTCAACAACAAGATTTCTGGGCATAACTTTAGATAAACAACTAAATTTAATAAACATATAGACAATTTAGTAGAAAGTTGTAGGGGACCACTAAATATACTAAGGATAGTAAAAGGTAATGGGTGGGGGGCAAGCAATAAAATAATGCTAAAACTGCTATAATTATTATTTCTATTGGGATTACCATTTTTGTTAGCTCGCCAATTATTGTTATGACTATTGTCCCTTTGACCATATTGTTTGTTTGGAGAAATATGTCGGTTATTAGAAAAATTTGATCTGGATTACCAATTATGGTTGTAATTATTACCTAGATAATTTCCAGGATCATTCTTATTAAAATCCCATGATCTGTGAGATTGACCCCAATTTTGATTATATGGAGATCCACGTCGAAAAGATTTCCCTTTAAAAGAATTGTAATTCTTTTTATCTCCCTTTTTAAAGTTCCTATCATTACTGAGATAGCGATGACGGAAATGATTTCCTTGTTGCATGGCAATTGCAACATGCAATTCCTCTTTGACAAGAGAATTGCTAACTACCATGTTTGGATGTGCGGTACAATAATTTCTACAGTTTTGCTCCATTTCATTCATATTTGTTGGTTTACGTTCATGTAAGAACGAAAGAAATAACGGGTTAACCGAAGACAAGACCTTATCACGCAGTAATAAGTCTACAATAGCCTCATAGGAACGTTCTATTTAGGATAGTTCAACCCATCTGTCGAATGTAAGACGTATGAGTGAGATAAAGTCACCAAAATCTGTTCCACTTTCAGGTAATAGTGATTTAAACTTTAGCCGATAACCATCCTCATCCAGTTGAAATTTTTTAAGCAAAGCAGCTCTGACAATATTGTAATCAATTTTGTCAGTGTCTTTTAACAGATTAAATACTGTCAATGCTTCGCCTGTAAGTAATGGCAACAAATGTGCGCAATACTGTGATTTGTCAACCTTATTGGCTTCTCATATTGTTTGAAATCTATCCAGGTAAAATAGTATGTCGTCTGCCTCTTGATTGAATACTGGCAATTTTAAGTTTACATGCCTAATATTTTCTTTGTTAGAAGAGGTGTGAACAAACTGAGCATTGTGGGCATTGCCTTCATTAGTTAATCTAATTTTTTCAAGCTCTAATGCCATCAATTTTTGTTCATGTTGTCTTTTATTTTCATTTTCAGCAGCCTCATGTTGCCTTTTATTTTCATTTTCAGCAGCCTCAAGATGAAATCTTTTTTCATTTTCTTCAGCTGCCAATCTCATATTTTCAAGTTCCAATTTAAGTCTTCTTTCATTTTCTTCAGCGGCTAATTTCCTATTTTCCATTTCCATTTGAAGTTTTCTTTCCTTGAGCAGCTAATTTTCTATTTTCAACCTCCAAATCCAATTTTTTTTCTTCTAGTTTCTGAGCCTTCTCATATTCGACAGTTGCGAATTGTTTTACTTCTTCAGGACTCACACCAAGGGCTTTAGCTTGCTTAATAAAATAATCCAAAGTTGCCATTATGACAAATATGTATTTGTAATCTTACTTCCTTAGAAAGATTTTCTCAAATCATTTATAATTTATTACTCTCTTATAAGTGCAATAAGTTCCTGTCCATAGAACTGCACAAAATACTTGCTAATTATTAATAATGTTATTAATCAAATAATCAAATTATGCATTAAAATATTATCAGAGTACAACAGAAAAAAACAATGCAGACAATAGTGACAAGGACAGGATATTAAAGGACGAATAACTACGTTCGCAGGAATCAAATAAATAATAAAGCAAAAATAAAACTAATTTTGCAACGAATGCACTGACAACTGCGAAAAGAAGTTAGACAATGGACAATAAACAATACAATGTATAAACGTAAATGGTGTATACAAATAAGCGATAGTGAGGTCGAGAAGGACGGTCATAAACAAAATTCATCATGAAAATAAAGTACATATAAGAATTAATACAATAACAACAATGAAAAAACTCCACGTCATAGCTAAAGAATTAGTTGTCACAGACAACCAAACACAGTGGACTCAAAAATCCTTCAACAATCATATGTTGGAACATTCCACTGCGGCAAGTCTGTAAAAATGTGTCCCTACAGAACACTCACGAAGGCCCTGGGGTAAATCTGGGATGTTTCCTTCGCGAGTCGCCAAACCCAGCCGCCTACATGAAACATGGAATACACAAATGGACATATAAAAGAAAGGCTCAGCTAAACATGCCACGGTGAACAGAACACTCAATTTTTACTTATCTTTTTTTTTTTAGAAGAAAAAATTTCCCGGCCCTCACAAAGCTTGCGATTTTGGCATCCGGGCGCTGCATGCATGAGCCATAATACACATGTTAACGTAAAACAGTGACAATGTCCAACGTTGATGGTGGTAGTTCAGGCCCAGCGTTGAACTTGACCTTGGATAACCGTTATCTTGGATCCCAATTCAAAGATGTTGTCGCCTTGAAAGATATGAATACTTTTAAACTTTCAACCGATTCTTCCCTGGAATTCGCTTTGATTCCCCAATGAATGGCCGCCAACTGTTGTAGTCGTTTTGTTATGACTAGCTGGTGCTGATACGCGAATGAGAATAGGTTGAATGACGATAAGGCAACGGTAACATTAAAGGCACGTCAACTGTGCCAGTGTCAAGCGAAGCACACTGGAACCCTTTGGTTTGATTTCAAATAATGTCAACAGTTTATTTTCACAACAACGTGGACAAACGAACGAACGAACGAACTTTATTTTCGAAGGGTAAAGAAGTTTCTGAGTGACCTTCTCATGCACAGATGTGCTGTACTCAGTGATCCGCATGTGTTTCTACTAAACAACAAGAGCGATGACGGACGTATACTACAAGACGGATAGAGTAGACATACTGACATTAACAGTTGCATATATTATCAAGCATGTAGAATGTCAATTTAATATCAATGTCCAACTTGAATGGCTTCCAAAATAATATCACAGATCATTGGTTTTCCCTCTAAGCAGTTGATCCTCGTGAAGGTATGACAAACAACAGTACATTATTGATAAACATCATTAAAATCATAAGACGACTTGATCGACCTTCAAAAACTTGCCGTAATCCGTTGGACGGCGAGGATATTCTTTATATTCTGTTACGTTCGTAATTCACTTCTTTACCGAAATGTAATCCAAATGGCTGGATCAAATTTTATAGAAATAACTTCAATTCATTCTTGAACCAGTCTAGTTCTCACTAGGGGCGGGTCAACAATCCACGCCGAAGCCCTGACTAGATTAAACTGGCGAAACATAAATACACGTATCATTTTATAGAGAGACTTACTTTTAAATCTTCACTGCAATAACTTCCACTTGGAAGGCAGTATACCATAAGCATCAACAGTAGTTTACCCACAATATGGGGCTCGAACAAACAGACCAACGTCTGACTTCCATCCCAGACATTACCTCTCTCTCTCTGCAGTCACTGCGTCATCTAATGTTTAGCAACAAAACGCAAAAAATACGCACGCACAAATATGTGCGCTTCCGTGCGTGATGAATTTAATTACAAATATACTCTTACCACATTTGTTGATGAGTACCCTCTTAACAGAAGTAAGACGTGTATACTTTAATACTGTTAAGGCACCCAAAAAGGACGTAACACCCACGTACTGGATTTACTTATTAAGTCTATCAGTTTTTTCCTGGATGTGTTGATGTGAATGTTCTAGTAGTGCAATGTCATCTGCATATTCCAGATCTTCCAATGTAGAAAATGTAATCCATCTTATTCCTCTTGGATTGCCCTCTGTTGTCTGGAGCATCACCCAGTCTTTGACTGTTAAAAATAGAGTGGTTGATAAGGGGCATCCCTGTCGTACTCCTGTCTTCAACTCAAAGGTTAGGTTCCTTGGCCCAACACTACACGTAAAGTTGGCATATAGGATTTTTATGATTGTAACTATGCAGCTTGGAATTCTATATGCCCTCAGTATTTTCCATAAACTGTCCCTATGTATACTGTCAAAAGCCTTTTCAAAATCAACGAAATTAATGTACAGCTGTCTTTGCCATTCTGAGCACTGCACTATAATGTTCCTGAGGGTAAATATATGATCTACACATCTTCTGTTCTTTCTAAATCCTGCTTGTTCTTTCTCAGTTTGTGGTCTACTGCTTTTGAAATTCTCTGTATAATTATCCTGCCTAGCATTTTTTTGGGGAACTGAGAGAAGAGTGATTTCTCTCCATTTATTGCAGTCTGCAAGATTTTCCTTCTTGAGCAATTTGACAATTATTCCTTTGTTCCACTCTGATGGTGTTCTCCCCGTTTCCCAGACTTGTGCAAATAGTGGTTCTAATAGTTCTGCTGCTTGCTCAGGGTCTGTCTTAAATAGCTCTGCATTTAAGCTATCATGGCCAGGAGCTTTTCCGTTCTTTAACCCTTTGATTGCTGTGATGATTTCTTCTTTTCGTGGAATGTCTGTATTTACATCTAGATCGTTTTCAGCCTCAGGAACATTCAATTGTGTCTCTCGTGGTTCCTTGTTCAGAGTGTCTCTGAAGTGCTCTGCCCATCTTGTTTCCTGTCCCTCTGCTGTCGTGATGAGATTTCCTTGCTTATCTCTTACTAATGTAATATTGTTTACACCTCGTTTTCCGCTGATGAATTTATATATTTTATATACTGTGCTTTGATCATTTCTCAGTGCTGCCTCTTCTGCCTGTCTTGCAAGATCGTCTAGGAAATTCCTTTTGTTGGCTCGGGTTTGGCGTTTAACTTCCTTGTCCAGCTAACTGTACTGTTCGCTACATAGTTGCTTTAACCTGGGGGCCTTTGCTTCTGTTTTCTTTCTTTTCATTTCCTTTCTCAGTGTTATGGTGTTTAATGTTTCTGGTGTTATCCAATCTTGCTTCTTCCTTTCCTGGAATCCCAAGAATGATTTGCTGCTTTCCTTACATATTGTTGAAATGGTGTTGAATTTCTGGTCTATATCATCAGTCAAAGTCTTTTCCTGACTTTTGGCAAATTGATATCGTTTCTTTATGTCAGCCGCAAAAGATTTTCTGGTAAGGGGGTCCTTCAATTTGCTGATGTCAAACCTTTTCTGTGTAGTTACAGTTGGTCCAGCCCTTCTCAGTTTCACTTTCAGTTTTGCTACTACTAAATGGTGATCACATTTGGAAGTCTTCCCAATACAGCACAAACACCAAATTAAGACTGTATGAGAGCTGTGTACTTTCTGTGCTTCTCTGTGGTGCGGAATGTTGGAGAGTAACAGAGAAGGAAATGTCGAAACTGTCCTCCTTCCACACAATCTGCCTAAGGAAAATTCTCCGAATCTTTTGGCCAAACACCATCAGCAACCAAGAACTACTTATTCGGAGTAACCAGGAGGACATGCACACCATCATAGCTGGCAGACGCTGGAGTTGGGTTGGCCATGTCCTTAGAAGGGACCCTGATACCATCACAAGAACAGCTATGCTATGGACTCCCGAGGGAAAGCGAAAGAGAGGCCGACCAAAAGCAACTTGGCGGAGAACTGTGGAAGCTGAGATGCAAAGAATGAACCACAGTTGGAGAAATGTACGAAGGATGGCCGCCGACCGAGTAAAGTGGAATCAATTTGTTGCTGCCCTACAAGACGCCACCAGGCGTGATGGCCGCTGACTGCTTTGACGGTTGGCGGTTATGGATCAAAGAAGAAGAAGAAATGGTGATCACTTCCCACATCTGCACCTCTTCTTACCTTCACATCTTGTAATGCATGTCTCCATCTACCGTTAATCATGATGTGGTCTATCTGGTTTCTGTCCCGACCATTTGGTGATTCCCATGTTAATTTGTGAACTTCTTTATGTGGGAAAAGTGTTCCTCCAATGACCAGGTTGTTAATACTACAGAAACTTATTAATTTATCCCCATTTTCGTTTGCTGTTCCGCTGCCGCATTTCCCCATTAATCTTTCATTATATGTATTGTGTGTACCAGCTTTCGCATTGAGGTCTCCAATTACTATAATAAGATCATATCTAGGTGTGTCTTTCATTTCTTTCTGCAGTTGTTGATAGAATTCACCCTTGACCTCTTCATCGCTGTCATTCGTTGGTGCATAGCATTGTATTATTGTAATATGTATATATGTCTTGTATATATATATATATATATATATATATATATATATATATATATATATATATATATATATATATATATATATATTGTAAAAGTGAGGTGACTGTAAAAAGATGGTTGTTATTATGGGTGTAGTGTACTCTGATCATCACTGGACGGAAACTCGCAGGAAGTCAATGATGCAGGAACTGGTTTCCTTCTGATGCTCCAGGAGGAGCAGGCCCTTAACTTGGTCAATTCAACCGACGCAGGATGGTGTAAATATAGAGTGAGAGTGTAGAGTGTTATTAACGCGAATGATGGAATGTTCGTATCTTGACTAATCTAAAGCACTCATTCACTCATGTCTATAAGGCACCAATGCAGACTGCTGGAATCTTTTCATACAGTTTATTCAGACGCACATACTGGGACAGAACGAATAGATCATAAGTACATGTTGACACATCAATCTTCAGGCATGAATAGTAGATCCCATGTCATGGAACATTCAAATATAATGGGTGGTACAAAACAGCATTCAATGTTCTAATACATTATGGCCGCATCCCCTATCTGACTGAACGCGTCAGTAAAGGCGGATCGGTAAACAAATGAAGAGTTCGATGGACGAACCTTCTTTCCCTTGCTAAGTTCTTAGGTTGCTTATATTCAATGTTTATATCATACTGTGAAACCACGATAAGGGGTTTTCATATAAATGAGATCTCCATGCCACTGTCCGAATAGTAAGATACACGACCCATTCTCTGGACAGTGATCTATAATGATGACAGGAATACAAAAAATGGCCTCCTTCCCTGAGCTTTCGCTCACTCGCCCAGCAGAAGAATAATCATCAGCCAAAGTTGATTCAAAACTTGAATAAGTATAACTTTCCAGAGTTACCATACAGTCCCTTTGTCAGAAGGTTACTTCATGAAGACATAAGCGCTGATGGAACCTGTCATCTACAACAATATCTAGTTAACCGACCAACGATGCACGAAAATACGTTGCTCCATCTAGGTCTAACCATAAGGAGATCGTCAAAAGGGTCTGGATTTACCTTGAGTCCGAATCCAACATGATACAGTACATGAGGAGAGTCTCTAACACTATAAATCTTGTAGAGAAACAATCTCCTACTGAAGAAATCACTTCATAAATCATTTTTCACTCTTGAAAGGACCAGCCCTAGGAAATACGTGACCAGCCATTATAGGCGGCAATATCGGAACTCATCACGACTCGCCAAGACAACCAATACCTCCGCTAGAGCGGCATAAAGAATATAGTCCTGCCTACCCATACAAAATATACAATATAGGACAGAATCTACTTGCACTAATAATATGTAATACATATGAATTCAGGCCATAAACATTCTAAGAACGATCAATCTATTTTCTGGCTATGACAAATGATGAATGCCAAAATATAAGTATTCCTACGCCCGATCAATATCAAGGGAGATTATCCATATAATCAAACGTATGAATCAAACATGGATTATCTGGCTTTACAAAAGAAAGCATTTTCGTACCCAATTAAATACAACTATATATTTTCCATATTAAATAGACATATCGTACATTTGTAATCTGTGCATTCAAAAATATGTATGCAACAGATTACCACACCCCCCGGGAAAAAAATGGTACATTTTTTTTTTTAAATACATCCAGGAGCAACATACAATAGGCTCACAACGCATGAATAACAATGCGCAGATGATAAGCATTCCAAACAAATGTAACGCCTAATGTAAGGCTAAGTTGTCATATAGCACGACCAATGAGAATCTATCTCAGGATTCAGAGAAAAATTTTCTCTGAGTATAAATATTTCCAGAGAGGTGTCACCAACGCATAACACAATACTGGCAATGCCACAATTTGTACAATAGTTCATCTTAGGTATCTTAACATTATGATCACCAAATAAGAAAAATATCAAAAACTTGCGGTGAATATACATCAATGCACCGCTAAGTAGTGATACAGACAATGTATGATATATTACATAAAAGTACATACTTTAACATAGGAAAAACTGTAGTAAAGTCAGATATGTTAGAAATCTCAAGATCTGACAGTTAGGTGGAATCATGTGGGCATCTTGATAAGATATCCGCCATCACATTTTCTGAACCACGGATAGCTCGCACCGAAAAATGAAAAGGCTGAAGAGCAATCGCGTATCGCGTTGATCTCGCGCTCTTCAGATTTTTACTCTGAATAGCCGTAAGAGCTTTCTGGTCAGTTTCCACAATGAAATGCGCGCCCAGAAGAAATCTTTGCAGTTTAAGGATTGACCAAACCATAGCCAATAATTCACGGTCTAGGACCGAGTAATTTCTGTCTGCGGCATTAAGTTTTCGAGAAATATACATCACTGGATGCAGAGTTCCAGAGTACTCTTGCATTAGTGCCGCTCCAATCCCGGTGGATGAAGCGTCACTACGAAGAATAAATGTCTTATCTTTAGTAGGTAACACCAAGATAGGTGAAGTAGAAAACATCGTTTTAACCTTATCCAAAGAGGATTGACATTCTTGAGTCCAATGGACTATATTAGGAGACCCTTTCTTTAGCAAGGAAGAAAGAGGTGACATAATGGAGGACAGATTCGGAATGAATCGTCCATAAAATTGTATTAGACCTAAGAGACTTCGCACTTGCTTTTTAGTCTTAGGAATAGAAATGTTAAGTATCTTACTTGTATTATGGTCTTCTGTTTTTAGGAAACCATGACCAACACGGTGACCTAAGAAAGATATTTCGCTAAAACCAATACACGCTTTCGATGGTTTCGCTGTCAGGTTATGCTCGTGTAAGATAGACAATAGTTCATTTATCCCATTATAGTGATCGTTCCAAGTATCACTGAAAAGACAGATGTCATCAAGATATGCAATGACATCTGAGCGATGAGATAGGATTCGACGCATCATGCGTACGAATGTTGCAGGGGCGTTCATAAGGCCGAAAGGCATAAAATTCCATTGGAATAGACCCCTAGGTGTCGAAAAAGCAGTAAACGGTTTGGCGTGTTCGGATAGTGGAACTTGCCAATATCCCTTAGACAAATCGAGTTTAGTAAAGAAATGAGAATTCGATAGTCTGGTAAGTAGCTCTTCAAGTAAAGGCATAGGTTCAGCATCAAATTTCGTCACTTGGTTCAATTTGCGATAATCAACGCAAAGACGTATGTTGTTGTCTTTTTTTTCGCACGATAACCATCGGTGAAGAATATGCTGATGTGGATGGTTCAATTATTTCCAACTCTATCATTTCATCCAACTCTTTTTCTACCTGTGCTTGAAAATGTATCGGGATAGGATACGGTCTGACTCTTATAGGATTATGATCAGTAAGAATAATGTCATGTTCAATGAGATTAGTTCGACCAGGAATGTCAGTAAGGACATCCTGAAATTGTTGTAACATAGCAGAAACTTGTTTCTGTTCTCCTGGAGATAATTCGGGAGAAATCGCCACATCTTTCCATGACTCATTAGAATGAAGCGGAATCATTGGAAAAGGGAGATTCACATCTGAGAAACTCGTTTCCTCATCCTGTATTACTGACAGTGATGAGTAATGTCCATGTGGGACTGGTGAATCGTCCGTTGCCTGGAAAACAGGTTGTAAATAATCCGGACGTTCGTGGAATTCCGTGAGCATGTTGATGTGGAAGGTTTTATGCTTCCCATCAGTATCGACAATATAGTCGACATCGGAAACTTTTGATATTACATCGTACGGACCTTTCCAAGAAATAAGGAGTCTGTTTTCTCTACAAGGTAGCAGGACCAATACTTTGTCACCTGGACAGAGTTGTCGCAAGCGTCTGGTCTTATTGGCAAATTGCCTTGCCTTCTGTTTCGCAAATTCAGAAGAAGCAGTTGCCAATTTGCATGCTTCAATAATCTTGTGTCTAAGTGCAATGACATATTCATAAGAGGATTTTGTGTCATCGACAATATTATCAGCAGTTATGAGATCATGAAGTAGAGACATAGGACCTCGCGGTTTCGCGCCAAAGACAAGTTCAAAGGGAGAAAATCCTGTATGTTCATTGGCGACCTCTCTGTATGCAAAGAGAGCCGCGGGTAAAACCCTGTCCCAATCCTGAGGATGATCCTCAGTTATCTTACCTAATAGGTTTTTCAGAGTTCTATTAAGACGCTCTACCATGCCATTGGACATAGGATGATAAATACTACTCAGAGATCTTTCTATCTTAAGAGTACACATCACTTGAGACATGGTATCCGATACGAGTTGGGTACCATGGTCTGACAATATTTCTCCTGGAAATCCCAGACGAGAGAATATAAGCCAAAGAGCATCTGCAATATCAGCAGTAGTTATGCTCTTCAGAGGGATAGCCTCTGGCCAACGTGTGCACATATCAACACACGTCAAGATATATTGGTGTCCTCTAGCAGACTTTGTCTTAAATGGACCAATGATGTCTATCGCCATTTTTTGAAATGGTCGAATTGGAATATCTGCAGCCTGAATAGGTGCAGCATGGCGTGGACCTTTGGATTTAACTTCCTGACATACCCTACAGGATCAACAATAGATCTGTATGTCCTTGTTCACAAACGGCCAAAAGAAAGACGCAAGAACTCTAGATTTAGTACGGGAAAAACCCATATGCCCAGCACACTGAGAATCATGAGCGTGCTGTAAAATTTTAACTCTCATATTTTTGGGCACAAGAATTTGAGAATGAATGGACTTAGCGGAGTCTTGTACCATACGTACAAGTACCCCATTCTTCATCGTAATCCAAGATTTACGATTCGTGTCCTTATTCGGATCACCTTTTGTTGCTAGAGTAAAGAATTTCTTTAGAGTAGGATCATCTTCCTGCTGTTTTAAATACGAATCACGAGAAATTTCCAAGGGATCATCTTGGATCTGCGCATCATTATCTTCAGAAGGCGAAGATTGCGCAATGTTAAGAGCTTGAGCCCTAGTAACTACTGCATTAGCAGTTTGCATATTGTTATTTTCCCAATCAGAAATTTGTTGTGGAGTGCATTCTCTCACTCCATGAATGCGACCGATGATAAGATCAGCGATCGGATTCGGCAGAAGACATGCGTTCACATCTCCTGTAAAGAAGGGAGTAGCAATGTTGACAATGGCAGTAGAGTACTTCTCCAATGTGCCACCAAATGTTACGCATTTGATTACTTTGCCAGTGGCTCGAGAAGGATCTATGAGTGACTGCCTCACTCCAATGGTTGTGCACCCGGAATCGAAAAGAATTGAGACCGGAGTACCATCTACTAGACCTCTATTCAAGACAAGAGCACCTCTTCCATTATGCGCGACTGACGCAGGAAGAGCAGGAAGAAGATGACCACAGCTTAAAGTAGAAACCGTGGTTGGATCGAATAACGTTTTGCATTGGGAGCACTGAGATGCTCTACTAAAATCAAAAGCAGAAAATCCTACATTACTAGAGTCTTTCTTATCATTATTTTGATTACCGGCTTCATTGAACTCTTGTTGTGCAGAGTTAGCCTGGTAATGAGATTTACCCTGTCTTTTGTGTTGTGATCTACCTCGGTTATAATTGCCTCTGTAATTATTATTACCTCTGTTATAACCCCTATTTGGGTTTGAATCATAATGTTCATGATCGTAATCATCATACTCATTATAATGAGTATCCCTGTAATGTTGGTTTTGTTGTTTCCATGAAGAACTTAGGTAGTTCCTATAGTTACTCCCTTTGCGGAAATTTCTATAATTATGGGCACCCCTGTATCTAGGACTATCAGCCCGATTCCAGTTCTTCAAAGAAGAACCTTGATTTGAGTGGTTACCTTGGTTTTGATAACCATTCCAATTAACCTTTTTGTGAGATTTATCTTGAGCTCCCTGGAACTTGTGTGAGTAATTGTTATTGTATTGAGTTGCTGACGCAACTGGCATACCCTCTTTAATGTTAGTGTTGCTTAGAATTACGTCAGGGTGTGCCGTGGCATATTGGTCACAATATTCTTCCATTTGTTTTAATGTACTTGGTTTACACTCATGTAAAAATTCTAGCAATGGTTTATTCACCGAAGACATGATCTTGTCTCGGAGTAATAAATCCGTAAGAGCCTCAAATGTTTTCTGTGTTTTGGATAATTCAATCCAACGTGAAAGTGTAAGTCGTGCTTTTGAAATAAATTCAGAGAATTCCACACCTGTCTCAGGTCTCATTGTTTTAAACAAAAGACGGTAACCTTCCTCTGACAACTGATACTTCCTTATCAAGGCTGACCTGATAACATCATAGTTATCCTTGTCGGCCTCTTCAACCAACCATAACTTATTCAGAGAATCCCCTTTTAGATTTTCAGACAACTGATTTACATACTGTGATTTATCCACATTATGAGCTCGACAAGCACGTTCAAATCTCTCAAGCCAGAATGTTATATCGTCACTGGCAGAGTTGAACGCTGGTACCTTGACCTTGTAAACAAAGGGTTTACCACTACCACTAGATGCCTGATTAACATTACTCATACTTGTCAATTTCAATTTCTCTAATTCAAACTCATGTTCTCTTATTGCTTTTCTCTCTTCAGCTTCTCTGTCTAATCTTTTCTGTTCAGTTTCTCTGTCTATTCTTTTTTGTTCAGTTTCTCTGTCTATTCTTTTTTGTTCAGTTTCTGTCTATTCTTTTTTGTTCAACAGCAGCAGCAGCTTCTCTGTCCAGTCTTTTTTGCTCTGCCTCAAATCTCCTTTCTTCCACCTGCATCTGCAATTTCTTTTGTTCAGCAGCAGCATCAGCAGCAGCTTTTCTCTCCTCAGCAGCAGCTTCTAATTTTTTTTCTTCTATTTGAAGTTTTCTCTCCTCAGCAGCAGCTTTTCTCTCCTCAGCAGCAGCTTTTTTCTCCTCAGCTTGCATCTGCAATCTGAAATTCTCAGCATCTATCTTCTTTTGTTCAACTTCTGCTTTCCATTTATTCTCATCTTTTTGTTTTTTCTCTTCTGATTTTAATGCAATAGCAAATTGAGCAGTTGCCCATTCTTCTAACTCTTTACCAGTCTTATTAAGGGATTTTCCTTGTGCAATAAAGTAATCTAATGTAGACATCTTGTCTTATTAAATCAGAAACCTGAAAAAGTAAATAAATTACCTTATCCCACTTTAATGGGAGACAAGTCTATACTATAGACTTAGTCTTAGTGAAAAACTTGTATGGTTACTTGAGTACCTGTGGAAAACAATATCTGTATATCCCAAACACTGTGGGAGACAAGCCTTACAAAGGTCTTGTATACTTCCTTAATGTAATCAATGATCACTTGAGTACCTGTGGAAAATAATATTTTCTGTCCCAATGACTGTGGGAGACAAGCCTTACAAAGGTCTTGTACACTTTCTTAGTGTAATCAATGATCATAAAGTACTGGTCTGTACTATAATATAAGTGTATTCAACTATACCTCATATATCATATGTCAACTAAAGACATTACAAAGGACAAACAAGAAAAGACAATATGAAAACATTTGCAGAAATCAAATTAAATTAAATAGGAAAAATCAAAGAAAATGATCACAGAATCCGTGATGATAACTGCAATAAGATAACAAGACAAATAACGCCACAGTGTGTAAATATAAATTGTGTATAGAAATCAAAAATAGAAAAGGGTAGACCAACAAATGCAAACAAATCAAACAAAACTAAGGAACACAAAATTATTAACAAAAACAACGAAGAAAACACCTCATCACAACTAACAGAAATAGCACCTGATGTTGCCAGCAGATTTCCAATAAAGAAAATCGCTCCCTATAGAACGCTAATATAAGCCCTATGTCACTTGGGAAATCTTATATTAGTCTCCTCCCATCCAGGCCCGCGACATATACACACAAATAAATTACAAACATAAATACATATAAACATGTAAACATAAATAGCATAAATGCATATATCATTAATTAATTAAATGTGTTGTGGTTGGACTGTGTTGCAAAGTATGCTCAGCTTTTAATAAAATAGCTTGCAACTTTATTAAATAATAGGTTTGTTTCTAAACTATTACAGTGTTCAATTTTCTTCAAGCACACTAGAAGATCCACCGATGAAATCTATGCGCCTTTATGTCAACAATACTGTAACAGCAAAACAGTTTATGGCCTTCAAAGTATTCAACTGTGTATGTCTCCTTGACATAGACAATGTCTGTACCACAAAATGTCACCAAGCGCTGACCTGTGAAAGAATGTCAACAATACTGACCCAGATACTGTATACGCTTGAACAGAACAGGTCAAGCTGACATCGACTGTATAGCTGTCCTACTGGTGTTGATGTGGTCAAACAAACGTTCTTGTAACTGTAAATGACTCTCAATAACAAGACTGCGAAGGCTGGACCCAGGAATCTGGCTCACCACTGTAAAAGATTGGCCACTGTAAAAAGATGGTTGTTATTATGGGTGTAGTGTACTCTGATCATCACTGGACGGAAACTCGCAGGAAGTCAATGATGCAGGAACTGGTTTCCTTCTGAGGCTCCAGGAGGAGCAGGCCCTTAACTTGGTCAATTCAACCGACGCATGATGGTGTAAATATGGAGTGAGAGTGTAGAGTGTTATTAACGCGAATGATGGAATGTTCGTATCTTGACCAATCTAAAGCACTCATTCACTCATGTCTATAAGGCACCAATGCAGACTGCTGGAATCTTTTCATACAGTTTATTCAGACGCACATACTGGGACAGAACGAATAGATCATAAGTACATGTTGACACATCAATCTTCAGGCATGAATAGTAGATCCCATGTCATGGAACATTCAAATATAATGGGTGGTACAAAACAGCATTCAATGTTCTAATACATTATGGCCGCATCCCCTATCTGACTGAACGCGTCAGTAAAGGCGGATCGGTAAACAAATGAAGAGTTCGATGGACGAACCTTCTTTCCCTTGCTAAGTTCTTAGGTTGCTTATATTCAATGTTTATATCATACAGTGAAACCACGATAAGGGGTTTTCATATAAATGAGATCTCCATGCCACTGTCCGAATAGTAAGATACACGACCCATTCTCTGGACAGTGATCTATAATGATGACAGGAATACAAAAAATGGCCTCCTTCCCTGAGCTTTCGCTCACTCGCCCAGCAGAAGAATAATCATCAGCCAAAGTTGATTCAAAACTTGAATAAGTATAACTTTCCAGAGTTACCATAAAGTCCCTTTGTCAGAAGGTTACTTCATGAAGACATAAGCGCTGATGGAACCTGTCATCTACAACAATATCTAGTTAACCGACCAACGATGCACGAAAATACGTTGCTCCATCTAGGTCTAACCATAAGGAGATCGTCAAAAGGGTCTGGATTTACCTTGAGTCCGAATCCAACATGATACAGTACATGAGGAGAGTCTCTAACACTATAATCTTGTAGAGAAACAATCTCCTACTGAAGAAATCACTTCATAAATCATTTTTCACTCTTGAAAGGACCAGCCCTAGGAAATACGTGACCAGCCATTATAGGCGGCAATATCGGAACTCATCACGACTCGCCAAGACAACCAATACCTCCGCTAGAGCGGCATAAAGAATATAGTCCTGCCTACCCATACAAAATATACAATATAGGTGTTGCTGAGTATATTTGCCGGTTGAAGATCATGCACTGAGTATGGTTACTTTAGTGATCTGTTGTTCATCGTGCTTTGTTTATTATTACGCGAATTAGGGTGAAGCGTTCATACAACTCAGTAGCATGGTATGAAGAAGTAATTCATGTAACTTGAACTCAGCAACATTAATGAAGTAATTAATGCCTTCAGGTTGAGTCCGTAATATTTAATCACATGTACACACAGGATGATCATTTCAAATAGGAGCAGAACATAAGTCCGTATAAGTCATGCATAAATTAATCAATAACGTAGACTGCTGGTTTACGTGTCAATGTCCGTTTAAGGATACAATGCAGTATTGTCGTCAGAACATCACAGCTATATGCACGCGCAGCTAGACATGGCTACCTGCCGACAGTGAGACTGCGAGTCTGAATATTCATACGAATTTGACAATTATTCTCCTCCTTCTGAGGATTCTAGTTAAACACTAACCTCCGTAAGTTTCCTCTCATATAGAGTTCTAGGACTGACCCTGGTCCATCATAAATGCACATATAAATGGCTATATCATGCCATTGAATTGGAAGGTTAGAAAAACGCAGCTATTCAGCTTGGCGGTCAAGTAACAAAGGGTAGCGTCTCCTAGTTACCGACTGTGACCCAAACAACGCTAGACACGTCATAATCGATCGTGTATGGAGCGTTCAATAATTGAAACATCTATCGCAATATATTAAATGTCTTAACCTTTACAATTGCACGTCTGCTAACCTTTAGCAGACGGCGTTAATATCATATACCGTAACAATTCCCTGTACACCGGGGAAAAAAAAATCGATAGATTTTTTTCAAGATTTATCCGACTTAACAATTTTTCAAAAAAAAATTTAACACAATCGTGACATATGGCCGACGATGTTCTGAGTAGAACCGTGTCGCGGTCATGTCAACTAACTATTTGTCATAGTCATCTAACATTAATCACATTATATATCAATATTATACATATTATTATATCAACTAAATAAAATGTCCAATGTTAATAGTGAATGATAGAATTAAATTAAAGTAAGGTCTGTCGTATTAGTATGTCATATAAGAATTAATTTGACTAATTAAAATTAAATTAATTAATTAAACTAAGAGTTAAATTATTAAGATTCTAATGTAACGCGATGTTATGAGAGAAGAAAAGACAAAATAAGTGAGAAGAAATAGAAAGAAATTCGAATATAAGTTTAACTTAATTGGGTGTGTTAAGTGTTAGTGAATAATAACTATATAATTTAACTAACTAAATAACGTATAGGTACATTAAAAAAAATATTAATCTAATACTTGTGTGAGATTTATTTTCTCTTTTCATAATTTCTTCTTTTTATATTTCGTTCTCTTTTTTTGTTCTTTCATTTCATTTTTTTCTCACATTTCATTTTATTGATAACAATTCAATTAAGAAGTTAAGTTAACTAATTAATTAGTATAGGATATGATGATCCATCCGTAGTCCTGATCCTGATGAATTCTTTTAGACAAAGTGTTGAAACGTTTCCGTCGGACAGAAATGTCAATTATCCTAGGATCCAAGAATTAAGTGCACATAGGATAATAAGTTCGACTTGTCGTCAGATATTGTTCCATGATTGTTCAACGAATATTCATATATTGTGTATGGACGTTAGACGAAGTTTCAATGTCAATATGTATACCTTGATTGTCTTTAGTTCAATTCTGTGATGCATATAGTGTTTATAAATATTAAATTGAAGGCAAGGTTAGTTCCCTTATAGTTGATACTTCGTTCTATCCAATGTAGTGATGATTGACGTGTTTTAGGAATGTCAATGTTGATTATTCGTCGTCAATAGGATTACGTGACAACGCATCCGCCACAATATTTTCAGTGCCAGGAATATGTTCAATGGAGAATTCAAATGGCTGCAGGATGATCGCATATCTGGCGAGTTTTGGGCTCTTGTGGTTAGATCGACGCAAAGATGCTACAGCACGTTGGTCAGTTTGTATGGTGAATGGAGCACCAAGCAAGAACTTTTCCAGTTTAGTTATTGCCCATATAACTGATAAAAGTTCCTTGTCCACTGTGGAATACTTTGTTTCTGCCGGCTTTAGCTTTCTTGAAATATATAAGGTAGGATGTAGAACGCCATCATGGTTCTGGAGCAGGCATGCACCAATGCCGTAGTTACTAGCATCTGTTCGTAAGAAAAATCTTTTGGAAGCATCGGGAAGTCTTAAAATTGGTTCATGCGAGAACAAATTTATAATTTTGTTGAAAGTTTCATTGCATATACCAGTCCATGTCACCTTCACCGGCATGTCTTTTTTTAACAATGAAGACAATACAGCCGTGATGGATGACAAGTTTGGTATGAATCTACTGTAATATTGAACAAGTCCTAACAAACTCCTGACCTGTTTCTTCGTCTGAGGAACTGCTATGTTTAGAATTTTGGAGACTGTACTAGGTAACGTTCGGATATATCCCGATCCAATGATATGTCCCAAAAAGGTTATCTCATTACACGCGATCTGAACCTTTGTAGGTTTAGCAGTTAGATGATAATTCCTTAGAGTGTCGAAAACATATCTAAGTCCCGAAACATGTTCCTCAAACGACGAACTAAACAAGCATATGTCGTCAATATATGTAATAACGTCTGGTCTACCTGATAAAATTTGTCGCATCAGGCGAATGAAGGTAGCTGGCGCATTAACAAGCCCAAAAGGCATCACATTCCACTGGTATAGACCTTGTGGAGTGGAAAATGCGGTGTAGTACTTAGCCTTTTCGGTCAGTGGTATCTGCCAATAACCTTTAGTTAAGTCTATCTTACTAAATATAGTTGCGTTGGATAGACGTGGCAGTAAGTCGTCGATAAGTGGATGTGGTTCGCTGTCAACTATAGTCTTAGCATTTAATTTTCTATAGTCAACACATAGTCTGATGTTATTGTCCTTCTTCCGGACAATCACTAATGGAGAAGAGAATGGCGAATTACTAGTCTCAATGATTCCCAGAGACAACATCTGTTCAAGTTCCTTAGTAGTTTTAGCAAGGAAATGTAAAGGAACCGAATAGGGATGTACACGAATAGGTGTATCATCATTGAGAGTAATGTCATGACTGATAGCTGATGTGCGACCCGGGACGTCGGTCAACACATCTGGATAAGATTGTAATAGATTAGCAATCTGTAGACGCTGTTGCGGTGTAACCGTTGAAGAGATGGTTACATCCCGCCAAGATTCAGTAGGTTGAACTACTGGTACCGGTAACGGTAACTGTACCTCAGGAAAAGAAGATTCTTCTTCCTGGATGACGGATAAGTTGGAATAATAACAAGTAGATACTGTGTTGTCATCTAGTTCATGAAAAATTGACTGTAAGTGTTCAGGACGTGTATGAAATTGCTTGAGCATGTTAATATGAAATATCTTTTTGTGTCCCTTGATATCTAAGACGTAATCAACGTCGGAAATTTTATCAATGACTTTGTAAGGACCATTCCAAGATATCAATAATTTATTGTTATTGTGAGGAAGTAACACATAAGCCTCATCGCCTGGGAATAATTGGCGTAATCGTCGAGACCTATTTTGTAGAGATCGAGCCTTAGCTTTTGCAGCCTCAGAAGAAGCTGTTGCCAACTGGCAAGACTCAATAATGTTCTTCCGAAGATTAATCACATACTCGTAAGATGACTGAGTGTCCTGAGTCATCTCCGCGTCAATTAATAAGTCTTTTATTAGTCCCATAGGACCTCTTGGGGAGCACCAAAAACTAATTCAAAGGGAGAGAAGCCAGTTTGTTCATGCGGTACCTCCCGATAAGCAAATAGAACAGCTGGGAGTGCTCTGTCCCAGTCATGAGGGTGCTTAACAGTAACCTTATGTAGTAGTTGTTTAAGTGTACGGTTAAGTCTTTCAACCGCACCATTACTCATAGGATGATAAATACTACTTAAATTCCTATCAATGTTCCAAGTTTTCATGACTTCCTTCATGGTGTCAGATATGAACTGTGACCCATGGTCTGATAAAAGTTTTCTAGGAAACCCTATTCTAGAAAAGATGAGATGTAGTGCATCAGCTACATCTGTGGTAGTGGTGGTCTTTAATGGGATAGCTTCTGGCCATCGTGTGCACAAATCAATGCACGTAAGGACGAATCTATGTCCTCTGGCCGATGGTAGCAATGGACCAATAATATCTATGGCCATCTTGTCAAAAGGTCTTACTGAGATATCGCAAGCCTGAATAGGCGCCGTGTGAAAAGCTCCACGTGCTTTCACTTCTTGGCATGTAGTACAGGAACGTACATACTGCGAAATATCTCTTGACACTCCTGGCCAAAAGAATGAAGACAGTACTCGAGATCGTGTTCGAGTATATCCCATATGTCCAGCACAATGTGAGTCATGTGCATGTTGAAGAATGTACCGTCTAAAAGTATACGGGACCATAACTTGTTGTTTCATTTGTGATTTGTCATTAAAACATCTAATCAATATGTCATTTTTAATAACAAACCAATGTTTGTTATTATTACCTGAGGATAGATTGTCAACTTTATCAACCAGCTTAAAAATTTTTTTTAAAGATTTATCCTCTTTTTGTTTGGTTGCAAATGTTTCCCTGTCAATAGGTGAATTGACTACAAACTCCTCTTGGTTGTCTGCATCCATTTTATTATCACTAAATTTCTCCATGAGTTGAGTCTGCGCTCTAGTCGTCACGGCGTTTCCAGTGCATAGGTTATGTTTCTCCCATTCTATGATCTCATCTGGAGTACAATCTTTACTACCGTGTATACGACCAACCATCAGATCAGCTATAGGCTTTTTTTTAGCATACATACTTTTACATTCCCTGTGAAAAAGGGTGTTCTAATATGAACAATAGCTGTGGGGTAAAACTCAATAGTTCCACCAAATGTCATGCAGCGTACATATTCTCCTGTCGCACAGCTAGGATGTACCAGCGACTGACGTACACCAATCGTCGTGGATCCTGAATCCCTCAGCACTGAGACGACGGATCCATTAACTAATCCCCTGTTAAAAATTAGTAAGCCTGTTCCATCGTTGACTGCAAGACCTACCTCTGGTGTAATATGTCCGCAGTTAAGCACTGTTTCTTTCGCCTTCTGAAAAATAAGATTGCATTGTTGGCAACTATTTGCCACATTATAATTAATAGCAAAACATGCAGCAGAAGACTGTGTTGTATTATTGTCAAGTGGGACCTGAGCTATAGGGGTAGTATTATTTGTAACTGCCGCCCCTGTATTATGGTTGTAATGAGATGATCCCCGAGAATGAGATCGATTCCGAGTATAATTGTTAGAATTATCTCGTCGTCCTCTATAGTAACTATTATCTCGATGTCTCGAGCCATGATTATTACCATTCCAGTTATTGTTATTTTTCGGGGTATGTGATCGATTATAATTAGTGTTATGTTGACTATTGTGGTAGTTTGTTTGAGGTGAATAATTTCTATCTCGTGATCTACCTCTGTTGAACTCATTTTTATTGTTGAAATCATTATTATGTCCCTTCTGAAAGTTAACATTGTGATTTCTTTGGAACCTACTTCTGTCTACACTGTGATGTCTTTGTTTGTTATTATGATTGTAGGCCATATTAGACGCCACAGGTAGAGGTTCTCTTAATGAGGAGTTAGAAATGGTTGCATTCGGATGTGCCGAACAGTAGTTTAAAGAAATTTTTTCCAACTCGTCAATAGTACCTGGTTTACGCTCCTGCAAATATGCAAAGAATGGCTGGCTAACCGAAGATAATACCTTATCCCGTAGTAGCAAATCAACTAATTTGTCGTACGATTTGTTGACTTCTGCCAGTTCAACCCATCTATTAAATGTATTGCGTATGTTCGCAATGAATCCTGCAAAATCTTTTGGAGATTCAGGTAAAATTCCCTTAAATTTCAACCTACAGTGTTCCTCGTCCAGGTGAAACCTTCGTAAAAGCAAGGACTTAATAGCACCGTAGTTATTTGCTATTGATGGGTCAGCATTTTGAGAAGCCGTCAATGGTTCTCCAACCAAGAATTCATTTAACTTGAGTACCCATGACTCTTCGGGCAAATGATTTGTTTTGCAAGTCTGTTCAAAACGTGACAGGAACGATGAAAGGTCGTCCACGTTTAAGTTGAAAGTGGGTAATTTAAAGTTGTAGAAATGTTTAGTTTGGCTGGATGACGATCCATTTTGTGCGTTATTATTCTGGTTTGCATCAGCACTTTGTGCTTGTAATCTTGCTGTCTCCAATTTAATACGCGCCAATTCCATTTCTTGTTGTAAAATAATTTCCTCTCGTTTCAATTTATTCTCTTCTTCCTGTTGAGCAATTTCTCTTAATCTATTTTCCTTGGCAATTTGCTTCATCTCACGTTCCTCCATTTCTGCTTTATGTTTTTCCAGTTCTGCCTCAGCAAACTGACGAAGTTCTTGAGATTTATAACCATATTCCTTACCAATTTTAACGAAATGGTCTATAGTAAGCATTTTGACTTTTATATGGTAAGTAATTATTGATAATTACTGATTAAAATAGTCAATAGTAGCTTCAGAGTAATTATTATACTTACTCAACTTAGGAATATTCAATATAAATAATCACAATAGTACTGAACTATTATGTCTAAGTTCAACCAATAGACAATATTTTGTAACAATATTGTATCTAAATAATAACTATATCATAAATAGTTATGATATCTGTTAACTATAATGTAATTACATCACACAATTAATCTCAATATCCAATAATGTTGGGTATGATTCCTAGTAATTATATTGTTCAATGTACTAAGTCACTCTCTTAGTACTAGAAAAGTATATTAAATAATATACAATGGGTCTATTACCTCAAAGGTAGACTATAAGATTATTTTATTTGGTCAATATATATATATTATATTATTATTATTATTATGCCCTAGGCATCTCTTATAAATTGTAGTGCTAATTTCTTGGACTATCACTGCATAATTATGCAATGTCCCATATTAACCTTAAATGTCAGAAAAAATTAATTAAATTAAATTACAAGTGTATTATTGAATATAATGTTATATTATTAATGTAGTATTTAATATATATCATGAGTACAAACAAAACAATGATGCAACTAAAGGGTACAAACAATGTCAAGACGCAAACAAGACATTTTCACAATTAAAAATGAATTTATGAACTAAATAAAACAAGCGGAAGTGTCACACGGAAAACGAAGGGTCAAAGATTGACCCGAGGTCAACTGAATATGCAAAGTACACAAAAAAAATGACTGCAAAAAATGATGACATCACAGGACTCATAACGGACAAACATTTAACAATCATAAAATAAATTGATAGTAAGAGTAGACTGGACGAAATAGTTAACGAACATAATACAAAACTGAATAAAAATGTGAACTTAGTACAAATAAAAAACACCAGTTATCTACGGAACGGCACAGCTAACACAAATCGTCAAACGATAGCAGATCTGGACAGGTAGTCCAATGGCAAACCTCAATGGGGCTTCCAAAAATGCAATCGTTTAACTGTCCTAAGAAACGACCGAAATCAATTCAGGCATCGTGAGAGCCACAGAATCTAATTTCGGTTCATCCTCCCTACCGCCCACTAATTAACAACACATTAAAACAACCCAAAATTACATGAAACACATTCAGAAAAGACATGCCTATGCAGGCAAAAGGCATGGACTCAGTATTACGGTTTGCAATGACGACAGTATTAAAACAACTAGACTTATCTTTTCCGTTGCTTAGATCAGTACTAGAGGTCGTCAACAGCTAGGCTAATGCCCCTGACTGTCTGCTCCTGTAGTCCATATCGTGTGTTTGCTTCAATGGCTCATGTTTCCCCTGGTTAGGCTTAGAGAACGACTTTGGTTTCTCCGACAGTTCACCTACACGACTTTCGGTGACGTCACGTTGTTAGGCATTATAATGAGTAAGACGTCATCTTCGACTGGATCATGTGATCGAAACTTGATCGTAAATATTGTGATTAATCTGTGCGTAAGGAACAGAAGTTTGTTTCTTTTTTCTGTCGTTCCCCGCATTCGGCCGCCACTTTGTTGCTGAGTATATTTGCCGGTTGAAGATCATGCACTGAGTATGGTTACTTTAGTGATCTGTTGTTCATCGTGCTTTGTTTATTATTACGCGAATTAGGGTGAAGCGTTCATACAACTCAGTAGCATGGTATGAAGAAGTAATTCATGTAACTTGAACTCAGCAACATTAATGAAGTAATTAATGCCTTCAGGTTGAGTCCGTAATATTTAATCACATGTACACACAGGATGATCATTTCAAATAGGAGCAGAACATAAGTCCGTATAAGTCATGCATAAATTAATCAATAACGTAGACTGCTGGTTTACGTGTCAATGTCCGTTTAAGGATACAATGCAGTATTGTCGTCAGAACATCACAGCTATATGCACGCGCAGCTAGACATGGCTACCTGCCGACAGTGAGACTGCGAGTCTGAATATTCATACGAATTTGACAATTATTCTCCTCCTTCTGAGGATTCTAGTTAAACACTAACCTCCGTAAGTTTCCTCTCATATAGAGTTCTAGGACTGACCCTGGTCCATCATAAATGCACATATAAATGGCTATATCATGCCATTGAATTGGAAGGTTAGAAAAACGCAGCTATTCAGCTTGGCGGTCAAGTAACAAAGGGTAGCGTCTCCTAGTTACCGACTGTGACCCAAACAACGCTAGACACGTCATAATCGATCGTGTATGGAGCGTTCAATAATTGAAACATCTATCGCAATATATTAAATGTCTTAACCTTTACAATTGCACGTCTGCTAACCTTTAGCAGACGGCGTTAATATCATATACCGTAACAATAGGACAGAATCTACTTGCACTAATAATATGTAATACATATGAATTCAGGCCATAAACATTCTAAGAACGATCAATCTATTTTCTGGCTATGACAAATGATGAATGCCAAAATATTAGTATTCCTACGCCCGATCAATATCAAGGGAGATTATCCATATAATCAAAAGTATGAATCGAACATGGATTATCTGGCTTCACAAAAGAAAGCATTTTCGTACCCAATTAAATACAACTATATATTTTCCATATTAAATAGACATATCGTACATTTGTAATCTGTGCATTCAAAAATATGTATGCAACATATATATATATATATATATATATATATATATATATATATATATATATATATATATATATATATATATATATATATATATATATATGTTGTATAAAGAAACAACACACTGTTGAGTCATACACAATACAACAACAATAAAACCCACACCCACCAGCTACAGCCCAACACACATACATACACACACATCAGTCGGCACCCCCGCCAGCCAAAGTCAATACCCTCTCCCTTAAAAAACCCCACCGACCAGCTAACGCCAGTAATTAACTACAACCGACTTATCTCTCATTAGTTACCTACTAACCCACACCCGCCATTATTGATCGGAGTATTTTTCCTTATATAAAAGTCACGCGCATCCGCCGGAATCGATCGGAGTATTTTACTATATAAAAGTTACGCGCATCCGCCGGAAATACTAACCGTAACCTCCCTACTATACTACTCATGTTTTGTAAACTCAAATGGAATGCGAATAAAGATTGAAAAAAAAAAAAAACTTGCACCTTTCATATAAGGTATGCAGTTGCTTTTTGCACAGATTGTTAGAGAGCATATTCCTGCAGCTGTGCAAACACAGGTTTTTTTTTTTCCCCGTACGTGCGCTATTGATACTTGCTATTCAGTAATTTCTAGCTTTAACACGCTGGGATCGGGATCATAAAAGCTTTTATCTAATTTAAGTACTTGTAATTTTCAGAGACGATGTCATCAAGGCATGTAAGGAGAGAACAAGAAAGTATTCAGTGGGGTACTGGAAGATGAGACAGGTCTGTATTTCAGAACTAGCATTTGCTCATGATGTTGTCCTGATTGCTAAATCAGAGACACATCTCCAATCCAACCTGCAAGTCTGGAAGGAAGAGCTGGAGAAGAGAGGGATGGTCATAAGCAGCTCTAAAACAAAATCCATGGTGATATCACGAGAAGAAAGAAAACATCAGATTAAGTTGGGAGAACAGGTCCTGGAGCAGGTCGACCACTTTAAATATCTCGGAGCTATTATAGACCGAAAGGGGGGCATCAAAGAAGAGATGGCCACTCGAAAAGCAGCAGCTGGGAGACTTTATCAGGCCATAAATCGAGGATTCCTCAGCAAGAAAGAGGTTGGTAAGAAAACGAAGATGGCTGTATACCGCTCCACCAATGTCCCAATCTTGACATATGGATGCGAGTCATGGGCAATGACTACAACCCACAAAAGCCAGATCCAAACCTCAGAAATGAGGTATCTGAGGAAGGTGGTTGAAGTAACAAGAAGAGACATGGTCCGCAACCAGACGATACGTCAAGGCCTAAAATCCCACCCGCTGCAGTCCCAAATAGAACAGTCCCAACTAAGATGGTTTGGCCATGTCTGCAGAATGGGAGAAGATTGGCTACCACGACAAGCATGGGAAACAAAGAGTCAGGGATCCAGACCTCCAGGACGACCCAGAGTCCGCTGGGAGGACAACATTAGACAATCTTTGAAGGACCGAGGACTAGAATGGAACCAGGCCAGGAAGAAGACAGCTGATAGAATAGTCTGGCGCTCTCTCTTCCAAACCTCTACACCTCACGGTAGAAGGGGAACGACTAAGTTATTTTCAGAAAAATAAATTGATAACAGCGCAAAGCAGGCCAGCATTAAAGGTGAACTGTTAGAAGCAGGAATTAAGAGCAATAAAACGTTTGGTCTGCTCTGCCCCAGCTCCTCTATGATATCATGGTGACTGTTCTCCATCTCAACTCCGTACTCTGGCTGACACAAGATAAAATAAAATTGTTCCATTTTCAGTTTCAAATAATTCACATTGTAGCTTAACGTCTCTGTTAAAAAACAATTTAAATATTACTTGGGACCTAAGACGCATCAAAAGTGAAGAATGCAGTAAGCGACCCATAGCTTGACTGCTTGCGTCAGGGTCAGCGAACCAGAGCTGACCAAGACACTACTCCACCTCCAAGCGGTGGTCCTGGAAACAGGCTGCATCACTGCAGTCTGGATGAGAGAGTTAGGGATAGAAGAGGGAAGGCATACCCGGTCCTAAAAAATGCCGTGCTGAAGTCGGATGTGTCGGCCGAAAGGCGCAAATATCTCAGCTTCGCTGTAAACGGACACAACGAAACCAACGTCCTATACAGGATGAACGAAGAAGAAATATTACTTAAAATGCAATTAAATTGGAAGTAATAAACAAATAATAAAAATCTTTCATTGAGTTTTTTACACAAGTATTAGTCAAATTATATCCCTTGAAGTAAATCAATCTACCCTTACAAGTCAATAATGACGGGTGAAGACTTCCACATAATGCACTATCATAGTAAATGTTACAGTTTTAAAAACACGTCAATATATTGAAACACCTGGGCACGTTAATAACATCTGATGGAGGACGCATCGCAGAAGTGATTAATAGAATAGCTCAGGCAAAAGCAGCACTCTATAAGATGATAAGTACTTTGCGCAACAATTTTTTGTCAGTGGAGGTGAGAACAAGTTTTTCATTGCAACACTCGTTCAAAGTAGCCAAGAATAATGATCTGGTCACAGACTTGAGACACGACGGGTTCACTGCAAGGGTCATGGCTGGTGAGGTAGGTGCAAAGAGTCTAGTGGCTGCATCAGTGTATGATCTACTGAAAGTGTTGGGTTTGAAAAGACAGTCAATAACAAATGCACTTAATTGAAGAGACTCAGTGAAACTGTGAAAAGGGCATCGTGCTGGCTGTGGAACAACTGCAATGGGCTATGTAGTTCAGGACTGTCATTTATTTTCAACATAGGGTTACTTTCACAATAACGGCAGGTTTCACAACTGGCAGAAAATCCGGAGTAAAGTTGAAAGCTGGAACCAAGATGGAGTGGGTTAAATCATCTGCATACAGGAGGCTGACACTCATGTGCCATGACCCAAGCGAGCCCGTCGCCCTTACAGTGTAAAGAAGATTAAGAGATTGAAACACTTGGCCGACGGGAGGACCGCGTCTGATGATCAGATTGTCTCCTGTTGTATTGATCTCTATAGAGTTTCCTATCATCTCCAACTACAGTTTTCATCTGGTGTTTAAGGAACAGGTATACACATATCAGATACTGCCCTAGTGGAGTGAAGTGTTAGAGACTTCACTATACCAGGTGCAGCTGTGATGACCAGTTCCCTTCCTCGCTGCCTGTCTTTCGTTGCTTGTGTAGAATGGAGCGTGTCGATACTGTGAGTTGAACCCGACACCTTGGGCACAAAAATCCAGTGCTCTAACCAGCGTGGCATTTGAGCGCTCATTGATGCTGCTTTAATTATTAATTATAGAAAGATGAACTTGCAAGTCATTAATTAAGGTTATATTTCTTCTGCAAGTACTGTATTGTGTATGTTCATAAATTACTACAGATAAAAACATCATGTAATACTGTATTCAAATTGTACACATTCATAAAGGCATGGAGGCACATCTGGAGTAATACTTAAATTACCATCAACTATGCTTAATACAACATATGTGGAAGTGAACCTATGTCTGTGAGGCTAATTACACCCTCATTGACTTTAAATCAACCAAACACTTCCACGGATTCCTCCTGTGGTGAAAATTGTTGAGAACCCAACATTGCACATTAAGCTTGGAGAAGCCACTTCAGCCCCGGACGTAATTCTTTGACCTGGTTGACTGCATTCAGGAGCATCTCACGGTGGACCCACTGATAGGCAGAGGGAACTGAGAAATGGCTCTGTGCAGGACGTGACAATTCCATCGGAGAGCCCAGAATCAGAGCACAATTTTTAGCTCTGCATAGTTGGATGGCAGCGATGGCGGGGAATACACAGTATGATACGCGCGTCTTACTTCTAGCATTGGGACCTTATGTGACGATCCTGTAAATGCAAGCCAAGCTGAAGAATCTGGAGCTCATGACTTCAACTCAGCACATTTTGGAATGACAGAAAAGCCACAGGAAAAGCCTAGATTTGCTGTGTAGATAATACCAAGGAGTTTTCAATTTGGTATTGGTTGCAAAAGAGCAAGAAGCTCAGCAGCCCTACTTGAATAACAACAACAAGTTATTAAAATAAAACAGACTTATTATAGAAAACTAACAACGGTGAATTCTTTCTGCAGCAACCTTCAGATATAAATGATAAAAATAGGAATAGACACGTCATTTATTATGGTTACATTTCTACCACTTGTACAATTTGGTATCATCATCATAACCTTCCCTCACAATAAGTCTAAAGAAAACGAATGTGCTGAGTCAGGATGTGGGTGCTGCACTAGTTATCACTATCGATAACTATGAATTGGCAGTGGTGCACCACTTCACATACCTAGGGTCTACCATCAATGACAAACTCTCACTGGATACAGAAATCGACAGCCGCATTGGCAAAGCTGCAGCTACCTTTGCCCGCCTCACATCGCGTGTTTGGGGAAACTCTAAACTCACAATGAAGACCAAAGCTGCGGTATATAATGCCTGCGTCACAAGCACACTCCTATATGGCAGCGAGACCTGGACGACCTATGCTAAGCAAGAAAGAAGGCTCAATACCTTCCATTTGCGGTGTCTACGCCGCATCCTCGGCATCTCGTGGAAAGATAAAGGGACAAATGTTGAGGTGTTGTCACGTGCTGGCCTTCAAAGTATGTATACGCTGCTTAGACAGCGCAGACTTCGCTGGCTTGGCCATGTGCGCCGCATGGAAGATGGTCGCATCCCAAAAGATATCTTCTACGGACAATTAGCAGATGGCAAGAGAACAGTTTGGCGACCATAGCTGAGGTTCAAAGATGTGTGCAAGAGAGATATGAGGGCACTGGCCATGGATCCAGCAACATGGGAGGACGAAGCTGCCGATCGCACTAAGTGGCGTTGCTATTTACGGCACCACCTCAGATTGGGCGAAGAGAGGCTCACACAAGAAGCAGAGGTGAGGAGAAAACGTCGAAAGGAGCACCAGGAAAATAAGCAGTTGAGGGCTGTCATCTCAGGGGCGCATTCCCATAGTCAGTTATGACTGAAGGGGCTATTATTATTAATATCGTAACCTTCAAATATAAATGATCAAAACAGTGATGGGCGCATTATTTATTAAGGTTATACTTCTACCACTTGTACAATTTGGTATCATCATCATAACCTTCAGATATAAATGATCACAACACAGGGATAGACACGTCATTTATTTTGGTTATATTTCTACCACTTGTACTATTCGGTACCATCATCGTAATCTTCAGATGTGAATAATAAAAACACGGGAATAGACACGTAACTCCGCCTAGGCCGGTCCCAAGACCGGGTGAAAAAGGAGGAGGGCGGCCTGCATGGAGGCCGTAAGGAGGCAGCCCCTCCATCATGCAAATGCACAACAGGCAAATCACCTGTTTGTCTTAAAAAACCAGTTTACGAGAAACATAAAAGAGAAAACCGGACTGATTCTAAAGGCGACGAACTGGAACGGACTACGACTTATGGAACATGGAACACAAGAAGCATGAATGGGAAGGAAGAGGAGCTGGTGGAAGAGATGAGGAAAGCCAAATTAGAAATCCTGGCTTTAACAGCAACAAAGAAAAAAGGACAAGGAGTCATGGATCTCGATGGCAACACGCTGCTCTACAGTGGTGTCCCCACATCTGAAAGAGCTAAAGGGGGCGTGGGTTGTATTGTGGCCAAAAACCAAAGGGATAATATCAAGGGATGGAAATTTGTCTCGGAATGCATTATGGTCCAACAACTGAAAAAAGGAGAAACTATAGTCAACCTTGTCATTGTGTATGGGCCAAATGAAGATGAGCGAGCAGAGGTCAAGGAGGAATTCTTCGAGCTGTTTCAAAGGACAGTGGACGACTGACTAGATGAAATTATCATGCTCGGAGATTTCAATGCCAGAGTTGGAAATGACCATGCTAGATGGGGTGGAGTTATCGGAAGACATGGAGAAGACACTCTTAATGACAATGGAAAGCGACTCCTTAGATTCTGCACTGAGCAGAATCTGATCATTACAAACGCAAAGTTCCCCCATAAGCGCATTATTGTATACACTAGGTGTGAACCAACAAAGAATGAGAAGTCAGTGATCGACTATGCCATAGTTATGAAGAGCTCATTCAAATATATCCGGGATGCTAGAGTCTGGAGGTGGCCAGAGATTGGAAGTGACCACTACTTGTAAACATTTAAAAGAACAACTGAAAGAGTTACTCGGCCTAGGAACTGCCTAACATCACGCAAGAAGCTAAGTAAACGAACAGGAGAAACGAGCATTATGACCTACAAGCTAAGAGAGCCAGAAGTGAAGACCAGATATCAGGGGCTTATTGCTACAGCAGTGATAAACACAGAACAACAACCTGATGACCTGGAAACACTCTGGCTGACATTCAATGACATCATAAAGACAACTGCAACAGAAGCATGTGGTGAAGCCCGACTTGGGAACAAGAGAAAGAGGACACCTTGGTGGACAGATGAGGTTAAAGAGAAAATAAGAGAGAAGAAAAAGGCATGAAAACAATACTTAGGAGCTAAAAACACAGCAGGAAAAACAGAGAAATAAGGAGAATATATGATAATCAGAACAGAAGCAAAGAACAATGTGCTAGCAGCAAAACAAAAGTCCCGGGAAGAAATTTGAGAAAAGCTAGAAAGAGATGCGCAAGAAAACCAGAAATTGTTCTATAAGACCCTAAAGAACACGAGGAAGGAAAAACAGGGCCCTCTTAAATTTATAAAAGACAAGCAAGGAAAATTGCTTACTGCCCCAAAAGAAGTAATGGAAAGATGGAAAGAATATTTTGCAGAACTCCTGGATGGTGAGCAATGTCAAGCATCAGAAATGATAACCACTGGCACAGAAGAGGAAACCAATGGTGATGAAGATTGGGAAGGAATTTGGTATGGAGGGAGAAGCTTTAATTTAAGAACCTTTGCTCTCACTGAGCATGCAAAGGAAGTGAAGAGGCTGGACGACATAGCAAGGGAGATGAGAGAGGAGGAATTAATTGAAACAAAAAAGAAAAGTTGATTTAGCTCTTGAAAAAGAGAATAAGAGGCTAGAATTAACTGAAATAAAAAGAAAAGAGGAATTAGCTGAAATAAAATTACCTATTGAACAGTTTGAAAGAGAAACAAAATTGATGGAATATGAGGAAAAAGTGGCGGTACTAGAACTGGATAATCTGAAACTTCATTATCTTAGTAGTCGCCAGAAACAAGAGCTAGAGGATGAGGCAGGCTCCTTACAAAAATTACTTCACAAAGAAAATAGAATCAGTAGTGAACTTTTTTTTTATGTAAAGCTTTTGCCTCGTTTTGGCGAGGTGCATCCCGTTCAACCTAGTCAGTTATCTTAGGGCACATGTCCAAATATAAAAGATCCTTAGGTGAACTCGATAAGCTTAATGAAGCTTTAAAGATAGACTGTCATGCACAAGTGGCTCAGATTCAAGAACTGACTACTGAGGTTTCTCGTTTGAGAAACGAGAAGGTTGATATGAAAAAAAGTGACAGACCGGGACATAAAACATTCTTGCAGTCAGTTGGAGAGTACAGTGGTAGCTCTTGAACTTGAAAATCAAGAACTCAGATGCCTTCAAAATCAAAAAGAAAATTTGACTCATGATAAGGTGTCTACAGTTGAGTCATTACTCATTGAAGAGAAGAGTAAAAATGCAAACATCAAAGAAGTAAATAAGAGGCAGAGTGAAGAAATTTCACTCAAGGATTTGGAAATTTCTAAGTTAAGAAAAAGGGTTGATGGTTTGCTGGATGTTGTGTTACACAAGAATATATTGTCACACATTAGCTATGATAAAACTACTGTACAACATGCCAGGGGTACCAAATGTGATACTAACGGGTCAGCACGCCCTGAAAAAGTAAAGATCTCATTTCGAGGCAGATACAACTTCCCTCGAAATTACTCTAATGCCATTGTTTCCAGTCAAAACAATACTGCCTTCTCTGGGAGTAAGTCATGGCAACAGTCTCACAGTGCATCTAATCTTAAAATTACAGATGCGGTCGTCAAGTGTGACGCAAAATTTACTAATAAGAGTCAGATTGGTGCATATAATGTTGATGGAAACGATAGTACAAACTTACCTGGTCAGACTAGAACCATTACATCTGTTAAAAAAGGTTTAACAGTCAGTACCTTATGAGCAGTCTTCTATGACATGCTCCAAACCGACATGTTCGAATACAGATAGGCATCTTACTCAGTGCCATCAGTATGATACATCATATTATAAAGATACGACATGCACGAGAAAGATAAATTACCATGTTTCTCATTTGACTGAGGGTGTGCACCACCCTTGCACACAGTTTCATGCTAATAGGATGCCTTATGGTGGTAATAGTGCATACTCACGCACTGTTGTAGTGCAAAATCTGCCACTCCGCACTACATGGCGCGCACTGGGTGAATTTTTTCAATTCACTGCGGACGTAAAATGTGTATGTCTTTTGCCTATCAACAATTTCAATGATAGGGAGGCAGTTATTTATTTTTACTCTAATGTGAATGCACACATGGTTGTTGATCTTGACAACGCAGCTTACTTTCGAGACAATTTTCTTTTAATATCCTTTTTGTTTCAGATCTTGACTATCCCACCTGCCGGTTTTGTATGGTGTCGGATGGTATAACTTCATTAATTTTTCAACTTATCTTGCTTGGCATTCCTTCTTTTCACATTTCAGGTGTCTCCTAGAGAACAGAGTCACACAGGTTTGAATGATGAGGAGGTGACTAATGAAGATAATTTACAGGTTGAACTTATGGACAAAGAATCATTTATAAAGATGCAAAGTGAGGATGATCCATTAAGAAAATTTGTTCAGTTTCGCAGTCTTTTGGGTCTGGTCGGATTCTACAGAAAGTTCTTACCTAATGTTTCAGAAATTACTTCAGTTTTGTCTTTGTTATTAAGGAAGAACTCTCCAAATAAGATTGTTTGGACTCATTCTTGCAATGAGTCATTAAATCTATTTAAATCTTGTTTCTCTAGATCACCAATATTAAGATTGCCTGATACTAGACTTTCTTGTAAACTTAGGGTCGACACCTCTGCTTCGGGGATCAGTGGCATACTGTTGCAGAACTTCGAAGATAATCTTCATCCAATTCTTTATGTCAGTTAAAAACTTTCACCAACAGACAAAAAATACTCCATTGTCGAGCGGGAATTACTCGCGGTGGTGTATCGTTTTGCAAAATTGCAACGCTCTCTTATTGGGGCGAAATTCATCCTGGAAACGTATCAGCAAGCCGTGTCATACCTCAAAACAGCTAAATTTCATAATGAGAAAGCAGCCAGAGCAGACTCATGCTCCAGCCATATGACTATGAAATATGTGCAATAAAAGGCAGCCAGAATGTATTGGCGGATGTTCTATCTCAGTGTGTAAAAGACCCACTGTCAGATAACACTGAAAATTCAAGTACTGATGTGACTTTACAGCAAACTAATCCACAAAATTGTCGTCAGAGTAACCAATAGACAGTGTACAGCATGTGCACAGATGTTGCTGAATATGTTTGTTCTTGCTTGAATCTGATGAGTTACTACTGCTGCTTCGTAACGAATACTTATGAAGACCTTGATGAATACAATTGTTTCATAATATCATTTTGTTTCAGCAATAAGATGAAAGAAATCGCTCATTGATGATATTAACACTAAGGTATTTGCTTCTATGGACCATAATCACTTGGCACATGATGATGATGAATCCTGAAATTGTTGGTTGCATGTTATACCTTATATTGCTCAGCTCATCATATAGATGTCAGAAATTTGATGTACTTTATCCATATACTGCTTAGATGCATGAACCACGCATTAATTGCTTGACTACAAATAATCTAACATGCGGAAACATTTCAGTCCGATAATGCATTTCGTTAGTCCATTGTGAATTTGAAGCGGAAAGTTAAGGGAATTAACTAATGATAGCTTATCATGGACCTCAAAGGGACATAGCTAAATAAATAAAACTTGTGATGTTGGAATTCTGTCTAATTTGAACTGGAACATTCGTCATTAACTTGCATTCGAACGTGGAAGATAATCATGGACATGTGCGATTATAAACATTTTCACGGGACTTTAGTTGGTTATTACCGAACCAGTATGGATGACATTGAAATATTAATGCTTTAAATACAGTGCTTTAATTAGCTCTTAATTAGTTAATTAGATTGATGAAATTCTGAATGTGACTTAGGTTAGTACAACACTCACACTAATTATATAAATGAACGTTATAATTGTTCTCACAACAAGTTCGCAAATTATACCATACATCAGCATAACTTTACCTGATTGGACACACAACTCTGTCATTTTAAAACATAAAAAAAACAACTGACACCACAATATACCTTATGGTACCAGTACTCAAGATGTACACATGACAATAATCTGTTATCGTATGATGATGCATTCATTCACATTACTAATATGGTTGTCTGCCTAACTTCATCTGTTTACATCATTTAAACATCTTTATGTGCTGTAATGCTTTGAATCATTGCTTTTAACTAATGAGTAGTCATTTGACAACTGAAACTTGACTGATAGGTGTTACTGGATGGCTGGATGGTGTGATGTATGTGAGTTGATGTATTGCTACCATTATTTTATCATGTGTTGTTGACACTTAGTCATGGCTACCTCATGTTGGTGTTAAATGGATTTTGTCTTGAGTAGACATTGGTGATGGTTCATGTACCACTGTCCACACTTTTAGTGTTAAATTGCCTACCTGGTGGCAAACCTGGGTGCTATTCTAGTTCTTACTTCCTGTGAAATTTGATGTTACCATATTTCACTCTGGTGATTTTGAGCTCACACTACATGAATAATAAAAACTTTTCATTATTTTTTTTTTTGGGGGGGGGTTGTTGATGTTATGAGTTAAATTCATAACGATTATGTGTAAAGTTTCTTCAGCTTGACAGAGCTTTATTTCTTATATTTTATTACGGATTTTACTCATAATAAACGGAAATGACGTCATGCTGGGAAAGGAATGAAGCAGACGCCGAATTTTGAGCAGAAGTGGGGATTTATCATCTGCAAGGAGAGAGGCCGATTGTGTATTGAGGAGAGCGGTCACTTTTGTGTATTTGCTCCTGCAGTCTAATGTGTTTTACCTGAATTTTACCATCACTAGGGCACCAATATACTCTGTTGAGGTGTTCCTAACTTCTTTGAATGTCCGGAAGTACTTTTCATCATTGAGTCGAATGTATTCAGTATATTAAACTGGTGAGAATGCAAGGACAGCGTCTCCATAGTGGAACGGACTGCCTTACGACATTATGAAGACTGCATATTACTGCCTTTGCCATTGGGCGAGAACCTATTATGTTTAATGGAGCTATGTCACTGTACCTTAATAAAGTGTATACTGTAAACGTTCAATATATATATATATATATATATATATATATATATATATATATATATATATATATATATATATATATATATATATATATATATATATATATATACACACACAGTTTTGCAGAAAACACAGGGAAGGGGGAGTCATGGAACAGTGAAACATTTTCCCTACTGTGGTTTGTTTAGTAGTTAAAGTTAAACCGTAAACTTCAGCTTTGCAATAAACTCTATGGCAATGGTGGAAGGAAAAAGGAGAGTAAGTAAGGTCCTGGAAGGCTGAATTAAAATGAAAAAACAATATATATCCTCTCACAGCTAAACAAAATCTTCCTTAAGACAGTCTTTTCTCTGTACTGCCTCTCTGTCCTAATTATGTTTACCGTATCTACAAGAACGTTAGTCGGTAGACCAATTTGTCTGGAACATTTTGTAATAGTGTGTGTTGAAGAGATGGATGAAGAACGCTTTTTAGCACAGAAAGAACATTTTAGGGGCAGCCAACTCATGAGCAAATTTCAATGGCATTGACAGGTTGCTAAATACATAAAATAGTAGATTTTGTCTTGTGTGATTTTGATATTCGATCGAACACCATTAAAATACAAAAAAGAGATTGTATTTGGTTTAATTTGTTTAATTGTATCCCTTGGAAAAAGTCATCTCCCCTACCAATTCACACATAATACATCAAGAAATCACTTCAGATGTATATTCCATGTGTGGCTATAGTCTGAGTCTGAGACTGAGGTGGCTGTCTGAAACTCCATCAACCAGGGCAGTTATATTGTAAGACTCTCAGGCCATGCTTTGGAAAGTTCAGAAATGGATGGCTGAGGCAGAAATGGAAAACATCAACAGAATCCTCAAGTCTCCAAGAACTGGTGTGGTCATGCAGGAGTACAGGGCAATGAAAGAGCATCAAACATGGGACTAGCAGAGATGAACGTGAGAGAGGATGCATCCGTCGTATGTACAACCGGCGTGCTACAGGTACAATTAGCATTCATACTCTTCTACATTTGCTGAGGGAGACTGAGCACCTATGGGTTTGTCCTGAGTGCAGTGAGGTCAATTCTGATTAACAATAACAATATAGTCTCACATGGCCACTGATTAACCATAGACAATGATTGATGTACTAGTACTCGCCACTTAAGTCTCTTAATTGTTAACTTATTTAGTTTCGCTGCAGGTGGACATGTACACATGAATGCTGTCAAGCCCATTCTTTTCTGTCTGCCCTGTGTTTTTTTGCCTGGTATGGTGGCGTACAGAAAAATTGTTGTCATCCTATTTCATCTTGACATGTGACCAAACTATGTCAGCCTACTCTAAGTTGTATAGTGAGAAGATCTTCATATGGTCCTACAGCACATCTAACCTGTTCCTTTATAAACTTTTCAATGTATGATATTACAAGGATATTTTTGAAACATCTCAGTTCTAATATCTGCCTTTTCTCTCAATCAGTTCTCAAAGTCCACATCATGTAAGTAAGTACAAGTAACCTCTTGTTTACTTCAGCAAATTCAGCACGGTCAGGTTGACACAAGTAAATAGAGATATTTTTTTGTATATAATTCTCGTCATACACAGAGGTCTGCACCATTCTTACATACCCTGTGATACGTGTAAATCAGACTAAGGTAAAGATAAAGGATCCTGTTACATGCCTATTGAGGCATATTGGGAATATGGTGTTAGGCCCATATTTTCTTGACCATTGGCACACTAGGGGTGATGTGGTCAGCATCATGCCGGCCGCTTTAACCTTCCCAGAGTTGCCCTGGTACCCAATTGGGGCTGGGTCGACCAAGGAGCTGTTTGCGGTCTAAAAAAATTCCACCTCATCTGGGGATCGAACCACAGACCACTGAGCTAGGAAGCCAGTGCACTAACCACTATGCTACCGCAAATCAGACTAAAGGGTCTTTTATTTTTGTAAATGCACCTTAATATAACTGATTGGTTACTTTTAATCCTAGGGACACTTCACTTTTAACTGTTGGCTCTACAGGGTTAGTCAAAATGTTGATAGCTTGAATTTACCCCTTCATTGCCTAGAAACCAAATTATCTCCTGTGACATACATGTTGCTGACCCCTGCTCTAATATATTTAAAAAAAAAACAACTTGTCAAACATAACCAACCACCATAAACAGACATGTCATATATCTGCATTACCAGCCACCATAAGCAGACATTCTGTCATATATCTACATTACCAGCCACCATAAATAGACATGCTGTCATATGTCTATATTACTAGCCACCATAAACAGAAACGTCATATATCTGAAAAAATCCTGCCAAACATTACGTCACAATAAACAGACCTGCTGTCATATATCTGCATTACCAGCCAACATAAAGAGATACGCTGTTATATATCTGAAAAATGTTGTCAAACATTACCAACCAACATAAATAGAATTGCTCTACTGTAGAAGAAAACACTTGTCAAACACAATCAACATAACCAGTCATGCCTTACTGAACAAGCTCACAAAGAATTAATGCTCAGTGATGGTGGATCAAAGACAAGACAGTACAAGAAAAAACTTGTCAAACACAACCAACTCAAGCAAAACATGGGCTACTGTAAAGGAAAAACATTGCCAACATAACAGGACACATCTTCATATATGGGAAGAAAGCATATCAAACATAACCAGACATACTCTAATATTTAAGAAAAAAACATCTAAAATACAATCAACAAAATCAGACATGATCTCATATTTAGGGGGAAAAAATCTGTCAAACACAACCAACCAACTTGGTCAGGTAATGTCTCATGTGTAGACAGAAACATCTTTCAAGTGAATCCTCAACTTACACCACAGAAATGTGAAGAACTAGCTGCTTTAGATGAAGGTTATTAACAGAAGTAAATCTAAATATTAAAAGACAACAATTACAAGATGTCAATGCTGAATTAAATAGAACAATCATTACAAAATTAAACAAAACAAATGTCATGCTAATATCAACAAGTTGGACAATTTTTATCTTGATTCAAACCAGTGATGGGAACAAAGTATTTCAGTGAATACAAAAGTATGAATAATTATTTTTAAATCACAAAATACACCAACCATGTAAGAAAACTCTCCAGTGTATTTTTTCTGCATTTCAAGACTGACAGACTATATAACCTATACATCACATACATCATACACGTAAAGCTACTACTTTAAGTGTATTCTTTTGTATGTTCTCAGACTACTACAGCTGTTAAACCTTACATCACAAACATCACATTTGTAAGGATTCTCTTCTGTATGTATTTTTGCGTGTCTTCTCAGGCTAAATCAATCTGTAAACCCTACACCACAAACATCACACTTGAAATGCTTCTCTTCAGTATGTATTCTACTATGTCTTTTCACATTAGCAAACTCTGTAAACCCTGTACCACAAATATCACACTCGAAAGGCTTCTCTTATACAAATTTTATGATGTCTCTTCAGACTAGAACACTGTGCAAACCTCTCACAACATACATAGGAAACTCCTCTGTTGCATGTATTCTTTGGTGTGCATTTAGATTACCACAATGGTAAATTCATACAGCACAAAATTCACACATGTAAGGCTTCTCTCATTCATGTTTTCTCTTGTGTTTATTTAGATGACTACGTTGTACGAACCTTACTCCACAAACATCACACTTGTAAGGCTTCTCTCAAAAATGGGTTATTTTGTGTTCTTTCAGACTAACGGAGTGCTTAAACATTACACCACAAATGTCACACTTGTATGGCTTCTCTTCAGTATGAAATCTTTTGTGTGCTTTCAGATTAGAAGGCTGTGTAAATCCTACACCACAAACATCACACTTGCATGGCTTCTCTCCAAAATGTGTTGTTTTGTGTGCTTTCAGACTAACAGAGTGCTTAAACATTACACCACAAATGTCACACTGGTATGGCTTCTCTCCAGTATGAATTCTTTTGTGTGCTTTCAGATGAGAAGACTGTGTAAACCCTACTCTACAAACATCACATCTGTAAGGCTTCTCTCCAGTATGTATTCTTTTGTGCGCTTTCAGACTAGAAGACTGTGTGAACCCTACTCCACAAACATCACACCTGTAAGGCTTCTCTCCAGTATGTGTTATTATGTGTGCTTTCAGATTACAAGACTGTGTAAACCCTATGCCACAAACATCGCATTTGTAAGGATTCTCTCCAGTATGTGTTATTTTGTGTGCTTTCAGACTAAAAGTGTGTTTAAACATTACACCACAAACATCACACTTGTAAGGCTTCTCTCCAGTATGTATTCTTTTGTGTGCTTTCAGGCTAGAAGAATGTGTGAACCCTACTCCACAAACATCACACCTGTAAGGCTTCTCTCCAGTATGTATTCTTTTGTGTGCTTTCAGACTAGAAGAATATGTGAACTCTACTCCACAAACATCACAACTGTAAGGCTTCTCTCCAGTATGTATTCTTTTGTGTGCTTTCAGACCTGAAGAATGTGTAAACCCTACTCCACAAACATCACACTTGAAAGGCTTCTCTCCAGTATGCATGATTTTGTGTGTTTTCAGATTAACAGAATGTGTAAACATTACATCACAAACATTACACTTGAATGGCTTCTCTCCAGTATGAATTCGTTTGTGTACTTTCAGACTAGAAGAATTTGTAAACCCTCCTCCACAAACATCACACTTGCAAGGCTTCTCTCCTGTATGTATTATTTTGTGTGTTTTCAGACTAACAGACTGTGTAAACCCTACTCCACAAACATCACAGTTGTAAGGCTTCTCTCCAGTATGTATTCTTTTGTGTTCTTTCAGCCTATAAGACCGTGTATACCCCACTCCACAAACATTACACTTGTAAGGCTTCTCTCCAGTATGTGTTATTTTGTGTTCTTTCAGACTATAAGACCGTGTATACCCTGCTCCACAAACATCACACTTATAAGGCTTCTCTCCAGTATGTGTTATTTTGTGAGATTTCAGACTACAAGACTGTGCAAACCCTACACCAGTAACATCACACTTGGATGGATTCTCTGCAGTATGCATTCTTTTGTGTTTATTAAGACCACTGTGTCGTGCAGACCCTGTATCGCAAACATCGCATGTGTATGCATCTCCAGTATGTATTTTTTGGTGTTTATTAAGATCACTACACTGTGCAGAATGTCTTTTTTTGTACTTATTAAGATCACTATTTTGCATAAACCCTACACCACAAAGATCACACTTGTAAGGCTTCTCTCTAGTATGTATTCTATTTAGTTTTTTCAGAGTAGAATATTGTATTAGCATTGCACCACAAACATCATGTTCATAAGGGTTCTGTATTTCCTTACTCTGCATGTTGTTTACAAATCCACAACTCATATCAACTCCATCAAGTTCATAACTTTTCTTTCTGGTGTCATGTGATCCATTGTCAATTTGAACTGTGACCTTGAAATCATTCTGGGTCTCATCAATGTCTGCTGATCTGTCCTGACAAATAATGGAATGCACAGCTACATCACTTCCAGTTGTTCCAGACTCATCATAATTGTCATTTGTCAACAATGCAACACTGGTATAATCATTCTTGTACAATCTATCATTGGTGTTGATGCTCTGGGCTTGGTAAGGCACAACTGAAATGATATGGGATTTAGATAGAAATAAATAATTAGTACATGACAAGCACTCAGATATTAGATGTCCAAAATTGTGTAGCTCTATACAATTTTAGCAAGTCCATATGGCTCAGTGAAAATGTTTTGTCAGCATCACATTTCATTCTACATCTAGCATTGCCATCAGTAAAATAAAGTTAATTTCCTTCATGACGAGCACAAATTATGCTTTCCCAGAATACTCTGAATTATCAGTTCTTTAAATAAAGGTAAATAAAAATTATAATTGGCACAGAAAGATTAATGATTATACATCTATAATCTATCATGGCAGTGTGCTGTATTATATTAAAGTTGTCCCTTACCAGAAAGGAAGAAAGAGGAAGAATGGTGCCGTAATTATTTTTAAAGAATTCTAATCAGTGAAGTGTACTGTCTTTTAGTGTAAATTTTATGTTAATCTTTTCTGTGAACATGTACTTATTATATACCAAACTGTAGGGAAATATACAGAGAATTGTAATATATAGTGTCTTTGGTAGTATTAACACAAGCATGTTCTGTATACTTTCAAAATTTTACATGTAAAATTGAAAACCGCTAACAAGTTAACTGTAGAATACAAGCTTACCAAAGACAAATTACTGTTGTAGACAATAAAACTTTCTTTTTAGTCTTCAGACATCAAGGTAATCCATTTACAAAGTAAAAAACATTGCTTAAGGCCATAGTTAGTACATTTAGTCTTATTCACACCAGTGTTTACTGTGGTCCCTTAAAAGAAAAAAAAATAAATTATGCAATCTTGCATTACATAATTTTCAAATAAATAAAGAATTATAACATCATATAAAAACTTTTTACATTTGTTTAATGTTTTAATATTATCCCTAGCTTATCTTCTACCTAGGACTAGAGATCAGATGTTACTATAGGTCTAGTTTTTGTTACTTTTCAATTGGCCAGAATATGACTATGCCCACTCATCAACTAAATCTAATGTGTTCAGCTTTTCTGCACCAATTCCAGTACTTGACAACAAACTTTGACTACTAAACAATAATCGTCAATGTCAGCAATGTTTCTAAGTAGTCTGACGCAAATATTCGCCAGGAGACTTAAAATGTAAATATAAAGCGTGACATATTTCTGCAGCAATAACAACGAAAACTGCAAATACCCGAGTTGTCACACAAATTGTGATAATAACATCAAAACACGCACACGTGCTGCTTAACTACACTCAAATTAGTTGTTTAAATAGTACCGGAAGTCATTCTATGAATTTTAAAACATGAACTGCATAAAGCGGACGATGTTTGGGGTTTATTTGTGATAAACTAAAAACAACGCTCTGACTGTTGTGCAGGCATGGCGCATTGCATTTTGCAATGCTGTGAGCATTCGTCAGGAGTTTAAGAGTTAATTGTCCAGACACACACAGTAAATCACCACTACCATAGCATAGAAAACCAGAACGCTTGAACATTTTTGTCATATGTAATAAGACTATTATTATATTTCTTTTAACTTGTAATAAATTTATGAAAAGCCAGTGGAAAAAAAAATGTGTGTGTGTGTGTGTGTGTGTTACGTCCTTTTTCACCCTGGGTATTTTAACACATTAACTACCGCAAGCCGCTGTCAGCGGCTCACAAAATAAACACATTTGGACCGCAAGCCGCTCAGAGCGCCAATCTAATTTTAGTAATAAAACAAATGAAAAATGTACTGAAACACTTTCTGATCTGGTTCGAGATTTTAAGTTGCCACCGGAAAACAAATTCCCAAAGCATGGTTGTTGTAGAACACTGAAAAATTGATATTATGTTCATATTTTTCAGCATTTGGGTTAGTTACCAAATCATGTAAAACTGTTTACTGTGGCAACTAGTGATAGGACTACAAAAAATGCGTGTACATCTCGTCTAATGGCTGAATAGGATAGGTACGTGTTTCAACAATTGACTGATAGATCTAGCGACGAGGACAAGAGTGAAAACGGTGTGCACATTGATTGAAATTGTGATTTTGAAAGAGATGGTGCGCAAGCAGTTATAATTGTGAAAATATTGCAAGTCCTCGGCCATCGGTGGGCCGTTAAATAGCAACAACCTCTATTAGAGTTACAAACGGTGCTTATTGTAATAGTACATTCATTTATCTTTAAAATGACGTGTAATTCATAAAAATATGTAAACAATTACGAAAACTACAGCTTACTTTGTGCAAACACCTACAAGATGAAAATGGGAAAAAAATTTAATTCGGCCACAGTGTGTTTTTCAATTCGGTAGTTAATGTGTTAAGGGTATAGGACTTAACAGTATTGTGTGTTGACACAAGTCTAAATGTTATTAAAAGGATATGCATCAGCGTAATTAAGTATGGTTAATAATGTTTAAATTAGTTGTGCACGAAAGAGCACATATTTGGTGCGGTATTAAATTGAAGGGGTGGCTAATGATTTTTGATGACGTAGTGAGGAGAGATTCAAGATGTCAGCCAGACCTGTCAGAGGTTGGTCTGTATTGTTCATAGCCCCAGTCTATGGGTACACGTTTATATTGTATTAATTACCTTTCAGGAGGAAGTGTTGGCAGCGTCTCTTCTACCGTAAGTGAATGCTGGATGCATTGTGGTATAATGCTAGTATAATTTAGTCAGGGCTTCGGCGATGTGATATTTCGCTGCTAGTGTGGACTAACCTGATGATTATGTATTGAAGTTTTTATTGATAGCCTGACAGTCTTGAATACGTGTCTTGGAAAGAGGAAGTTCACGTACGTAAGAAAATTATATATATATAATATCTTTGCCATCAAAACGGACTACGGCAGGTTGTGAGAGGTCAATCAAGTTGATTACTATGGATTATAAATATGCACTGTTTGTTTTATATGATGCCTTCCTTTTGATCTACTATGGATGTCTCAAATATATTGTTTATGAGGCCAACCAACAATGGGACATTAATTGATATTAATGCTCCACGTATTTAGTACCATTGGCCATAACCCTTATTGCCGCCCTTGAGAGGTCAGCCATTATCTAGTATGTCAATCAAGTACATGATCAATATATATCAATGCTATGCACCATGATGTCCCAATGTGATTTGATACATGATTGATGATGCCTGCTGTGACCATGATTGAAGTTGTTGCGTGTACTGATAAATTGTGTCGTCTACGTTGATCCACTAGTCCAGCGTACATTACTAACTGTTGGTCAAGTTGATGACACATCTTGTCAGTGTTGTTGACGTCATCACCATTGACATATCAGCTCTCGAACCACATCAATATTCATTCGCGTTATTGAAGTTGTCGGCTACCTGTAAGCCCGACCAAAGCTGATAATAATTAAAATCAGCACTAATCAGAACATTTGCTAACCGAACCAAAATATAACCATCACAACAGTTAGTAGTCGCCAGAAGGAAAAATAGCGGCTACAATTGGTGGACCATATTACGGGGATCAAAGCAAACTCAAGTGAAGAATCGTTTGAAAAACCGAAAAAATAGTTCGATCTTTCAAGGCGACATCATCACATACTTGGGATCCAAGGTCAAGTTCAACGCTGGATGATAACTTCAACATGTTCATTGTAGCTCAAGCATGCAGCGCCTGGATTCCAAAACTGCAAACTTTATGAGGGCCGGGAAATTTTTTCTGTAGGAAAAGATAAGTAAAAAAATAACTGTTTTTCTTTTTACCATTGCATGTTTAGCTGAGCCTTACTTTAATTTGTCCATATTTGTATTGCATGTTTTATGTTCCATATTTCATGTGGGCGGTTGGGTTTGGCGACTCGCGAAGGAAACATCCCAGATTCACTCCAGGGCCTTCGTGAGTGTTCTTTAGGGACATTTTTGCAGACCTCCCTCAGTGGATGTTCCAACATATAATTGTTGAAGGATTTTTGAGTCCACTGCGTTTGGTTGTCTGTGACAACTAATTTTTTAGCTGTGATGTCGAGTTTCTCACTGTTGTTATCGTATTAATTTCTTATAAGTACCTTATTTTCATGATGTATTTTGTTTGTGACCGTCCTTCTCGATCTGACTATCGTTTATTTGTATACACCATTTATGTTTATACATTGTATTGTTACTTGTCTAGTCATTTTTTTCCGCAGCTGTCATTGCATTCTTTGCAAAATTCTCTTTTTAGTTCTACTTTGTGGTTCATTTGATTCCTGCGAACGTTGTCACTCGTCTTTTATATCTTGTCTTTGTCAATCTTGTTTGCATTGTCTACTTCTGTTGTAATCTTGTAATATTTTAATGCATACTTATATTATTAATTAATAACATTATTAATAGTTAGTAAGTAATTGTGCAGTTCTATGGACAGGAACTTATTGCACTTGTAAGAGATAAATAAATTTTAAATCAGTTGGAAAAATCTTTCAAAGGAAGTAAGATTAAGCATACACATTTGTCATAATGGCATCTTTGGATTACTTCATTAAACAAGGTAAATCCCTTGGTATGACTCCTGAAGAAGGAAAACAATTTGCACTTGTCGAATATGACAAGGTTCAGAAGCTAGAAGCAAAAAAATTAGAGGCGGAAGACAAAAGACTTCAATTGGAACTTGAAAATAGGAAATTGGCCGCTGAGGAAAATAAAAGAAAACTTCAATTAGAAATTGAAAATGGGAAATTGGCCGCTGCTGAAATAGAAAGAAGATTTCAGCTTGAGGCTGCTGAAAATGAAAGAAGATTTCAGCTTCAGGCTGCTGAAAATGAAAATAGAAGACAACATAAACAAAAATTGATGGCATTAGAGCTTGAGAAAATTAGATTAACGAATGAAGGCAATTCTCACAATGCTCAGGTTGGTCAAGCTTCCTCTAACAAAGAAAATAATAGGTATGTTAATTTAAAATTGCCACGATTTAATCCACCGGCAGACGATATACTATTTTATTTACATAGGTTTCAGACAATATGCGAAGCCAACAAGATTGAAAAATCACAGTATTGCACACATTTGTTACCGTTACTTACAGGCGAAGCAATGACAGTATTTAATCTGTTGAAAGATACTGACAAAAAAAATTATGATGCTATCAGAGCTGCTTTGCTTCGAAAATTCCAACTTAATGAGGATGGTTATCGTTTACGTTTTAAATCACTATTACCGGAAAACGGAAAGGATTTTAGTGATTTTATCTCACACATACGTCTCACATTTGACAGATGGGTTGAATTATCCAAAATAGAACGTTCCTATGACGCTCTTGTAGATTTATTGCTGCGTGATAAGGTCATGTCTTCGGTTAACCTGTCATTTCTTTCGTTCTTGCATGAATGTAAGCCTGCAAATTTAAATGACATGGAGCAGAACTGTAGACAATATTGAACAGCCCATCCAAACATGGTAGTTAGCAATTCTCATGTTAGAGAGGAACGGCCTGTTGCATTTGCCGTGCAACAAGGAAATCATTTCTGAAATCGTTCTCTCAGTAATGATAGAAACTTTAAAAAGGGAGATAACAAGAATTTCAATTCTTTTAAAGGGAAATCATTTAGAAATGGCTCTCCATATCATCAAAATTGGGATCAATCTCACATGTCACGAGATTTTAACAAGAATAATTCTGTTAATTATCAAGGTAATAATTACAACAATAATTGGCAGTCCAGATCAAATTTTTCTAATAACTCTCCAAACAAACAGTATAATCAAAGGGATAATAGTTATTACAATAATTGGAGATCAAATCAAAATGGTAATCCCAATAGCCATAATAATTATAACAATTTTAGAGACAATAGTCGGAATCGATCTCAAGGTAGAGATAGATCTTCCAACGGTAGATCGCATCACCAGGCTAATTCTGCTCAGTGTAAAGCACAAAGTAATGTGGATCAGGATACAAATGTTAACTCTCATAATGCATCGTCTTGTTCTCATGATTTTGAGCAGGCCAAACTTTGCCATGAATGCACGACTTTGTTCCAGCCCAAGGCGATCACTACACTGAGTTGCGGACATGTTTTACCAAGCCTTCCTGCAATGTCCACAGCCATGTCAGCATCTACACATGATGGAACAAGGTCTCTAACCTTACTGTTGCGTGATAAATTCTCGCAACATCGTTTTATTACAATATCTATTTTATAACGCAAGGGCAACAACTGCTTGAAATTTATAGTCACTTTTCTCGGTAAGCATTTGTCTTCTCGCGTTGGTATTGAATGCAGTTAAGTTTTGAGCTGTGGTCTTTTTGCGCTGGACTGCGCATGACTGGTCTTGTTTTTTGGTCGATCGGTTTCCGCCCACCACTAGTGGAGTGAGCGATTTGAATGGCGAAAGAGATGCCTCGTTGAAGAGGGGATCTCCGCTATTTTTTGTTCTGTCAGGGATGTGTAGTCTTCTTAATGGATATTTCGTTTATTCGAGATAATACCTCTAGTGTTTCCCACATGTCGGGAGGCGTGATATTTCTGTGTATTTCCTGAAGGCAAGGTAAATTGACTTTTCATTAACTCTATCGATTTTGGGTCGTGAGCGATTTCGATTCATAGCCTGTCTTCGAAAGTCGTCGTCACGAGATGTTTTCCCAGCTCACATGTCGCTGTATTGTACTGCATCGGTTGATGCATGTCCCAAGGACCATTACTTGCTACTTTGTTAAATGAACTAGGTTTGGAAAACCTTTATTATCTAGAGGATATTTTTGAGGACATTATTTATACTTCGGCAGACGTGTCTGTCTTGCTGAAGTCAGACTAAGGAGAGTGAACTGATCTCATACATCTGGTTATCTCCTGGCTGTTATAGAAAAGGATGGAGTTTTTCACCTGACTACATTTACAGCACTATGAAATATAACATGCATCTGACTCATCATTGTAATGCTGTCTACCGTCTATTGCTGTATTGAATGTTGCTGTGATAATGACTGTTTGATGTGCCTACATATTCGCGTAACCATTTTGTCACTGTGGCGTCCACAATAAATAATGAAGAAAAACGTCAACGGCTGTTACAAGAATCATTGACTTTATACGTCGTGAGTTTACTGACGTCCTATGTGGATTGCCCTGTTATTTTTGTATGAACATTGTTTGACTGAACACATCTGCACACTACACAAAACCAGACATGCGGATACCATCCATCATCATATGGCATCACGCATCACTTACATAAAGGATTTGCTAACAAAATTCCTGTCTCTATCCTTTTTGATACAGGTTGTTCCTCCATCGGCATCAGACATTTGTTAGTCCACCCGTCATGCGCAACGGGGAAAACTGTGAAGTGTGTCACGTTTGGCGGCACAGTTGAGACTTTCCCAACAGCGATTATTGAATTAGATACACCGTTTTTTACAGGGAAAATACATGCCTGTCTTTTTCCTGCACCAATTAGTGATTTGATAATTGGTTGTATACATGGTGTTAAAGAGTGTACCCCACAGCAGATTGCTACTTGGGAAAAGCAACATATGCATTCTGCTTATGCAGTTGTCACTAGAGCGCAAGCTAAGGATATGTTGCAAAGTACACCAACAATATCTCCTGTCAATAATAATGATGATTTTGACTCTAATATATCATGAGAGTCTTTTATAGAATTACAACAAAATGATGTTTCATTACATAAATTTTTTCTGTTAGCTAATAATAGTACAAACAAAGAAACAAACTCTAAACATAGTTTTGTACTGAAGAATGGGGTGTTAGTTAGATTGGTTTGTGATACTACTTCATCCGTACGATCTCAAATTCTAGTACCTACTAAAATGAGAGCTCGTATATTGCGTTATGCTCACGACTCCCAATGTGCAGGTCACATGGGTTTTTCACGCACAAAATCCAGAGTGCTATCTTCATTCTATTGGCCAGGTGTCCATAGAGATGTAAATATTTACTGTCGTTCTTGCATTACACGTCAAGAGGTTAAGGTACGAGGTCCACGCGACGCAGCTCCTATTCCAGCTGCTGACATTCCAATTCGACCATTTGAGAAAATGGCTATCGATATTATTGGTCCTATACAACCTTCTGCTAGAGGACATACACACATTCTCATGTGTATTGATATGTGTACTCTTTGGCCTGAGGCCATACCACTAAAGAGTACCTCATCTGCTGATGTTGCGGATGCACCATGGTTGATTTTTTCTCGTCTAGGTTTTCCGAGAAAAATCTTACCTGACCATGGTGTGCAATTCGTTTCTGAATCAATGTCTCAAGTCATGGCTATGCTACACATCAACAGATCTCTTAGTAGTATCTATCACGCCATGTCAAATGGTTTAATTGAGCGCCAAAATAGAACACTAAAACAGTTATTAGGTAAAATTACTGAGGATCATCCTGAAGATTGGGATAGAGTACTACCCGCTGCTCTATTTGCTTATCGAGAGGTGCAAAATGAAACTACAGGTTTTTCACCATTTCAGCTTGTCTTCGGTGTTCAACCTTGTGGTCCTATGTCGTTGCTTCACAACCTACTCACTGAGGAGGATATTACAGATGACACTCAATCCTCTATTAATATGTAATTTCTTTGAGAAAAAAAATTATAGATGCATGTAGGTTAGCTACCACATCATCTGAGTTAGCAAAAGAAAAAGCTTGACTTTTTGCTAATAGATATCGACGTCTTCGCCAGCTTTATCCTGGTGACAAGGCCTATGTATCACTCCCTCGTAAAGACAATCATTTGCTCATTGCCTGGAAAGGCCCTTTCAAGATAATTTCTAGAATTTCGGATGTCGATTACATTGTCGATATCATGGGTAAACATAAAACCTTTCAAATAAATATGTTGAAAGAATTTCATGCTCGTCCTGACTATCTTCAGTCAGTGTTTCAAGCAACTGACGACCCTACAAATTGTCACCATCATTATACCGCTTTGTCGGTTATTCAGGAAGATGAGTCTTCTTTTCCGGAGGTACCTTTACCTATACTGGTAGTACCACTTAATTCTTCAAAAACGTGGAATGACGTATCTATTTCTCCTGATCTCTCTGCTGATAAGCATCAGCAAATATCTTCTCTTCTACAATCCTATCAAGATGTCCTCACTGACATCCCTGGTCGTACGTCTGTCATTCACCATGACATTTTACTGACCGACAACACACCTATTCGAGTCCGTCCATATCCCATTCCTCTTCACTTTCGAACTCAGGTTGACAAGGAATTGGATGAGATGCTTCGATTAAAAATAATTGAACCATCCACTTCACCATATTCTTCATCTATGGTTATTATTTGTAAGAAAGATAATAACTTCAGTCTTTGTGTCGACTATTGAAAGTTAAATAAAGTCACACAATTTGACGCGGAACCATTACCACTTTTGGAAGATTTACTTGTTAAACTTTCTAAATCTATTTTCTTTACTAAGCTAGATTTGTCAAGGGGCTATTGGCAAGTCCCCTTAACAAATCATGCAAAGCCACTCACTGCTTTCTCTACCCCACATGGTCTTTTCCAATGGAACTTTATGCCATTTGGACTTGTAAATGCTCCTGCTACCTTTGTTCGCATGATGCGTCGTATTTTATCTCATCGTCCTGATGTCATTGCCTATATTGATGACATTTGTGTTTTTAGTGACTCCTGGGATGATCATTTTCGTGGATTGAACACATTATTGTCCACTCTACGTGCATATAACCTAACAGCTAAACCATCTGTTGGTTTTCATGACATATCATTTTTAGGTCATCGTATTGGTCACGGTCTGTTATATACTGAGGACAATAATGTTTCTAAAATCCTTAATATCACGGCACCTAAGACAAAAAACAAGTCAGAAGTCTTTTAGGGCTAATTCAATTCTATGGGAGATTCATTCCTCACTTATCTACCATCACTGCACCTTTCTCTACGTTGTTAAAGAAGGGCACAGCTAACATGATTCGGTGGTCGCAAGAACATCAAATCACGTTGGATATCCTTAAATCATATTTTTCTGCTGCACCTGTTTTACGTTTGCCTAATGCAGACCTCATTTTTGTGCTTCGCAGCGATGCGTCAAATTTTGGAATAGGCGCAGCATTACTACAGGAGTACGCAGGTACATTGCACCCAGTAATGTACGTGTCCAGAAAATTGACGCCTACAGAGAAAAATTATTCAGTCATGGATAAAGAACTTTTGGGAATGGTGTGGTCAATAACCAAGCTACAACGATTTTTATTGGGAGCACATTTCATCGTGGAAACAGATCAGCGTGCTCTTACTGCTCTTAACAACAGAGATGTGAAGTCATCGAAATCCATGAGGTACGCAATAGCTTTACAGCCGTACCACTTTACGATCCGCGCAATCCCTGGGTCAGAAAATGTACTCGCCGATGTTCTCTCTCGTTGTCCTCATGAGTCGAGCGAGCCTCTGCGCCCTACATAGAGTAACGCCTCTACACAGACATTTCCTCAATTGTGACTTACTACTCAAGGAACCTTGCTTCGTTCAGTAATATTATTATTCTTAACTTTTATGCTAGTTTTGTGTCTACATTGACATTCCAGTAATTTTGTATATACAGTTTTCCATTGATAGACTACAATAACTTGAACTTAGAAATAATAGACTATTAAGTGAATTTAACATTTCAGAGTTATAACATTTTAATTCAAACGTAACATTGTGAAATTATTGACAGTCATCAAATATAACATTACTACTTCGTGACTTCATTTTGGATTAATGACATTTTAAGGCAATGAACTCTGTGCTTTAACTATTAACAATTAAACTAGCTTGGTTGTGTTTAATATTTAATATAGTAAATAGCAATTATATTATTATATGAGTGCGAGTTCACAGCGCGTACTTTTCGCTCATAACATACGTAGAATATTAGCACTCATACTTCATTAGTATCGCTAATTATTGCTACGCAATTTTAGGTGTGTTGTTTACTTCGCGTAGTTTATTTGCATTCTTCCTCATTCATACCTCATGGTTATATGCATTCATATTCCATGTAATTGAATTCATTTATTGACATTTTTTCTTTCTTTTAACATTTTGTTTGATTATTATCATCCTTAGTCATTTATTTTCTCTATTGTTACTACAATTGCCACATTTTGGTTGATAGTAGTTCTACAATTCCTTACATTGTCTTTCGTTCATTTGAGTTGGATTTTTAAATTTCTTCCTTCACTATTATTACTTTCTTTAGTATAATAAAGTTGATATGATGTATTATTTATAATTTGATCGACCCCTATGCGGTTATTCAAGTTAAAAAAATAAATAATTTTTTTTTCCCGGGGGGTTGAGGTAATCTGTTACGTCCTTTTTCACCCTGGGTATTTTAAGGGTGTAGGACTTAACAGTATTGTGTGTTGACACAAGTCTAACTGTTATTAAAAGGATATGCATCAGCATAATTAAGTATGGTTAATAATGTTTAAATTAGTTGTGCACAGAAGAGCACATATTTGGTGCGGTATTAAATTGAAGGGGTGGCTAATGATTTTTGATGACGTAGTGAGAAGAGATTCAAGATGTCAGCCAGACCTGTCAGAGGTTGGTCTGTATTGTTCATAGTCCCAGTCTATGGGTACATGTTTATATTGTATTAATTACCTTCCAGGAGGAAGTGTTGGCAGCGTCTCTTCTACCGTAAGTGAATGCTGGATGCATTGTGGTATAATGCTAGTATAATTTAGTCAGGGCTTCGGCAATGTGATATTCCGCTGCTAGTGTGGACTAACCTGATGATTATGTATTGAAGTTTTTATTGATAGCCTGACAGTCTTGAATATGTGTCTTGGAAAGAGGAAGTTCACGTACGTAAGAAAATTATATATATAATACCCTTGCCGTCAAAACGGACTACGGCAGGTTGTGGGAGGTCAATCAAGTTGATTATAATAATAATAATAAATTCTTTAAGCACCAAACACGGCGCATAATGCAGAAACCAGTGCTCTCCAGGTTGTTCGTTGTGACGCCACTCCTCTTAGCTCTTGCACATTATTTAGGCCCAACGTTCTTCCTTCTCTTATTATTGTTCTTCTGGGTGTTTCTTTTGGTCTTCCTTTTTTCCTCTTACCCTCAGGAACCCAAATGAGCGCCTGTAGTGGTATTCTGTTGTTTTGCATTCGTAGGACATGACCGATATATGACCATCGTCTTTTCCTTATATTGTCGGAGACATATTTCTGCCTAGAGTCTTCTCTTATTTGTCGATTAGTCTTGAATTCTTTCCAACTGATGTTCATGAGTTTTCTAAGACATTTGTTCTCGAATGTATTCAGCTTGTTCTCCAATGATTTTGTTATTTTCCAACTCAATCAAGTTGATTACTATGGATTATAAATATGCACTGTTTGTTTTATATGATGCCTTCCTTTTGATCTACTATGGATGTCTCAAATATATTGTTTATGAGGCCAACCAACAATGGGACATTGATATAAATGCTCAGCGTATTTAGTACCATTGGCCATAACGCTTATTGCCGCCTTTGAGAAGTCAGCTATTATCTAGTATGTCAATCAAGTACATGATCAATATATATCAATGCTATGCACCATGATGTCCCAATGTGATTTGATACATGATTGATGATGCCTGCTGTGACCATGATTGAAGTTGTTGCGTGTACTGATAAATTGTGTTGTCTACGTTGATCCACGAGTCCAGCGTACATTACTAACTGTTGGTCAAGTTGATGACACATCTTGTCAGTGTTGTTGACATCATCACCATTGACATATCAGCTCTCGAACCACATCAATATTCATTCGCATTATTGAAGTTGTCGGCTACCTGTAAGCCCGACCAAAGCTGATAATAATTAAAATCAGCACTAATCAGAACATTCGCTAACCGAACCAAAATATAACAATCACAACAGTTAGCAGTCGCCAGAAGGAAAAATAGCAGCTATAATGTGTATGTATGTATGTATGTATACACACATATATGCAATATATATATATATATATATATATATATATATATATATATATATATATATATATATATATATATATATATATATATATATATATATATATATATATATATATATATAAGCAGTGCATGTTTCTTGTAATTTATTCAAATTTTTGTTTCTTTAAATTTCTTCTTGAAATTAGGCAGAGTTTCTCTTTAGGTTCTCCTGGGTTACGCTGTGAAGTTATTTCTTAGCTGGTCATTTTGTTTTTCAAAGAAAATATTTTAAATAATTATTCCGTCTTAATTCATACATGCCAACAGCAGTAATCAAGGGATGTAACATCATGCTATAAATCCAAGGGACATAACGTAAATGATAAAGACATTGTCTTGTTTTGGAATTAACAACTATTTTACTTTGCAATGTAAAATTTGTAACTACACATTATTATTGTTAATGAAAATGTAAATACAATTTATTTTTCTATAGTATTAAAGTTATCATTACTATGTATTTCGAACGTAAGGTTAGTTTCTCTGAAAGTTAGAATTAGCTCATAGATTTAAAAGACATTGAATAACAACTTATAACCAAATAGGTTGAAAGGAATGCACCTCACCACAAGAAGGCAAAAACTGAACCAAACCAAATAATAGGCAATCAGGTCACATGATTCTGTACACACTGTGTCTAGGTTGAATGTGGCAAGCCTCGCCAAACACCAATATTATTACACTGAAGGAAGAATTAGAACAATATCAACATCCTAGACTAAGAGGTGCCCTGTTATGGACAAAACTGAACACAATCACACAGGAGATACCCAGCAAACAATACATGGCAATAGAACAAAACATACAGTGAAGCAAGCAAATAGGACTAATAGTAGACTTACATGGAGATTAACAAACACAGGCACAACATATAGCACAAGCCTTTGAGGACTACTATAGACTTCTTTACACAGAAGAAGAAATACAACCACATATACAGGGCACTTTTATGCAATACACTAAGAAACTCAGTAACAAAGATAAACAATCTCTTGAGGCAAAACTGACCCTAGATAACATAACACATGCAGTAAACAAAATGCAAAAAGACAAGTCACCAGGAGCAGACTGAATTCTACCAAAAAATTTTCCCCATTTTAGGCCCTCTTCTACTAAGGTTATATTCAGAATCTTTCAAAAACAAAGGAATTTCTATTTAGTTTCAACGTGTCATTTATCATTCTTATCCCTAAAGATTATTCAGAAAAAAATAAAGCTTAAAAACTACAGGCCAATATCACTCCTAAAGACAGACTATAACATTTTAGCAAAAACCTTAAGAAACTTAAATCTTTCATGGCTACACTCATGCATGAAGACCAACAGTGTGGTTTACAGCACAGAAACATTCATCAGCACGCACACTTCATAAGAGACATCATCACCTACACACACTAGAAGGATTACCAGTCATCACTCCTATCTATAGACCAGGAAGAAGCATTTGACAGAATATCCCACTCATACCTCCTTAAAACCTTACTACACATCAAAATTGTTGAATATATTAGAAAATGGATTGAAATTATCTACTCAAAACCTGAAAGCAAGGTTTTGGTAAATCAATCTTCTACTGGAACCTTCAAGCTGACAAGATCTGTTAGGCATGGGTGTCCCCTGTCTTCGCTACTCTATGTACTCGCTCTGGAACCATTGCTAGAGAAAATTAGGCAAGACAGTACTATCAGAGGCACTTTTATTCAGGGTAAAGGGGAACAAAACTTGCTTGCCTACGCAGACAATACTACTGTCTTTCTCCCCAATAATAGGTTTATACAAAATATCATAGAGATATTCATGCTTTTTGGTAAAGTAGTGGGTCAAAATTAAACGTTCAAAAATCTATAATTATGGGTATAGGCAGATGGAAAAACAAAGCGGATTCTCCCTTTGATTTAAAATCAACAACAAACATGAAACTGTACGGCATATACTTTCCATCTCACCCAAACCGCACACACAAAATCATGAGGCAGAACCTTGTCACACCTTTCACAGACATGCTACATCACTACAAATACAAAACAACAACCATTTTTGCCAGAGTAGGAATAGTAAACTGTTTTATTATTCATAAAATAATTCACTTAGTTACGGTCTTTGACCCTCCACAACAGACAATAACAGAGATAAACAAGGAGATTAAGTGCTTTGCTTTTGGGCACACTTAGCATTAAACATAAAAGCACTCATGCAAGAGAAAAGATTCGGGGGAGTTGCTCTCCAAGATATAGGGACAAGAAAATGAAGGCACTTCAAATTAAACATGTAGAAATATAATAAAAGACCCAGAAAAAAATACATTACCTCATTACTACATAGCACTTAGACTTGCTAGACTGAGACCACCAAAGAACACTGTCCAACATAATTTTGGCACACTACCACCATTTAACAAGACATGCATACAAGCCATCAGAGGACACAACATTTTAATTAATCAGGGAAAAAACATAATTTACCACATTTTCTATAAATGTAGTACAGTTATACCAGCACAGAAAATCTTACAAGACATACTCGACACACTTACAAAACAAAAAACATACATTTTCAAGGCCATTATTTTTAACTCAATTCCCAAGACACTATCAGATACCCACATAAAGTTGATCATTTTGCTCTCGGAATATTGTAATTTAATATGGATATGGTGCAATAAATCAGTGTTTGACTACAAAGTTATCCACCCAGCTCTTTTCCTCCATTTGTTCATTCAATGAGCGACAAGTATTTTATAACCTGTCCACTTCCTCCAGCTCCCCGTAACTCAAATCCAGGATCCTTAACCCGTCAAATATTCTTAAAGCCAAGCCTTTAGTTTATACACTATCTTACCCCCTCTTGTTTTTTTTTTTTAAATTTTGATGCCCATAAATTTGTTTCCGTTTTTGCAAAAGCATGGAAAAAGGAAAAAAGTTAATAATGTCAGAGTGTAAGATAGGATGTGTAAATGAGTGTGTGCGAGGGAGTGAGGTTTTTTCAACGTACTTTTCCATCTTCTGCTTCATTCACTGTCAGATGTCAACTTGAATAAGTTCAAAGAAAGCAGTGGTCAGCCTGAGGCTGTTGATATCTCCGTAGATTTTCTCCAGGAATGGTACTGGTGATGGCCATATGCATTTTCTCTGTTCCTCATATGTTGGGCACCTTTGAAGCAGATGTTCGGCAGTCATTTTATCGGTGCCACAGTCACACTCATCAGTAGTTCCTATCTTTACTTTGTTGAATAGATGGTATCTCAATCTGTTATGACCTGTGCAAAGTCTGAAGATTACCACTTGTTCACTTCTGCTGAGCTGGTAATATGGATCATTTTGTGTGTGGCCTGAATGCTCTTCTTCCCACTTGTGCCTGTACCTAGGCTTGGTAAAACTCTTGGCCTCCTCATAAGTTATGTTTGTGTCAAGTTGAGGATGTTTTCCCCTTTCCATTGCCAATCTATCAGCCTCTTATTTCCAGGGATGTTGCAGTGAGAAGGGATCCACTGTATCACAACTCTTTTGTATTGCTGACATAGTCTGTAAAGTGTTACTCTTAGGTCATCCAGTTCAGCATTACTTTGACTTTTCAGCATTGTAATCACTGACAGCGCATCTGAGAAGATAGCTACTGGTCTCTCTTCTGTCATTAGAATTTCTGATGCAAATTTTAGGGCCTCTGCTCTGAAGTTACTTGAAAATTATCATGTTGCGACTGCTATCATTTTTTGTGTGCCATTGCTTAACACATTAACTACCGCAAGCCGCTGTCAGCGGCTCACAAAATAAACACATTTGGAACGTAAGCCGCTCAGAGCGCCAATTTAATTTTAGTAATAAAACGAATGAAAAATGTACTGTAACACTTTCTGATCTGGTTCAAGATTTTAAGCTGCCACCGGAAAACAAATTCCCAAAGCATGGTTGTTGTAGAACACTGGAAAATTGATATTATGTTCATATTTTTCAGCGTTTTGGGTTAGTTACCAAATCGTGTAAAACTGTTTACTGTGGCAACTAGTGATAGGACTACAAAAAATGTGTGTACATCTCGTCTAACGGCTGAATAGGATAGAAACATGTTTCAACAATTGACTGACAGATCTAGCGACGAGGACAAGAGTGAAAATGGTGTGCACATTGATTGAAATAGTGATTTTGGTAGAGATGGGGTGAAAGCAGTTATAATTAAGAAAATATTGCGAGTCCTTGGCCATCGGCGGGCCGTTAAATAGCAACAACCTCTATTAGAGTTACAAACGGTGCTAATTGTAATAGTACATTCATTTATCTTTAAAATGACGTGTAATTCATAAAAATCTGTAAACAATTACGAAAACTACAGCTTACTTTGTGCAAACACATACAGGATGAAAATATGAAAAAAATTTAATTCGGCCACAGTTTGTTTTTCAATTCAGTAGTTAATGTGTTAAGCTCAGGAAGACTCCTCCACTCCCATCTTCTGTTGCATTAGTTGTTGATCCATCTGTGTATGCATGGATCCAGGTGTTGTTTGGGTATTGTTTCTCTAGATATTTTGTGGTTAGGACTCTCCTTTCTGTTTCATTTTGGCTGTTCTTTCTCTCAATACCAGGAACGTTTTCTATCATTTCAGGGAAGCACTGTTGTTTCCAAATTGGTAGCTTGTGTGCAGTACATATTGGCGTAGCTGTTGATATTGTGTTTATGGGGTCTGCTCTCATCCTTGTTTTGACTGTCTCTACAAAGTTGCTTTACGTCAACCTTCCCCTGCCAAGTCCATTTATTCTCTGGTGCATTGGGTGGTCTATCAGCCTCCTGAACTTCTCGGCTTGTTGCTGGGCTCTGCTTTTTTTTTCTTTTTTTTTTTTTCGTACGCCCGCTAATACTCGAGGCGAAATCTCAGGTTATTATTTATGTCTAACCTGACATTGATTTTACGTGAGTATCCCTTTATTTCTTGTACAGAGACAGGTGTCCCTCGCCATTCAGGCAAATACTCGCCGATTTCGGAGGTACCCATTGCAGCTGGGTCGGCTCAGGAGCCGCCAGTCCCTGGTCGACGACACTCCTTTAAATGTTCTCGCCAGGTCTCGAGTTAATCCAGTCCAAATCCCGGTCGACAAAAAATTCTCAAATGCCGTCGCCCGGGTTTGATCCTGTATCACCCGGTCGCCAGAGTGGTGTTGTAACCACTACGCTAGCGCAGCTCCCGGTTGGGCTCTGCTGTCTCTTCTATCCTCCATAGGCTGGAGGTGAGTAATCTTTTCCAACTCGTCAATGGTTTTTGAGTATTTTTCCATGAAACTTCTTTATTGAAACATAAAATTAACATGGTTTTGTCAATTTAAATGGGGGAAAAAAAAATTTGTTAGTATGGTTTTCATGCGGAAATTTTACAAGTGGGAGAAATGTATCTAGTTCGAACTTAAAAAAAAAAAAAAAAGCAATGATGAAAAATGCAGCACTATATCAGGCCGCCTTTGAGATCTTCTGATGCTCTCTGGATATTTCTTATTCTTAAAACCAAGCCTTTAGTTTATACACTATCCTACCCCCATCTTGTTTTTTGTAATTTTGATGCTAATAAATTTTTTTCCGTTTTTGCAAATGCATGGGAAAAGGAAAAAATAGTTAATAACATCAGAGCGTAAGAAAGAGTATGTAAATGAGTGTGCGAGGGAGTGAGGATTTTTCAATGTATTTTTCCTTTAAACTGATTTATTGAAACATAAAATTAACATTGTTTCATAAATTCAAATGGAACAAAATAAATTTTTGTTAGTTCGGTTTTGATATGAAAATTGTAGAAGTGGGAAAAATGAATCTAGTTCAAACTAAAAAAAAAAATAAAAGCAATGATGAGGAATGTAGCACTATATCCTGCCACCTTCGGGATCTTCTGATGCTCTCTGGATAAGCCCCTAGCCAAGGTAAGTCTAATGCCATCTCCCAGTCATTTGCACAGTCAAGAAGATATGGTAAACTGCTACTGGATTTACTTGGTTTGGGGCATGCTGACTTTCCTGCTCTTAGAAAGTATGTATTTGTGGTGCTCAGTCTGACACTTCACCTTCACCCTTGCCAGGTCTATTGGAGCAGCCAGCTCATTTTAGTGCTTTGTTGAGGCGCCATGTGCATCAGCCTTGCCCTAATGCCACCTTGCAAGCTGAGAGTATGTGTTCAAGTGTCTGTCTCTCATGGCACAGGGGACACTGACCATCAACAGAATGTCCTCATCGCACAAGTTTTGCGGAGGTCATACATTGATCTAATAATGAAGCAGAGTTTAAGAGGTGTCATGTGCCATATATTATTCCATGTCAAGGACCTTTACAGGGCTTCCCATGTAGTCCATTGGCCTTGTTGTGCCTACTGTACCATTTTGTGCATCCTCTTATCATTCTCAGCTCCTGGTATATCCTGAATAACCATGTCTCTGTGTTCCCCGTTTGATGCATTGGACCACCAGAGAAAGTCATCATGGCCAAATCCCAGTCTGTTCATCTGTGTGTATCCATTACCTCACTCAGCTTGAGTGACTCCGGCAGCACCAACGGCTTCATCCACTTTCCACTTCCTTCCAGTTTTCAGTGTGTGCTGAATGGACTTAACAAGGTCATCTGCTGACATGCACAGCATCATTGTGAGCCTTGCCTTTCCTACTTTGTATTCTTCCAACTGACTTGAAAGGAAGCACAAGCTTTGCCTTCTAGCAGTACAGTGCTATGTCTGACAGACCTGGTGGCACTCATAGCCATTTCCTCATGAAATTTTGCTCTATAGCTTCCACTGTCCTGGTGCTTATTTTATATATAAGCAGTGGCAATAGCAATTTTGGTAACAACATGAACTGGAGGCATCACAGTTTGAACTTTCTTAGGAGTCTGCTTTGGTCTATGATCTGTAGTCCTCTGTCTGCCATTTCTAGTGTCTGTTGAGCTGCCTTTGAGTCTTTTAATGAGGCATCATACACACCTTCAAAGTTGCCCATTATATGTGGTACAGAGAAAGTGCATATGGCCAATGCCAGCTCCTTTCATGGAAAAGCTTTACGGGGATTCAAATAGCCTCAAGCTGACTACTGCTTTCTTTGAGAACATTCAAGTGGATGTCTGAAAGTGTACAAAGAAGAAGAAGAAGAAGATACACTCTGCCAAGACATTTAACAGGGTCACACTTTTTGTGACAGAAGGGATTCTTTGGTTTGAAACCATGAATGTGGCCTCACATTTTCTGACTGATAAGCTTCTAGACTTCTTAGTTCAAAGCTCATTCTGCAACAGCTGACTAGTTCATCCAGGAGTGCTAACATTCTCAGGGCCTGGTGTTCATCTAATGTCAGAACTGTTGTGTTATCGATGAATGCTTTAAGCAGTGGCATGTGACCCCTTCCATTGAGCTTTGGACCTATTGCAGATAATTTAGCCGGCACTGAGGATTACCTGCACAGCCAAAACAAATGTCGGAGAGATGGTACACCCCATCATAATTCCAACTTGTAGGACAATCCACTTCGTAATGTACTCTCTGGATGAAAATCTGACAGAGAACCCTGAGAAATACAACTTCAGCATTGCTGCAATTTCTTGTGGGACATGGTACATTTCCAGGACCTGCCACAACATCTGGTGTGGAACGGATCATACACATTAGATAGATCCAACAAGATTACATGGAGATTTGTTCTGTCAGACTTAGCCTTTACAACTGCTTCCCAAATCATCATGGCATGCTCTAGACACCCTAGTGTATTTGGGATATCTCCTTTCTGGATGGCGTGTCAATATATTCATTCTCCAGGAGGTTTGAGGTGAACCTTTTAGCCATCACTGAGAAGAATATCTTCCCTTACACATTAAGTAGTGAAATATGGCCTGAACTGACCAATGTCTGTAGAATTTTGTTCCTTCGGGATGTAGACTCCAATCGCCTTTCCCCACTCTTTGCTTACAAGCTGATTTTTCCAAGCATTTTTCAGCCGCTTCAGAACTTCAGGATATACATATGGGATGCCATGAGGACCTGGAGCAGGCTTGCAATGCGCTTTCTGGACAATGCTTTCTATTTCTTGCATTGTTGGGGGCTTGGTGTTAAATTCAGCTCCTGGCTTATTAGGTCATATTAGGCCTGCCATGCTGCCAAGCAGCTCATCTTTGCGACCATCTGAATAAGTCATTCATTTCATCATTCATAACCCTCCACTCCCAAAGGAGCATAGGCCTTCAACAAACACATGCCAAGTCCTCCTGTCACCTGCCATCATCTCAAGTTCTTTACACGTTCTCATCATTTTCACTTCTGTTTCCAGCTCTCTTCTCTATGTGCTTCTTCGTCTACCACTGCCTCTCTTGCCCTGGGGATTCCAGAACAAGAACTGCCTTGTAATGCTATCAACAGGTTTCCTCAGCATATGTCCTATCCATCGCCATCATCATCTTCCCATATCTTGTTCCACTGGCACTTGTCTAGTTCTTGTCATCAGTTCCACATTGGTAACCTTGTCATACCATTTGAATCCCTCTATTCTATGCAGGCACCCATTTATGAAAGTCTGTAGCTTTCTGGTTGTTGTCTTTGTTGTTCTCCATGTCTCAGAACCATACAATAGGACTGACTTCACATTTGAGTTGAAGATTCTTACTTTTGTAGTGGATCAGATTTCTCTTGATCTCCATATATTTCCCAATGCAATGAAAGCTCCTCTTGCTTTTTGTATTCTTATTTTGATATCACTGTCTGTCCCTCCAACTTTGTCTATATTGCTGCCAAGATATGTGTACGATTCTACATCTTGTATTGGTGCTTCTTCAAGTTCAACCCTGTTTTCATTACCTGCATTTATTCTCATTATCTTTGTCTTTTCCCTGTGTATTTTCAGACCCAATTACTGTGACCTCTCACCAAGTGTTTTCAATTTGTCCTGCATCTGATTATGGGACAGAAGAGCCAAGTCATTAGCAAAATCCAGATCATCCAACTGCTTAGTCAGAGTCCACTGGACTCCATTTCTGTTGTATGTTGTCGATGTTCTCAAAACACAGTCTATTGCTAGTAAGAAAAGAAATGGAGACAAGAGGCATCCCTGTCGCACTCCTGTTCTTATCCCAAACGGTTCTGTAAGTTGTCCTTCATGAAGACTCTGCATGTCATGTCTTCATATGTATTCTTTTTTAAATTAATGATCTTCAGGGGAACTCCATAATGCCTCACCAATTTCCAAAGTGATTCTGTCCACACTGTCAAATGCCTTTTCGTAGTCCACAAATCCGATGTATAGTGGTGAATTCCATTCCAGACTTTGTTCAACTATTATTCTCAAAGTCGCTATCTGGTCTGTACAGGATCTATTTTGTCAAAAACCTGCTTGTTCATCTCTTAGTTTCTTGTCTATGGACTCTTTTATTCTCTCGAGGATAATCCTGTTTAATACTTTTTCTGGCACTGATAGTAACATTATTCCTCTATAATTTGTGCACTCTTGTAAATTTCCCTTCTTGGGCAACTTAACCAGATATCCTTCCTTCCATTCTGCTAGTATCTCTTCTTTTTCCCAGACTTTACCAAGTAATTTATATAACATCTCTGTAGCCATGTCGATATCTGCTTTGATGGCCTCTGCTGGAATGACATCAGGTCCAGACGCTTTTCCATCTCTTAGAAGCTTTATCTTCTTCTTCTTTGATGCTTAGCCGCCGACCGTCAAAGCAGTCAGTGGCCATTACGCCTGGTGGCATCTTGTAGGGCAACAACAAATTGATTCCACTTTGCTCGGTCAGCGGCCATCCTTCGTACAGTGCCCCAATTCTGGTTCATTCTTTGCATCTCAGCCTCCACAGTTCTTAGCCAAGTTGGTTTTGGTCGGCCTCTCTTTCGTTTTCCTTCAGGGGTCCATAGCATAGCTGTTCTTGTGATGGCATCGGGGTCTCTTCTGAGGACATGGCCAACCCAGCTCCAGCATCTGCCAGCTATGATGGTGTGCATGTCCTCTTGCTTGCTCCAAGTAAGCAGATCGTGGTTGGTAATGGTATTCGGCCAAAAGATTCGGAGAATTTTTCTTAGGCATGTTGTGTGAAAAGAGGACAATTTCGACATTTCCTTCTCTGAAACTCTCCAGCTCTCTGCGCCATAGAGAAGCACAGAAAGCACACAGCTCTGATATAATCCTAATTTTGTGCTTGTGCTGTACTGAGAGGACTTCCAGATGTTGTTTAGACTAAAAAAGGCTGTTGTTGCTTTGTTCATTCTGTTGTTGATGTCTTTGCTTGCTAGAAGCTTTATGGCTTTCTTTATTTTTTCCTTCGTTGGTCTTTCACCATTAATTTGTAGCTCTTCTTCTGCTGGCTGGATGTCAGGATGGTTTTGTGGAGCTGGTCTATTGAGAAGGTCCTCAAAATATTCTGTCTACCTCTTCATTTGCTCTTGTATATTGCTGAGCAGTTTTCCATTCTTGTCTTTTATAAGGCAACTTGTTTGCTTGTATTTCCCTGTCAGTTTCTTTGTGCTGTTATACAGTTCTCTCATATTTCCTTTGGCTGCAGCATCCTCTGCCTCTCTTGCCAACTCCTCAATATACTTCCCCTTGTCTCTTTTGATACTTCTTTGTTTGCTTCTGTATACACTTCTTGAGCCTTGGCTTTGGAACTTCTGGTTCTGCTTGTGTTTAAATCTGCTTTCTTGTTTTTTCTGTCTTTTATCTTATTGATGGTTTCTGTTGTTATCCATGCTTTTTGTTGTCATTCCCTTTTCCCCAGTATTTCTTCACGTCTCCTTCCATACTGTTTTGATTTTCTGCCAATAGTCTTCTGTATTCTCTACATCTTCCAGCTGTTAGAGCACTTGGAATTTGTTGGGTATTGTGACCGCAAATTTGTCTCTTGTTTCTTGATTTCTTAGATGTCCTACATTAAATTGTTGTCTATAATTTTGCATTGTTGCATATCTCTTGAGTTTCATTTTTACTTTGGCTATCAGAAGGTGGTGATCTGATGCCACGTCTGCTCCTCTATATACCTTTACATCCTGCAATGATGATCTAAACTTCTTGTTTATGCATATATGATCAATCTGATTTTCTGTTCTATGGTCTGGTGATATCCATGTTGCCCTGTGTATTCTCTTATGTGGAAACATGCTTCCTCCTATAGCCAGTTGATTTGAAGCACAGAAGTTTGAGAATAGTTCCCCATTTTCATTCATTATTCCTAACCCATGTTTTCCCATGACTTCTTCAAAGCCGGTGTTGACTATACCTATCATTGCATTCATGTCACCCATCAAAATTGTGATGTCTCTTCTTTTTACTTTTTCCATAATTTCCTGTAGTCTGGTATAAAATGCTTCTTTCACAGACTCTTCTTTGTCTTTAGTTTGTGCATAACATTGGATGACATTTACATTTATTTTCTTATTAGCTGTTTTAAAAGTAGCTGTAAGATGCAACAATAGTGAATGCAGTCAGTGACCCATAGCTTGACTGCTTGCATCAGGACCAGCAAACCAGAGCTGGTCAAGACCGTACTCCACCTCCACGTGGTGGTCCTGGAAACAGTCTGCAGCAGTGCAGTCTGGCTGAGCGAGTACGGATCGAAATGGGAAGGCAAACCCGGTCCCTAAAAAATACTGTGCAGGGCGAAGAAGAAAAGTAGCTGTTATTATTCTGGGTCCAACGGCTTCCCATTCAATGAGTGCTTTCTGTGCTTCTTTAGATAACATAAGAGCTACCCCTTCACTGTGGTGTGAACTTACGTCTTCATGTCCTGAGGACAGCACCAATTCACCTGTGATGAGTTTCTTCTTGTCTACCCCCTTCCACTTTGTTTCACACAGTCTCAGAACCTCGATTTTTTATTCTCTCATTTCTGCTGCTACTTTGGCCACTTTCCCTTGTTCGTTTAATGTCCGAACATTCCAGGTGCCAAATCTGGAAGTTCTCCTAGAAGAAAGAAGGTTAGTCAGTAACACAGACTCCTTTAGGCCTTCTCTGTGTTGCATCATACGCCTCCCTGCGAGAGGACCTTCCCCTGTCTTGGATGGCTGTTTTATTTTCCTTAATTGACTTGTCCATATTTGTTGAAGTTTTTTGTGGTTTAAATTTTTTACAGGATGGAGTAACAAGCCCCATGCCCAACCCTCCTTAGTCGCTTTCTACGACATGCTTGGCAGGGAACAGAGTTATTATTCTTTGCTCCCCTTTCGGGCCCCGGTAACACATGGGTGTGAATAGGTCATCCTAAGGTGTTATTCCAGATCTTCTTTCCCGTTGTTTAGTGTTCCTGACCGTGGCTGTTCAAACAGTTCTTTGGCAAACTGGAAGGGCTCCCTGAAGAATCTTTCCCTTTCCCTTTGTGTTTTCCTTCTTTTCCTGCACAACCTTCCTGCTCTATAAAGAGCATTATGTTGGCCTTTCAGGTACTCCCAAACCTGACGTAATCCTTTCCTTCTCTGTGTCCACTGCGTTCTTGAACTGTTTTCGGGCATGCTTCTTTTGCTCTCTTCTATTCTGATTTGTCTTCTACATTTTTGTGATGGGTTACTTTCCATTGCCTCTCTGACTAATAACACTTTGTGACAGTGAAGATATATCATGTCGCTGAAGATTTCCAGTATTTTTCTCCAGGGTTATCTGCTTCAGGTTATTATCCAACTCTTTTGACAAGGCTTCGTCCAGCTGTTCCCAAAGCCCTTTTGCACTGGCAGGTGGAAACTTGATTGCATCTCTTTTCCCTTCCAAGAAGTGTTTGAGATCATTATCAGGCAGATCAACTCGAATATTCTTCGTGTTATGGATTGACTTCTGGCTGAGGTGTTCTAACATCTTACCCATCGTAACAGAGTGCTGTTGAACTACCACTGATACACTCTCACACCCCTTTTTCATTCTGTGGATCTTCATGCCCCTCTGAGTAGAAAATTTCACAAAACAGGCATATGGAAATTCAAGCTGTTGATCAGAACTCAAAGTCCATGTAACTGGTCTGGTCGATTCCAATAAGGCACCTGTGGATTCATCATTCTCCCCCCTCCCCCTACTTTTGGTGAATCCTGGGAGCATCTATCATTTTTGGGTTCTCTAGCTTATGGGATGCCAACCCGGTCAGCCGGGTCCTAGCCTTTCCCAGTGCCATCTGTCTTTCCAGAAGCCTATTGGTCTTTTCCCGATTGTCAGTCGTCTGACCATGTGACATCATTTCAACAGTCCTAGTTCTAAAACCTACAGGGTAAGAGAGGCAGAGCTAGAACAACAAACACATGGAGACAGAAATAAACATGATGACGAAGATGTGGAAAGAACTTGAGCCATATGTCATGTGACAGGAAGACTTGAGCAGATGTCATGTGACAGGAAGACTTGAGCAGATGTCATGTGACAGGAAGACTTGGCGTGTGTTTGTTGAAGGCCTAGGCTCCCTTGGGAGCTAAAAGGTATTTGAACGATTTTTTTTTTTTTTGGCGTACGCCCGCTTTTACTCGAGGCTAAATCTCAGGTTACCAACGGGCTGATCACCCGTTTGCCAGTCACTTCGATTACGGAAACAACAGCAAATGGATTGATTTGCCGTTGCCCTAAAGACGCCAATAGGCGTGATGGGAAACAATGGCAAAGAAAACCTATCTGCTGTTGCCCTAAGACGCCACTAGGCGTAATGGCCACTGACTGCTTTGACGGTCGGTGGCTAAGGACGGAAGAAGAAGAAGAAATCTCAGGTTAGTATGTCTAACCTGAGACTGATTTTTACGTGAGTATCCCTTTTTTTCTTGTACAGAGACAGGTGTCCCTCGCCATTCAGGCAGACACTCTCCGATTTGGAGGTACCCATTAGAGTTGGGTCGACGACACCCTTCAAAACTTACTTGCCAGGGCTCGAGTTAATCCAGTAAAAATCCCGGTCGACGAAAAATCTTCAAATGTCCTTGCCCGGGTTTGATCCTGGGTCACCCAGTCGCCAGAGCAGTTTGGTACAAACTACACCAGCGCAGCTTCCGAATGATTGATTGATTCACTGATAGCTAACAAAGAAAACAGAGACACAGTTATGTAACCTGAGGAGGTTATGAAAGTGAGGAGGACTGCAGTAAGGCTATGATTAAGAGTTTGACAAATTACACAATGTGTGAATTTTAAATTATATTATTGATATCTAAGTCTTTTTAGTTGCTGTTTGAGTATTGATGTCTTAATAAATATATGACAAATTATACAATGTGTGAATTTTCAATTATATTATTGATGTCTAAGTCTTTTTAGTTGTTGTTTGAGTACTGATGTCTTAATAAATATAATTGAAGCATATTGTCCATCTATCTATCCACATAAAATTGTTTGACAGCTTCTAGGCTACATAGAAGTCTAAGATTTTGCATGCTAATTGGACTTAGATACGATGCATTAGAAAAATCTGAAAAACCAAAAATTAAATACAACAATACTGCAATTAAGCCAGCAACACTGAATGCCAAGGAAAGTAATTATATAATAATTTTTTTATTTTAAAGGAAAGTTAGCAGCTTATTATAAAATTAAAGATTGTATGTGATTTATAATCTAAAATTTTCTTACTTTTACAACACAGCTTTTAAAAATTAAGCAAATAATTTGGGAATATAAAAGTTTAAAAACAATATTTAACAATGTATATTGCTAATATTAATATTGTATAATTATGAAGTGTCGGCGTCTGTGGCCTAATGGATATGAACGCAGTTTCATAATCCAGATATACCAGGTTTGAAACCAGCTGCAGGCGGTTTGGTAGCAGATCACTTTGTGTGGATTTTTAACAATGGTATAAGCGCCGTACCGTTCAGAAAGCAATGGCAAACTACTGAATGAAAAAAATTGCCTAGAAAAATCACAAACAGCCAATAAAAGCTGGGGTTGATTGCCACGTCCTGTAAAGGATAAGCAACTAACTTTTTATAATTATGAAGTAGTTCACTTTAGAAAGAAGATTGTCATTATGCATACAATTTACAAGTATGCTTTGTAGTGTCTGTGCCTGAAAGAATATGTATTCATTTAATAAATGTATGGAAGGCATACACACATTTAAAATGCACCGAAATACAATGAGGTCACTGTAAACATGAGTGATTGCAGCACAGTAAAAGGGACATTTTCTGAAATTGCAGAAAATGTCAAGCATATCAGTGAAAAATGGACTGCAAAGAAGAAATTGGTGCTACTTAAAATTTTACAATTGTCTGTGCTGCATTTCCAGTCTTTGCACTTGTGGCTTAGCGTTGCTACATTTGTCATTTTACATTTGCTTATTTCCTTATTTAGTCTGCTGTACTCTTATCTGTCCTTGCTTAGTTTTTGGTCCTGCATCCATCAATTGTACAATTTTAAGTGCATGAACTCCATAGCACCGGCGAGAATCCCAATGTTTGTATATAATGTATAGGAATCACACATTCTATACATATTTTTTGTGGTGGGTAGGTTTTCTCATTTTTAAATTTTGCCAGGGCAGCAGCCTGATAAGCCTACTCTTTACGATTTCCAACTGCCGTGGGATTTTTAACGTGCGCAACTTGCACACGGGATCTCCTATTTTTTCGCCCTTGTCCGAGAAGGTTAGGCATTTGATCTCACTACCCATGAGACCAGGGGGTAGTATGACATAATTAGGACCAACTGGTTCTGAAAAAAATATTTCAATACATTATAATCCCTCAACTTGGATTTAAACCCGCTACCTCAAGAATATGAGGTGGACGCCATACCTCTGAGCCACTCCCCAAATTTTGTAGATGGTAAAGGTACAAACAACAACGGGCTGATCACCCGTTTGCCAGTCACTTCGATTACGGAAACAACAGCAAATGGGTTGATTTGCCGTTGCCCTAAAGACGCCACTAGGCGTGATGGGAAACAATGGCAAAGATAACCTATCTGCTGTTGCCCTAAGACGCCACTAGGCGTAATGGCCACTGACTGCTTTGACGGTCGGTGGCTAAGGATGGAAGAAGAAGAAGAAGAAAGGTACAAACAAAGGTAAATTTATTATAAGAAAATTAATAGTGAGGACCACAGAAGTAAAAACAAATCTACATTTTGAATGTTGTAGACTACACTAATTCATTTGACAAAGTGAATCAAGAATAAATTATCAACATGTTATAAAGCATAAACTTCTGTGGTAAGAGCTTGAGAATAACAAAGAACATGCGATGGCAACAAACAGCTGATGTAAGAATTAGCAGCCAAATATGAACTTTTCAGCAAGTAAAAAAATAGTGTTACACAGGGATGTGTGCTCTCATCAGATGGGTTCAATGTGCACAGTGAAGAAAAAAAATGAAATTCATAGATGTTATTGTTAATCAGAATCAACCTCACTGCTTACTTACTTAGTCGTTCCTCTTCTACCGTGAGGTGTAGAGGTCGACCTCACTGCACTTTAGGACAAAACCCATGGGTGCTCAGTTTCCCCACAGCAAATGTCGAAGAGTATGAATGTTAATTGTACCTGTAGTGCGCTGGTTGTACATATGATAGTTGCATCCTCTCTCACTTCCATCTGTGCTAGTCCAACATTTGATGCCAAACGCAAACAGTTTCAGCCTGTTGATTCATCCATTGCAATGTCATTTTCTAGAAAAAAAAGGGGGGGATCCCATTACATGACCACTGAGGCATAGTGGGAATATGGTGTTAGCCCCATATTTTCTTGACCATCAGCACACTAGGGGAATATCTCTCTCTTATCCATATTCAGTGTCCCCACAATGGGTGCTCTCGAGGCCAATCTATCAGCTCTCTCACTGCCACGTACCCCAGCAAGACCAGGACAGTAGATCCATACCAGTTCTTGGAGACTTGAGGATTCTATTGATGTTTTCCATTCCTGCTGCAGCCACCTGTTCTGAACTTTCCAAAGCATGGCCTGAGAGTCTAACAATAAAACTGCCCTGGTTGATGGAGTTTAAGACAACCACATCAGTGCTGCAGTAACTGCCTCTACCTCCAGACAGAAGTTATAATCATCTAGAAAAGTACTCTGAAATACTTTTTCAAAGTAAATGGAACAATTTTAAAACAGGTTCATATATTCAAATCCCTGGGCACGTCAAAAAAATCAGATGGATGTTGTATTTCAGAAGTGATGTGCAGAATATACCAAGTAAAAGCAGTATTCATTTAAAATGAAAAGCATTTTATGCAAAAAACTTTTTTGATCGGTGGAAGTAAGAAAGAGATCTCTTCAGAGTTTTATAAGACCAATCATGAACATACAGAAGTGAGTTATGGACATTAAGTAAACAAGCAGGAAAAGCACCATATTCCAGATATGTGGCTTTACAGATAGGAAGAATGTTAAAAATTACATGAGCAGTTAAAATGGGGATGACTTGAAAGGTGCCAATGTGCAAAGGAAATTTATTCCTCAGGATAGAATCAAGCAATCCACTTTCTTTTGGGGATTGTTATGAGAAGGAAGCTGGAGTTGTATCATGACAATAGGAAAGATTAGAAGGAAAAAGAGATAAGGGACGATAAAGAGAGAAGATTCTGGAAAGTTTGAAATCATGGCATGTGTTACGGTGGAAAAAATATAGAGGATCATGCAGGATAAGTGAATGATAGCAGGTGTTCTTTCCGGACATTATGGTCAGTATACATAACAAAAGCCGGCAGGTGAACAGGTCCACGGGAAATATGGTTGACATTTATTGTACATCCATCACAAGGAGACATCCATCAAGATTATATACATGCATAGTATATGGCAGGAAAATATGTAAAAAATGCGATTAACCAGTTACATCAGTCAATAACGAGCCTCAATCATTAGGCCTTCTTCATCTCCATTGTTAATAGTAGAGTAAATATATATAGAGCTATCCTTAAATCTGTTATCAATCTTGGCTGTGTACTAGTAGGTAGGGCAAAATTTCCTGGTACGCAAGTAATGTGGGCGAAAAAACTGATGATGGCGACCTAAACTCAGTTACCCCAATATCTTTGAGATACTCCTTACGAAAAATATCAAAAGGGGTCGTGCAAGACTTCTCAATAAGTTTCCTTCCCCATCTAGAACGTTCTTAACAAGGTGGCGGCCTTTGAAAAATACATTAAAATGCCCCAGTTAGAAAAAAAAACATCTCCATACAAATCCTGGAGCTTTTAGAAGAAAATCACGTCCACCTCAACTAGTGAACGAATACGAAGGTCCTAACAATTAACACACTGAACCCATGACATGTGACAAAAACTATGTCACTAGTGGACTGTCGCTCACCACAGGTGAACGCTTCGTGCAAAAAGTAGTTTTGTCTACAGGCGAAACACAATTCCTCACATAAAATTGAACATGTGCTAGCATGTAGTAAACATGCTACAATATATTATCTGCATCCCAAATCTACCCTTTAACAGCATGGAATAGAAAGACGGGACAACAGATTTGATAAAAAGTACTGTAGATAGGACATTCTGTTCATAAAAAGGTATGTCACACAGTTTAAAAAATACTGGATTAATATTTAAACAGGAATTTCAGCTTTGGTAACTTTTTCCTATATTTAATTTTAATATTTAATTTTATGTTTGAAAAAAAAAAAGTTATTTTCAAATTCCCCGTGCATAGAACGGGCAAGACCTCAAGTATGATAATAAATGAAAATGCCAGAAAGGTTCATAAGTACGAGCAGATTGACTATTATCCTCTATATATGTTAAACTAACTGCCATCAAGGTGTCAATACCTGTCGAGGTATGGCGGCTTGCGTACCCTGATTACTCCCAGAGCTATGCCAGCGGGAGTTTTACTCCTGGAAGGTTCTACCAGCTGGACAGGTTTGCACACGGGCAGGGGTCAGACTAAAGCAGACACCCTGGTCCTCCAGGTTGGGGGTTTTAGCATAGGGCTGACACCCCTGTCTATGTAAAAAAAAATTGAAGTTACGGAAAACAACAACGAATAAACATACTTTGCTGCGGGAGAGACATCGGAGTCTGAGGCTCGTATGACTGTCAGTGGTGAAAGCTGAAAGGAAGCCACTGACATGAGAAACAGACGTCCTGACCGCAAAACATGATACAAAGAAAAGGATTTTGGAATGTTAGGACAATGAATGAGATGGGTAAACTAAAAAAACAGGTCATGGTAGAAATGAGAAACTATAGGTTACACATTCTAGAGATAAGCGAGAGCGAGAGCAGATGGACAGGGGCAGGAAAAGTTTAAAACAGCAAACAGAAGAACATTACTGTTACTCTGGAGAGAGGATGGGACAGCACCCAAAGAAGGTGTAGCCCCATTATTCTACAGAAAGGAATGAAACGGACATTACTGGAATGGAAACCCTGTCAACAACAGACTGATAAGATTAAGATTGAGAGGTAGATTCACCAATACTACAATAATACAATGCTACGCACCAACGAATGACAGCGATGAAGAGGTCAAGGATGAATTCTATCAACAACTGCAGAAAGAAATGGAAGACACACCAAGATATGATCTTATTATAGTAATGGGAGACCTCAATGCGAAAGCTGGTACACACAATACATATAATGAAAGAGTAATGGGGAAATGCAGCAGCGGAACAGCAAATGAAAATGGGGATAAATTAATAAGTTGTTTCTGTAGCATTAACAACCTGGTCATTGGAGGAACACTTTTCACACATACAGAAATTCACAAATTAACATGGGAATCACCAAATGGTCAGGACAGAAACCAGATAGACCACATCATGATTAACGGTAGATGGAGACATGCATTATGTTGCTGTCGTTTTTGACGGTTTCATAGGACGTAAATCTATTTAATATTTTTTGATGATCTAAGGTAGAGAAAACTTGTATATTAACTCTCTGGGACAGGTTGATTTGGGGTTATCTTCCCTTTGTTTTATTCATATGTGTTGACCTGTCTTAAGTCGGGGGGTTAGCTGTTCTCAGATCTGTTCTGTCTACGCTATGCGCAAGTTTTTTGAGAGCGCGAAACGGAGAGATTCTGTCAGGGAGTGATGAACTGGGTTCTGACCAGACTAGTATGCCCGTGGGACTTCTCTGCATTATATGGGGGAAAGATAGTCTTCAGTGTGACTGTGATGTCAGTGATTCTCCCCAGAGTTATTCTGTTCGTCAGGAATGACGAGAGTTATTATTTGTGTATTTCTCGGATTCTGTCAAAGGTAAAAGAAACTTAATTATTATGCCTAAGTTGCAGAACATTTTGTGTCGACATGTGAGTAGGGCTCACAGTTCTTTGAGATACAACGTCCATTATGTGTGCTCGATGTAGCCAACTAAGACTATTCGTCTAACTATATTACAGAAGCCCAGTGAAGAGAGATTATGATGAAAAACCGCATGTTAGCGGTATGTTTCAGCATGGATGATTATGCCTGCCCATGAAGAATACACAGTTGTTCACATTATTATAGAGGCCCGATATTACGGCCGATATCTTTGAGCAGAAGAAGTGTCTGGCATGTGAAGCCAGATGAAGTCTTGACTTTCATTAAAACAAGTTCATAGACTTTGATATTAAGCAAACTGGAACCGCCTTTATTGTGCGGGATATTTGTTAAAAAAAAAAGGACTACCTGACGCATTTAGTTAGGGGCCTGAGCTACAGTATGAAACAAACATAAATTGTCAAGCCAGCTCTACTAGCATCTTACACATGAGCTATGCAAGATTTTATGATGCTTGATATTTTATAATCATTACCACACATGAAATGTCCATGATCCTTTGTGCTATTGACTGTGTCTGTCTGTCAGCATACTGTAGCCGTAATAAATGTTGAAGAAAAGTCATCGGTATTATTCAGGTCTATGACTTCTACTTGTGGTGGGTGAGTTTGATGTGTAGATGAATAAGAGCCTATACGATTTCGTGTTCCCAATCTGCTGTTTCCTACACACACACCTTTACTCTTCTACCACATCCTACTACGAGTACTACGCTCTCTGAACAACACGTATGCGTATTGCTGTTTTATGTGTGAGTGTCTGCACTACACCCCATGGCAGCGCCTCACGTGCTGACCTAATTACACCGCAACACTGTAACATGTCCAGGCACGACTCGACCTTACCACGCAAAACAGCATTTTACATCTGGTGGCCAGTGTGGTTTACATCTGGTGGACCAGATTCGTGGGTTTCTACATTAACATCGTAGGAGTGTAGCTACGCAGCGAACAGTACTAAGCAGGTCAATAGCGCCCTTATACTGCTTCATTGGACCATAGCTTCTTATGATGTCAATTTTCGCTGTGCTTACAAATAAGTAAAACACCACTTCAACACTTTGACAGTCTGGTCAATGGACCATATTATTGTTACGTTCAAAGTCAAGTTGTTTACAGCATGAAGCTTTCAAGTTTGTAGTCAAACAGTTCAAAGCTATTGTTTACATTTTACAGTCTTACACATACCAATGTTGGATCTTTCAGGTTTCAACTGGTTTGTT